>CAJGYO010000005.1:23363886-23908408 GCA_904845875.1 Miscanthus lutarioriparius | reverse complement strand
GATCTTCATGGGTCTCGGAGACGGAGATATCTTGAATGTCCAGTCTCTCCACAAACTTCATAAGTCATGTAGGTGTCCATGGCTTGTACATTTCTTGGGCACTCATCTTCTCGCAATTCTCTAGTCTTTTTTTGAGAGGAGATCCATCTTAAGCTGCAAGCATGTCGACTTGTGTCGGTGTAGAAAGTGACCAACACGTAAATATTTATAGTTTTTTGTCGTACATTGTGATCGGAGGTGGCCTAGCACTCAATGACACGGGGTTTATACTAGTTAGAAACAGCGTGCCCCTCGTCTAGTTTGAGTCGATCGGTGACTTTATTCTAGAGCCTAGGTGCTCAAAGTTTGTAGTGGGGTTACAAACGAGAAGGAGAAAGATGGGGGTACAAGAGGTCCGGTTGGACTCTGGTCGAGGAGGATCGAGAGCGACGGGAGCTCCGCTACGTGCTAAGTGTTCGGGCATGTTCTCAAGGTTTGAACCTGGTGGCTCTACTGTTGTGTTCTAGTGAACTTGATCGATCCAATGAATCTAAATTTGTTGCGAGAGAGCGCATCCCCTTTTATAGATGAAGGGATGGACTTACAAGTGAGACGGAGAGAGTATGTATGTTACTAAGCCTTGTTGCCCACGCCGGCAGTGCAGGGGCGATGGTAGGCGCCCAAAATCTTGTTGAATGTCGGATGCGTGGAAGGTTGTGTTGTCTTCTTTGGGTATGGCGGGGCGTCGGTGCCTACCACCTTTGTTGATACATGGAGACATGCAAGGGGTTTTACCATGTTCACCTAGTGCAGTTAATCTTTGGCACCCACAACACTTGTTGATGCCCAAAGGTATGTGGGGAGCCTTACCATGTGGGAGTTAATGGCGCCCACAATACTATAGGGGGAAAATGTCGGCGCCTACAACACCTTGTTTTTACATTTGTGCGGGAGGGTCATAGGGTCTTTGCTGGTGGCGTGTAGGGTACGGGTCCACAGTATTGCGGTTTGACTTATGCACCCTACCTTACTTTCTCCATCCGTTTCCTGGTCCTTACTGAGCGGGCGTCCCCGGTCGGTTAGTCCTAGTCGGCTCTGAATGCGAAAGTTGGAGAAGATCAGTGAGCAGGGGTTTGGTGCATCCCAGTCGGAGGCGTGGTTCGGAGTCGGAAGTAGTGCTTTGGCCAGGCCTTCCGGTTGGAGAGGCCATCCGGAGGTGGGTTTGGAGGATGAAAGCGAGCGCTTGATCGGGAGAGGTGGGCAGTCGTTAGAAGCGAGCACCGTTCTTCCTCGGCCAGACCTTTCGATCAGTGATTGGATCGACCTTCTGGCCTATCGTTTAGGTAATTAGGCCGACCCATGAGTTGCGTGTTTGTTCGCAACATTGCCTGCTGGGCCGAGCCTTTGTTGGGAAGCCGGTCCATGAGGGATCCCGGGTTTATGAACCCGACAGGCGCCCCCGAGCCCTCGAGTGATTCGGGTAGATAAATGCAGGATTTTTGTCTTGATGAAGAAGTGCGTGTGGCGCCTACGAGTGTGTAGCCCCGAGCCCTCGGGCAATTGAGGCGAGAATAAATGCAGGGGGTTTTCGTGTTGCCGGGCCGGTGGAAGTTTCGTTCGTTAGCGAATGTGCGCGTGCGCGCACCTCGCAGTGTAGCCCCGAGCTCTGGGCAATTCGGGTAGAATCGCCTAGGGGTTTTGTCAGCGGGCGTGCGTGCGTGTTTTTCATTCGAGACGGAGTCATCAATGAAGGCGTCGGTGCGTGCCGTGGGATCGGGCGAGTTTAGAGTCATGGATCCTGGCATCGATGCGCGCCGTGGGATCAAGGCAGTTAGTTTAGGGATCGAGCGAGAGGGAGTTCGCGTATCCTGGCGTCGATGCACGCCATGGGACCGAGTGAGTCGGAGTCATGGATCTTGGCCTTGGTGCAGTCCATGCAGCCGAGGTAGTTAGTCAGTTAGTTTTAGGGATCCTGATGGGGCGAGTTCAGGTCGCAGACCCAAGTATTTTGGCGTGCAGTCGAGTCGTAGCCGAGGGATGGGGCGAGTTTGGTGTCACAGACCCTGGCGTTTTGGTGTCTTGATCGAGGCGTAGCCAAGGGATGGGTGAGTTCGGTCCATGCAGACCAAGCGTTTAGTGTGTAGTCAAGGCATAGCCGAGGATGGGGGCGAGTTCGGGTCGTGAGACCCGAGCGTTTGGTGTCTTAAGGCCCCGAGCCTCGTTGGGCTTGGTAGGGATTAGTTTTGAGTTTTGTGCATTACCACATCCTCGGTTTCTCACAACCAGAGGGGCTGAGTTTTGTCGCTTGCCTCGATCGCTCGGGCTTGGTGAGAGGTTTAGGATCGAATAAGAAGGTTGAGATGACCCTGTTTGCTTTAGGGCAGACTGGGTGAGGGCCACACGGGGCGGATCTGTGTTTTCTCCCCTGGCTCTGTTTGATCTGGGGCGGCCTCGAGCCCTTCGTGGGCCAGCCTTCGAACCTCGGTCGATCGTTGCTCATGTTGAATGAGGCAACTACCACTTCGTGACACAACACGAAGCGTTGTGATGCATTCGTTGCTGCGTGCGATGGCTTAGTTCGAGTCCCAGGCGATTGAGGGCCCGAATCGTCCAAGGGCATGCAAGCGTATGGAATGAATGCATGTATGAATGTATGAATGATTATATAAACAAATAGCTAGGGTCGGTAGTGTTACCTTGATGACTTGAGTGACGGGGTTTGAAGAGCTCCAATCGGAAATGTCTGACTGGGACCCATGCTCATCGTTCGTGATGGAGTAGGCATGGCCTACATGGGGCGTCCCTTTGCTCCTTACCTGTCTCTCAGTGTGTTTTTTCTTAGCTGTTCGATCGACTTAGGAAGCCTGATGGTTTCTCCTAGCGGAGATCCCATTTGTTTGGGTTTTTCCAAGTCCCGCCTAGGGAGGCGGCGAGCCACCTACGCGTGGTGATGCTTTGGCTTTTGTGCCCGACGTGCGGTAGTGGTGGGCCATACCTAGGCCACGTCCCATCTGACCAGGTGTTGTTTCGTTTGACCAGGCGTCGTTCCATCAGTTAGTGTGTGTCCCATCGGTCAGGATGCGTCCCATCGTTTCCCATCCGCATTGAATGGGGGAAGGGAGAGTTTTTTGCTCTGATCCTTTGCCCTTCTTCGGCTATCGTGTTTCTTCTTTAAATAGGGGGAGGGAGAGGGCTTTTCATCGTAGTCCTTTGCCTGTTCTCCAACTATTGCCTCTCCTCCTTCTTCCTCCTCACCGAGAGTGCCTCTATGCCACGGTGGTTCCTAAGTGAGAGAGAGGGTAAGCGAGGGGGAGCACTTACAGATCCTTTCGTGAATTCGGAGTGTGATGTTGAGCTAGAGGCTGCCTGAGGTGGTGCTGGCCGTCTTTGCCTGAGAAGAGACGGCTTCCGCCGAAGGAGGTGGTGCGGTGGATTCATCTGCGAGGCCTTTTTTGGGATGGATCTATGTGTGGATTCTTTCCGGTGGATCTTCATCGGGCGAGCCTTGTCGGAGGGGAAGTTGCCCAGGATCGTGCTGGTGGAGGGTTCCGTGCCTGCAGCTGCTTAGGTTGGCCAGTTCATAAAGTTTGATGAGATCTCTTCCAGCCATGGTGGCCATACCTTGGTGGCAGCATCCCTGCCTAGGAGGCTGCTTGTTGTTGCATGAGAAGGTCAGGAGCTCCATGCTCTTTTGCTAAGCATCTATGGGTGCGGCGCCCTTGAGGTACCGTTGCACTCACCGAAGTCAAGGGAGGCGGAACGGGGTCCCTTGAGGGTGCCGTTGCTTTCGCCATGAAGTCAAGGGAGGAGCAGGGAAGCGAGGAACCCCCGTGGCGGTGGTTATGTCCGTGGCGTGTGTCGTGGCCTCTCCTTTGGTGTCGAGCAATGTCATCGAGCTGACCCACAGTAGTATTTGGAGTAGAAGTAGTTAGAAAATGTATAGTTGAGTTGAGTCCCCATGCAAATAGTTTTTGTATCAATGAATACATCAGTTCTATTTTTGTGATAGAATCACTATTCATTCCTTGTTTTTATCCTACCATGACTTTTGTTTTTGTCCTTTCTTTTTCACACCTGCCCATTAGTTACGTGAGGGTTGTAGCTTTTAAGAACACTGGGCATGGCCCATGGGACTCATTTGCTCATAACCGTAGGTCATGGCGAGTGCGTTCGGTTAGGAGTAAGAACAAAGTTCGTGAGGGCAATCAAAGGAATGGAATGTGCTTACATTGGGGACAAGGTTGTTACCATGTGATAGTAAAAAAGAGAGGTAGTATTTAGTATTGTACCCTCATGGAGCCCCCGAGCGACCCGGGCTGAAAGTGTTCGGGCTGGGGTGCTTTATAGGAGCAAGTGTTTGACTAAAAAGCGGTAAGACCAAATTTAGGGGGAAAACGACGTAGTTGTTCAATGTTTCAAGTGTTGGTGAGAACGTTGTTGTTGTCATCCTCCAGTCGGTAGGTGCCTAGTAGGATCACTTTGGTCACCGTATAGGGTCCTTCCCATGGTGGAGAGAGTTTATTTTTCCTACGTTGATTGGGTCCTCCGGAGTACGAGATCACTGACTTCAAGGATCGTCCCCCTGATCTTCCTTTCGTGGTACCTGTGGAGAGTTTGTTGGTAGCGAGCAGAATAGATGATGGTCATCTTGCGGGCCTCTTTGAGCAGGTCGACTGCGTCTTGCTGAGCCTTCGTGGCTCGGTCGTGGTCGATAGCCTTCACTCTTGGGGCGCCGTGGTTGAGGTCGGAGGGCAGCACTGCTTCAGCTCCATAGGCCAGGAAGAAGGGTGTGAACCCTATGGATCGGTCTAGGGTCATTCTTAGGCTCCAAAGGATCGCTGGGACCTCTACAACCCATCGCCCGGTGTACTTGTTGAGTCGGTCAAAGATGTGTGGCTTAAGTCCTTGGAGGACCATGCCATTGGCACGCTCGACCTGACCGTTAGCATGTGGGTGTCCGACCGAGGCCTAGTCGATCCTGATGCCGAATATCATTGAAGTCTAGGAACTTCTTTCCGATGAAGTTAGTCTCGTGGTCAGTGATGACATAGTTAGGAACGTCGAACCGGTAGATGATGTCAAGGAAGAATTTGATCGCCTCTTCCGAGCGGATGTTGGTGATGGGCTTGGCCTCTATCCACTTGGTGAACTTGTCAACTGCTATGAGTAGGTGAGTGAAGCCGTTCGGACCCTTTTTAAGGGGTCCTACCATATCGAGGCCCCAGACCGTGAATGGCCAGGTGATGGGGATGGTTTGAAGTTCCTATGCCGGGAAATGAGTTTGCCGAGCATAAAATTGGCATCCCTCACACCTGCGGACAACCTCCTCTGCATCTCATAGTGCGGTGGGCCAGTAAAAACCTTGGCGAAAGGCTTTTCCAACCAGCAACCTTGGGGCCGTGTGATGTCCGTAGATCCTAGCATGGACCTCGAGGAGCTGCTTCCCCTGCTTAGTCGGGATGCACTTCATGACAACCCCTGATGGACTCCGTTTGTAGAGTTCATCACCAAGCGCGATGAAGGTCTTGGTGCATTGAGCGATCCATTGGGCTTTAGTCCTTTTGGGCGGAAGAACCTCCTCGAGGAGGTAGGCGAGTAGCGGTGCTGGCCAGTCGGTTTGATTGAGTGCAAATACGGCGACGTCGGCGGGTGATGTCGTCATAGAGGCACTAGGGTCAGAGCCCCTGAGCGCTGGCTTGGCATCGGGGTTAGAGCCCCTGAGCGCTGGCTTGGCATCGAGGTGTGTCTGAATCGGATCTTCTAGGACACGGGCAAATGGCTTATGGAGATCATTGATGAAGACCCCGCTCGGGGATGAATCCCGCCTGGCGGCCAATTTTGCGAGAAAATCGGCGGCATCATTGTCCTTTCGGGGGACGTGATGCAGCTCGATTCCCTGCAATTTGTCCTCGAGCATGCACACCTCTTGGCAGTATGCCACCATGAGGGGTCTTTTGCAGGAGGACTCCTTCATAACCTGATCGACGACCAGCTCCGAGTCGCCATGAACATATAGTCATGTAGCACCAAGTTTGATGGCGATGCGGAGTCCGTTGATGAGGGCCTCATACTCCATGGCGTTGTTAGAGGATGAAAAGTGGAGGCAGATGGTGTAGCGGATCCTACTCCTGTCTGGGGAGATCAGAACCACTCTTGCCCCCGATCCGGGTGCCATGACGAACCCATCAAAGTACATTGTCCAGTACTTGTGGGTGATGTCTAAGGTCGGTAGCTGGACATCCGTCCATTCGACAACAAAATCCACGAGAGCTTGAGACTTAATGGTGGTATGGGGGATATACCTAATGGTGTGGCCCATGAGTTCGAGTGCCCACTTGGAGATCTGTCCTGCGGCGTCGTAGTTGCGGACGATGTCTCCGAGCGGGTATGAAGTGACGACCGTGACTTTGTGCAGGAGCTTCCGGGTTGCCATCAGCACGGCGTATAGGAGCTTCTGCACCTGGGGGTACTAGACCTTGGGGTCGGTGAGTACCTCCCCAACAAAGTATATGGGCCGCTGGACCTTAAGGTCGTGTCCTGGTTCCTCCCTTTCGACAACCAGGGCGGCGCTTACCACATGGTTGTTGGTCGCGACGTAGAGGAGGAGGGGTTCTCCTTGTTCAGGAGCGATGAGGATTGAGGCTAACGTCAAGGATGCTTTGAGGCTCTCCAGAGCCTGCTGAGCTTCCTCAGTCTAGACGAAGGCGTCCGTCTTTTTGAGGAGCTTGTAGAGTGGCATCCCTCGTTCGCCGAGCTGAGAGATGAACTGGCTCAGAGCGGCCAGACAGCTGGTGAGCCTTTGCATGCCCTTGACGTTGCGTATGGGGCCCATGATGGAAATGGCCGTGATTTTTTCAGGGTTGACCTCGATGCCGCGCTCGGACATAATGTATCCTAGCAGCTTCCCCTTTGGAACCCCGAAAACACATTTCTTGAGATTCAATCCGATGTTGAACCTTCGGAGGTTTGCGAACGTTGCGGCCAAGTTTGCGATTAGGTCACAAGTTTGAGCCATTTTGACCACTATGTCATCAACATAGACGGCGATCATTGGTCTTGGCCGCTCAGCTTGATCAGGCTGATCAAGCGGGTCGATTTGGTCGGCGAAGTATTGCTGCATGCACCTTTGGTAGGTGGCGCCAGCGTTTTTAGGCCGAAAGGCATGGTTACGTAGCAGTATGAACCATATGGGGTGATGAACGAGGTTGCGAGCTAATTGGACTCTTTCATCACGATCTGGTGATAACCCAAGTAGGCATCCAGAAAGAAGAGGATCTCGCAACCCGAGGTGGAGTCAACTATCTGGTCTATGCGCGGTAAAGGAAAGTGATCCTTTGGACATGCTTTGTTGAGGCTAGTATAATCAACGCACATTCTCCATTTCTCAGTCTTCTTTTTAACAAGAACGGGATTGGCAAGCCAGTCGGAGTAGAATACCTCTCTGATAAATCTGGTTGCCAGGAGTTTGGTGATTTCTTCGCCTATGGCCCTACGCCTTTCATCGTCGAAACAGCATAGGCATTGCTAGTGGGCTTTGAGCCTAGGATGAGGCACAACGCGTGCTCGGCGATGTCTCGTGGTACGCCTGGCATGTCGGATGGCTTCCATGTGAAGACATCACGATTGGCGTGCTAGAAATCAATGAGCTCGCATTCCTATTTGGCCAGGAGCTGGGTCTCGATCCGCACCATTTTGGTTGGGTCGGTGGGGTCGATTTCCACCGCCTTGGTTTCCTCGAGCGGGCAGAAGGCCGTCGAGGAATTTGGTTTGTTGTAGTCTGGGACTGCTGGGGTCGATGACTCCCCGAGCCACGGAAGCTTGGACGAGTTGATGACCGTGGTGGCGAGCTCGAAATGCTTATGGTCACACATGAAGGCGTGCGAAAAGGCGCTGCTCATAGTGATGACACCGTTCGGTCCCAGCATCTTCAGCTTGAGATAGGTGTAGTTGGGGATTGCCATGAATTTGGCGTAGCATGGCCACCCCAAGATGGCATGGTAGGACCCTGGAAAGCCCACCACTTCGAAGGTGAGGACCTCCAAGCGGAAGTTGGCTCGGTTGCAAAATGTGACGGGCAGGTCAATTTGCCTGAGCGGGTATGCTTGCGCTCCTGGGATCACCCCGTGGAAGGGAGAGCCCGCCAGTCGGAGTTCCGACTAGGGGATACGCATGGCGTCGAGGGTGTCGATGTAGAGGATGTTGAGGCCGCTGCCTCCATCCATCAGCACCTTGGTGAGGCGCTTCTTGCGGACAATGGGGTCGACGACGAGCAGGTAACATCCCGGTCTCGTGACATGGGAGGGATGGTCCCTCTGATCGAAGGTGATCAGAGATTCCGACCAGCTAAGGAAGGAGGGAATGGCCGTCTCGGCAGCACATGCCTCCCTATAGCGCACCTTGTGCTGGTGTTTGGACCAGATGGCATCGGATCCACCGAAGATCATGATGCATTCCTCAGGGTTGGGGAAGCTGTCTCCGTCCTTGACCGCCGCACCTCATTTCTTGGCTGCCGCCTCTTTACCATCTCCTTCTTTCGGCCCACTGGCCTGTCGTAGGAAACATTTGAGGAGCTCACAGTCCTTGTAGAGGTGTTTGATGGGGTAGGTGTGGTTGGTGCATGGGTTGTCCATGAGCTTGTTGAAGTGGTCAGGCAGTCCCTATGGGGGCTGCTTGCCCGTGCGATCAGCTGCGGCAACCAACGCGGTGTTGTTCGGTCGACGCCAATCCTTTTTGTTCTTCTTGCCCCTCTGTGTGGAGGGGCCCTCATCTTGGTCCGCACGCTTGGCCTTGCCTTTGTCCCAACCTCCGTTAAAGACCACTCTGACCGCTTCCTTGCTGGAGGCATGGTTAGTGGCGACGTCAAGCAAGTCACGGGTGGTACGGGGCTTCAGGCAGCCAAGCTTGTGGATCAAGGACTCGCAGGTCGTCCCAGAGAGAAATGCGTTGATGATGTCCGTGTCGATGACATCAGGGAGGGAGTTGCATCATTAGGAGAACCTGTGGATGTAATCCCTCAGGGACTCGCTGGGCTCCTGCTAGCAGCTCTTGAGGTCCCAGAAGTTTCTAGGCCAGACATACGTCCCTTGGAAGTTTTCGACGAAGACCCTCTTGAGGTCCACGCCAGTCACGGATGCTGTCGTGCGGGAGGAATTCAAGCCATGCCTGAACATATTCCCCACGCAGATGGGGAAATACTGAATGATGAAATAGTCATCATCCACCCCTCTGGCTCAGCAGGTGATGTACCGGAACCTGGGGGTCGATCGGAACCTGGGGGTCGACCGGAACCTGGGGGTCGATGGGCTCAGGAACGTCGTGTAGAAGCATTGCCGCAACAGCGATGTTCTGGCTAGCCCGAGCGAACTATGGGAGATCGTTCCCCTCGTTCATGATGTCATGTTGGACTTGGTGGGCGTGACCTCGGGCGCCGTTCGTTGGGTCATAAGCATGGGGCACAACATGCTGTACCAAGCGCGCCGGCGTAGGCGGTGGCTGGTTCTGCCACCGTTGTCGTAGTTCCTCGGTGTGCTCTTGCGCAAACACGAGGGCCCCCACATGTGGGTCCAGAGGGGTGTGAGTCTGCATAGACTCCGCAAACATAGGCGGCTGTCCCAAAGCGTCCGCCATAGCGCACTCCCGGGACGGATGGTGGCCAGGTGCCACATCGCCGATGCTGGAGCCATCGCTCTCACCCTCGTCATTTGGGAGTTCATGGAGAGCGGTGGGAGCATAGCTCGCCATTCCCATGAATTCGGATGTGAGAGGGGGTGGCACCAGCGTCCTTCAGAGCCCCCGAGCGCATGCGTCCACGGGGGACGCGAGGCCAGAGGGGAACCGATTGTACGGTGTTCGTGGTGCGGTCAATACGGTCCCTCCAGATAATCGGTGAGAGATAGTAAATAGAGAGTAAATAACAGTATGCATATTACTCACAGCGGGGTTTGAGCAGAGAGTTTGCTTGGAATGAAGTGCAGATGCCTCATCGTTGAAGTCATCATGCGTCCCGGAGCCGATGGAGGGCACCCCTCCAATGGGCGCCGGAATGAGTGTCTCCTCACGGAGGTGTAGTATGTCGAGCCAGTCGGTGACGAAGTCCAAGCTTCCGAAGAGGAAGGCCTAGGATGGCTCGAAGACGGGTGGAACCCACATCCCAACAGGTGGGAGTGCGGGAAACTCAAGTGAGCTGAAGCGAGTCATATCGCTTGAGCCCTCCATGGCGAAGGTGGCAGAAAAGTGGGCCATCCGATGACCAAAAAGTGTTGAACGTATAGCGTCTTCCCCACGGACGACGCCAACTATCGGTGCAGAAAGTGACCAACACGTAAATATTTGTAGTTTTACCGTACATTGTGATCGGAGGTGGCCTAGCACTCAATGACATAGGGTTTATACTGGTTCAGGCAATGTGCCCTACGTCCAGTTTGAGTCAGTCGGTAACTTTATTCCTGAGCCCAGGTGCTCGAAGTTTGCAGTGGGGTTACAAACGAGAAGGAGAAAGATGGGGGGTACAAGAGGTCCGGTTGGACTCTGGTCAGAGGGACCAAGAGTGATGGGAGCTCCGCTATGTGCTAAGTGTTCGGGCATGTGCTCGAGGTTTGAACCTGGTGGCTCTGCTGTTGTGTTTTAGTGAACTTGATCGATCTAATGAATCTAAATCTATTGGGAGAGAGCGCATCCCCTTTTATAGATGAAGGGGATGGCCTTATAAGTGAGAGGAAGAGAGTACGTATGTTACTAAGCCTTGTTGCCCACACCGGCGGGTACAAGACGATGGTAGGCGCCCACAATACTATTGAATGTCAGATGCACGTGGGAGGTTGTTTTGTCTTCTTCGGGTATGGCAAACGTCGGCGCCTGCCACACTATTGATACCTGGAGACATGCAAGGGGTTTTACCATGTTCGCCTGGTACGGTTAATGCCGACGCCCACAACACTATTGATGCCCAGGGGTATGTGGGGGCCTTATCGTATGGAAGTTAATGGCGCCCACAATACTGTAGGGGAAAATGTCGGCGCCTACAACACTGCTTGGGTTCTATTGTGCCAGGAGGGTCATAGGGTACTGCCTGGCCAGCGCGTAGGGTACGGTTCCTGGTATTGCGGTTTGACTTGTGCGCCCTGCCTTACTTTCTCCATCCGTTTCTTGATCCTTACCGAGCAGGCGTCCTCGGTCGATTAGTCCCAGTCGGCTCTGAATGCGCCAGTTGGAGAAGATCAGTGAGAAGGGGTTTGGTGCATCCCAGTCGAAGGCGCGGGTCAGAGTCAGAAGTAGTGCTTTGGCCAGGCCTTCCGGTCGGAGAGGCCGTCCGGAGGCGGGATGGAGACCAAAGCGAGCACTTCGGTCAGAGAGGTGGGCCGGAGTTGGAAACAGGAGCCGTTCCTCCTCTGCCAGACCTTCTGGTCGGTGATTGGATTGTCCTTTTGACCTGTCATTTAGGTAATTGGGCCGGCCCATGAGTTGCGTGTTTGTTTGCAACGTTGCCTGCTGGGCCGAGCCTTTGTTGGGAAGCCGATCCGTGAGGGACCCTAGGTTTATGAACCCGATAGCTTGTTTAAGAGAATGCATACGTCTCTTGCAGGGTTGTAGTCGTTCATCGCTCCATCCTTGGTTGGAAACCATCTTCTCGATCAATGCCTTGCATCTATGATATTAAACGAAAAGAATGCTCCTCCTGTGGCAGCATCTGAATGGCTCCTATCCAGTGGGACTAAGCCATGGTAGAAATTCTAGATCAAAAGCCAGTCTTCCATACCATGGTGTGGGCATGCGGTGACATACTCTTGCGTTCATTCCCAAGCTTCGGGAATCGACTCATCAGCTTGCTGTTGAAAGCTAGAGATTTTGTTGCGAAGAGCATTGGTCTTACCAATCAGGAAGAACTTCACTAGGAAAGCGTTGGAACACTTGTCCCAGGTGTCTATAGCATTGCGGTTAGAGTAGAACCATTGTTTTCCTTTTCCCAATAAAGAGAAGGGAAAAAGACGAAGACGTATGGCCTCTTGGGTCACTCCCTTAATGGTAAAGGTGCTACAAATCTCAAAAAGTGTTGGAGATGCGCATTAGCATCCACGTGAGCTTTACCATAGAAAGGACTAGCTTGCACCATCGTGATCAATGCAGGCTTAAACTCGAAGTGAGTGTCCGTATTGATGATGTTGGGACCTGTGGCTATGTTAGCAGCCGAAGGGGAAGAAAACTCATGGATGGTCTTGTTGGCCATAGCCATGTTAGGAAGAGGAAAGGTAAAGGAAAGGATAGGAAGGGAAAAGAAGGTTGCTAGAACAGAGGCTAAGATCCTAGCTAGCAGAACCTAACGATAGTTGATAGGTTGGTAACACGCACCAGTTGCCTTCCCCAACAACGGCACCAGAAATGCTTGTTGACGGTTCGCATGTGTGTATATAGGAAAGGGAATTCCGCAAGTACACAGAACTATCGTGTAGCACTTCTCCTGATGAGAACCAAATGTTGAATTTATATTTTCCCAAAGGAAGGCAGATGGGCGTGTTTGGGAATAGTGGATAGGTGGGCTAGGTAGGTGTGTTTAGCAACACGGGGTTGATGGAGGTAGTGTGGATGATGGACGAAAAAGGTAAGGGGGTAGCATGACAAGCAAAGGTAGCTACAAGTGTAGTGTAGCTGAGTGGAAGAGAAAGAGCAACTAATATTAAGCAACAAAGATAAAATAATGATAGTAAGAATGTCCTTAGTATGAAGGCGTACCTTACTGAATTCAATTAAACACTGAGCACAATGAGCCCTATGTTTTAATAACTAGAACCAACGTGGTGGAATCTGAGGAGGAAGGACAGAGGTGTCACCACCTACCAACTACCACAATCTATCCGAGGATCTAGCCGTACCTATAGGCAAGATATAGCCAAAGCACCATGCTTAATCTATAAACTCGCTGCTTCAATCCAAGCTTTGGTGAAATGAGATCGAAGCACCCTAACCAGATGGTAGAACAAGTACTAACGATGAACGGACTAAACACTAAGATAACTATGATGCTAATGCCAGAGAACAAGCACCTAAGCTCACTAATGATGAACAAAAGCAAGACAAGACTTGAACTAAGCAAAGCTATATTACTGAATAAAGTACTGAATAAAGTAAATGCTAAATAAAATATTGCAAAGGAGCTATACTAGACTAGAAGACTCTTCTAGACTCCGAGGTGAGCTCCGCTCTAACTATATTACCACTACTAGCTAGCTACTACTCTAAGCTTGAGAGCTTGCTGGAAGCTTGGAGAGCTTGGAATGCTTGATTATGCTTAGGGATATGATCTTGACTGAGCTCCACACCTCCTTTTATAGTGTGTAGAAGGTGAGGGGGTACTTGTAGGCAGTGAATGAGGCAGTGGAGAGGCAGGGGCATCGGCCGACCATCCCCTGCACCGCCATTGCATCCAATGGTGATGGATGGCCTCTGGATGGCGGTTGCACGTAGGTAACAAGTTGATTACTTTGGTCGGTAAGGCGGTAAGAAGGTCGGTTTAGCCCCTCCAAGTCTATGATAGTGGGCTCATGGATCCAAGGGAGCTCAACCTCCACCTTTGGATCAAACTAACATGGATCAAGCGTGGAGATGCATCCTGGCGTGACACCTTGGCAATCACACGGATCGGTGATGTGGCAGGGGGTGGGGCCATCGAGCGACGCTAGGTGGCATCGGTCGACGTGGCCATGTGGGCCCACGGCCCCCTGCCACATCCACTTGCCTACTATGCACGTCTTTTGTCTATTTTTGTGAAAATTCCTACATACAAATAATTTTTCCAAGTAAAAGTGGAACTAGGTGAATTATAAACATAAAATGACACTTGTGATGTTGTTTTACTTTGGCTTTGGGTGGAATGTTGATGGTCAAAATGGGTGTTAGTGACCATCACCAGCACCCAGGGATCAGGAGCTCTATGGTGCCGCTTAGAGCAACGGGTGCGGCGCTATCGCTCACTCCTCCAACAAGGTCACACTCGTGGCGTGACACTAAAGGACAAATCCCTCCACCATCTCCAAGGGCTCAGGGGCTCTTGGGCCCATGCATCAGCCCCATAGTAGGCGCCTTCACCACCAAGCAAGCCTCAAGAAGGTTCAACCGGAGGAGGCCAGTCCAAGCCGACAAGACCTAAGGGCTAGAGCGTCAGAACGGAGCTACTGGACAGCGCCCGAAGCCTCTGTGGCTCCACGACAACACCAAGGTCCACCAACGCCACAGCATCGCCCTCCAAGACTCTAGTGTACATAGACCATAGACTAGAACCCCCAAACCGCCTTATATGTGACCTACCTCGTAATATAAGGGGAGGTCAGATCCTACGGAAAGGGGGAGGCCGGAGTCGAATAGAGCAGTCAAACATAGTCTCTCCGATCCCTAACCGTGCTCAGCAACCGAGAGCAGACCACCCAGGGAGGAGCAATCAAGAACTCCTTCCCATCGTCTTTCTCCTCTCCAATGAGGAGGAAACCTCACCACCGACGAGCCATAGGATAGCACCGAGCAATCCCCTGCCAAATCTCTCTTACACTTCTTGTTGTAACCCCCCCCCCCCGATTTGGGTGCTCTTGAATACAAGAAAACCACCACTGCTTGACGTAGGGCTCTGATAGCCTGAACCAGGATAAATCGTTGTCTTCTCTATGTTCTTGAGTCAGATAAATCGTTATCTTCTCTGTGTTCTTGAGTCCACCTAAGCCACCGGAAACCCTGTCATACCCGATTTTTAAGGACAAAATAGAGTATAAAACTATATGTGTGCCCAGAAAACAATCACACACATATAGAGACAAATTATAAAGAGAATACCAAGCTCAGTGCTTTATTACATCACAGGTATTAACCTATTACATAAATATCATAGTCTCACAAAGTGGAAATAAACAAAGATAACTACATGGCGCCTCCATAGCCATAGGGAACAGTCAACTGGTTGATCGCAAGTCTAGTAATCCTCAGGAAACTCAGCATAACCATCTATTACCCGTCCAGGATTTCTATCCAAATAATGAAAATAAACAAGCATAAGTACATCTCGTACTTAACAATAATACCATGGGGTTAATGAGGCTCAATGGTAGATATTGGTTAACTACATTAGCTTGTAGTGTGTCATCTTTTAGCAACTGAGTAGCAACAAGTGTAGCATAAGCCCAAGATAACAACATGATCGTGTAAACATGAATAACATATAGCAAAAATGATAATAATTAACATCATCTCATAAATCACTATTTAGTAAGGAGTCCAGGCCGCTCTTGACCATGAGCATGGCTGTTATAATAGTTTTACACTCTGTAGAGTTTGTACAACTTTACCCGTGAGTCATGTTGCCCATATACCCGAGTTAATTACTCCCAAAACACTTACAAGGTGAGCAGGCAGGGTACACTATGAAGCCTTTCAAAGGTTTTCCTAACAAGTTAGTTGCCGCTAGGTTTCTTTGGCAAGCAGATGTAGGAACCCCTTTCAAATGGCACAATTCCTTCACGACTATACTCATAGGAATAGATGTTGTTCTATACCCATCGTGGTAAGCCCCTTTTGCGCCATAAAGCTAACCACTACCAAGCAAGAAAAGATCCTCATACTTAACTAAAGCTAGAGCCATATAGCTCTCACGGTTGTAATGTAAGTCCTAGGGAAATCCACTTACAGATAAGTCCTTAGGGAGAGAAACTAAAGCATTTGGAAAGTAGCCAAACACTCTAACCCTTTTTCATGTTGCTAAAAAGCATATTTTAAGTGTTTATTGGGTATACCATTAATCAAGTTATAGATCATGATTGTAGTATAGTGCACTAGCATCACTCTACCCAATGCAACAACCCACTGTGTTAAGGAACAAGTACAAAGCTAGGATATCCTTATGGGTAACAAGGTAAATACATGCATAATGAGTTTAAGTGATTAACGGTGAATAGGTAACAAAGAAGATCACATGCTATCTTGTGAACCTATTTATGAATTAAATAAATAAAATTACAAATTCAATTTTTAAAAATGAAACCGAGGATGGCGGGTTGATTCTTTGGAAAGATCGAGGGCTCTTTAGCAAAAATAACAACAAACTATCTTCTAATCTGGACCGTCTAATCAAGAAGGCTAGGATGGATGGGAAAATCTAAGCTGGTTGGAATAGGAGGCTACACGCGGCTACCATGGTCGGTGACGAGAAGCTCTTTGGTGAATCCGAGGAAAAGCCTACGGACAACGGATGAACAAAGAGGGCACTTAGGAGAAAGAGTGAATGACCACGAACTCACCTAGGGGACTATCGCGGCCAGATACAAGATGTAGATGATGGAAGGCTCCATGGGCGGACAACGACGTTTCTACAAAATTCGGCGACGAGTCATCAGCAAACGAGTGAGGGAAAAAGATGGAAACCTGGCTCTGCCGCTTTTTAACCTCGGTGAGAAGCTCGGCACAAGGTCGAGGGCGGCGGTTAAGCTGCGGACGAGCGGGTCGACGCGTGGTTGCAGCCGCGAGGATTTGCAGCTGTGAATGCAAGCTAGGCTAGGGCGGCGACTGCGTTAGGGTTGGGGAAATGGGAGCAGCAGGGCTCCTCCCCTTTTATAGGGCTATAGGCGCGCTCCTCTTGCTGAATCACAGGAGATACGGGATCTGGCGATGGAAATTCCATCTCCAGGCAGTGTCCGGGTCGAATGTGGGATGGAGGTAGGGGATGACACTGTTCAGTGGGGTCACGATGTCAGCACGTCAAACTGAGAGAGGGAGGGAGCGCACCAGCGCCTTGGCTGGGATGCTGGGCAGGCCGGAGTGGGCCGTGGCTTCCGTGGGGAGCAGGCCGAATGAGGCCTTTGGGCCGGGAGAGGGAGGCAGCAGGCCGAAAGAGAGTAGGGGGAGATAACCTTCCTTTTCTTTTTCTTTCGTGCAATCTGAATTTTCAAACACATTTTCCAAAAGGACTTTTGAAACAGTTTGAGTTCAGACCAAAACCAGACAGAACAAAAATAAGTACGCAGCAGCATGAATGCATCAACATATTTCTATCCTTATGATTGATTTTAATCCAACAAAAAATATTATTTCCCTACATTGGAATGCACACAAAAAAGCATATATAAATCAATTTAAGTTATTTTGAAAAGATGCAAATTTCATAGTGTTACAAACCCATACTCAGTGACAATCGACGAACAACAATACATGCCGCGGTTCTGACCCCACGACAGTGGGTCCAGTTTTTTTCCATGCACTGAGAATGCTTGTTTCATCCATATTTCATTGTATTCTATATTTTGGGAAACAACGCTATAAAAATCGTCACTGAGAGTGGCATAAGAATGTCAACTTGGAAGTCTCTTGGCCATGGCTTCAATTACCCCACGAGCATGAGCTTTTGGAACCTTCTTTTGTGCTTAAAGGTAACCCCAAGTGTGCTATCAGGAATTCCACAAAATGACACCAATCGAAGTACTGGAACATTTGGCAAGGTTCATGTGAAGTCCTCAACTTCCCCGAAGATGTCGAGGATAAACTCAATTGCATGCATCATTTCATATATGTTTGATCTTTAGAATAGAATAACATCATCGGCATAGAAGTTGCACCTGTACTTGATTGAATCTGGTTGAAGCGATTGCAGTAGCCCTTGCTCACTTGTCTAGGTGAACAAGCGGTGAAGACTATCCATGGAAATGATGAGTAACATAGTCAACAAGGAGTCCTTTTGCCTTCCTCGCCTGTGTTTGATCGGAGGCCCTGGCCGGCCTTTGAGGACGACCCTCTAAATTTTCCGTGAATACGTAGTGGTTCGTATTTCATTAAGAAAGAGAGAGTAATAGTTACAAGCCAAGCAACACATAGACACCAGTAGCATGAACATCATGCAAGACGCAGGCAACAACGTATGGCACTTGCAAGCCACTACCCCAGTTATTCATATCACTGTCAGTTCAAAACCCACGTTCACTGCCGGATTTTGAACCGACAGTGATGGGGTCTCACATCACTGTCGGTAACTTCGAACCGCCCGTGATATCAAATGTCACTGCCAGCTCTTGGCACCACCTAGCAGTGTCCATTTGAGCCAACGTTGCCGGTTTGTGGCTCAATCTGATAGTGTTCTGTCAAGCAACACTGCCGGTTTGTGGCTTACGCTAACAGTGTTGCCTTGACCAACACTGCCGTTTTGTGGCCCAAGTCGGCTATGTTGCCTTGACCAACATTGTCGGTTTGTGGCTCAAGCTAGCTGTGTTGGCTTAACCAACACTGCCGGTTCAAGGCTCAAGCCAACATTGCTCTCTTCAACAACACTGCTGGTTTGTATGTCAAACCGGCAGTGATATCTTGCACAACACTGCCGGTTTGTAGCTCTAGTCGGCAATGCTAGCTTGACCATCACTACTGGTTTTGTGCTAACCAACAGTGATATGTTTTTTTTATAATTTATTTTATTATTTTTTGTGGAATCCGATTTCCTCGTTAGTAACAGCCTCGTGGAGGGCTACGTCAGGCATGGTCACATCAGCATTGTTTTCTGCGAAACATTCACACCAACCTCCCCATGCATACTCCATATCGTATAGTTTGACATGAACCCCTGGTAAGCAAGTGCTTTCTAATAGACTCAATTCTAGCCCATTTCCTTTGATTCATGCAATTTTTGCATGGGCAGAAGACAGGGTTTCCATCCCCAGCATGGGCTTTGGCATCGGCGAGAAACTTGCCGATGCCAAGCATGTACCGCTTATCCGTTCAGGACAGATACATCCACTCTCGATCCATCTCTATACAAAAAAAATATTGAGACAATAATTACAGAGAAATTAATAACAACCGGAGCTTCATGAACAACAATTGTAGCTCGAAAGTACAATTTATTCTACACTAATTTAATTTAGTCGGCCCATTTTACAAAAAAATATTTTACACTAATTATTAGAAAATTGAAATTGGTAGCGCCATATAAATTGAAAATCATAGCCCCATAAAAAACAATTATTGTACAGTAATTAAGAATAATTATTCTACTCCATGCCACATAAAAATAGAGACACTAATTTAAAAAAACTAAAATTGGAGACTTAATCATGAACAACAATGTAGCTCCAAACAATGTTTTGGTAGGTGACACATGAATTAATTTGCTCATCAAAATTGTAAAAGAATCTACTCTACTCCTTACAAGAACTAATTATAGCATCACATACTAACGATCATTTTGACCACCATATAATTAGCTAGGAATTTAAATGGGTTTAGACACATCAACCTTTTGGATGATGGATTCACCATAATTTGCTTGATGCCTTCCACAAAATCAATTAAAAAGTGCTCTCTAAAATGAAGAAACAACTAGAATGAAAATGAAGCAATGTAGCCAGCAAAACACCGGTAAAGCAACTAAATCAAAAGTGGTGGATGCTTGTTACTAATCTTAAAGCAAAAAGATTAAGCCCATTCTTCAAAATTCAAAAGCTTCATGATGAAGAGTAGCCGCAACAATGGAGGAAGGAAGGGAAACGCGCGCCTCTGTGCTCGGGATGCGAGAGAGGAGCCGAGGAGGGAGGAGAGGATGGCAGCATCTTTTTTTGTACTAGGCAGTTTATCACCGTCGGTTCTTGGCTAGAACCGACAGTGATAGCACCGCACCACTGTCGGTTCTTGGCTAGAACCGGCAATGATATGTGACTATGCACTCACTGCTGGTTTCAACCACAAACTGGCAGTGACGTAGGCTTTCACTGTCGGTTTTTGCTAACCCTAATTATTTTCTTATTTTCAGGCTCATAACCAGCCGTGAAGGTTTATCATTGTCGGTTCATCAAAATCTTATAGTGATGGTGCCGACAGTGATGTTCAATTCTGCAACAGTGAGCCTTTGAGTTAACTAGATCATCTATTGTTGATTATACATGTGTAGCACAAGCACAGCGACGGCACAGAGGTCTGCTTTACGGCGTCAAGCTTGGAAGGCTACCTACGTATTTTGAAGAATGGAGAAGGGATTGTCACGTTTATCAGAAAATTAAACTAGATCATACATGTCAACTCTTGTCACAAGATTATTATTGCAGCACAATATGACCCGATCATTTGTAGCGCTGTCAAAGATTGCTCTTGGCAACAAACCTTCATCACAAGCCAGACATGAGACATGGGCTAGCTAGTAGACTAGTAGTAATAGGCTTTTGACTCCATGCTTGCGGCATCATGTGTTGGAGGAAACAAAAGGCAAAAGAAACACATGTTCATCCTTGCATGCTGCACAAGCACAACATGCTGCATCAAATTTTCTTGGCGATGAAGGGGGCCAGGACCCTCGTATCTCTGCCATGTAAAACACCAATTAGAATTATTCTAGTCCACCCTACAATTAGCTGCTTCACAGTTATGACCTTAACTATGTCTACACCATAACATGTACCAGAAATGCAACACACTAAACATATGCACCGAATCATCTCTTAGTTATTCTCTCTTCTTACTCAACCATATCTAATGGTTAGGGCAGTCCCAATACTTAAAACTATGCACGGTTTTCACGGTGAATGTGTTAGCAAAAATTCATCTATAGAAACTATCATGTATAATGGTGATTTCTTTAAGCAATAAATGTCAATCTTTTTAGGGGATGTTTGGTTCTTTAGTCGCTCCTAAAATTTATGTCACGTCGAATGTTTAGATACTAATAAAGAGTATTAAATATAGATTAATTATAAAATAATTACATAGATGGAGGCTAATTTGCGAGACAATTTTTTTAAGTCTAATTAATCTGTCATTAGCACATATGTACTGTAGCACCATGTTGTCAAATTATGGACTAATTAGGCTTAAAAGATTTGTCTCGTAAATTAGTCATAAGTTGTGTAATTAGTTTCATAATTAATCTATATTTAATACTCTATGCATATGTCTAAATATTCGATGTCACAGAAAATTTAAGAATGCACGTAGAAACCAAACACAGCCTTCCTTAAAAAAAACAGCCTTTTTTTCTCTCTCCCTTATCTCTTGTATCCTCCGAGCTCTCTCTCCTCCCGTGACCACTACCAACCAAAGCACCAGAGACGCGCAGCACATATACGCGAGCGCACGCCGCGGCGCCAGCAGACGAGCGAGGTGGCTACTCTGGCAGCGCACGAGGCGGCGCGGATGAGCGAGCACGGCGGCTCCGGCGGGCGAGCGCACGCGGCGGCACGGACGAGCAAGCACGGCGCCAGCAGACGAGCAAGCTGGCTGCTCCTGCGGGCGCACGCGGCGGCGCGGACGAGCGCGCGGCTCCGGCCAGCGCACGCGGCCGCGCGGCGCTAGCAGACGAGCAAGATGGCTACTCCGGTGGGCGAGCGTGGCGGCGGCGCGGACGAGCGAGCACGGCTGCTCCGGCGGGCGAACGCGGCGGCGCGGACGAGCAAGCACAGCGGCTCCGGCGAGCGCACGCGGCTCAGGTGAGCATCCACGACGAGCACTCACTGTCCTATGGCAGGCCTCACGTTGGTAGAAATCACTGGTTTCCTCCCAATGCTGAAATGGTCGTTTCTTGTTGCCTCGGTTCAAGAGTAGAGGTGGTTTACCCAGTGAGGAAACGGTTTCAACAATTTGTCTTCTCTTTCTTCATTAATTAATCTGTCACGTCAGCATTTTACTAAGCTGGTGTGTCATTTAATTGAGATAGAAATCATTGTCAAAAGCACGGTCAATATAGAAACTATGATAGTTTTTATGGTCATTAATTGTATCGTCACCTAAGCGTTTTGTTGATGTGACAAGGTAGTTATCGAAGAGAGAGTAAAAATTATAGAAACCAGATCTAAGTTAGAAATATATCTACACGAGACCAAGAAATATAATTAATAGAGAATGAAGAGAGAACTATGTGATTAGATAAAAAAATTATTCTATAAAAATTATTTATTAAAATAATAATTTTTATACATAGTGTCTATAAAAATTAATAGGTTTAGACTGCCCTAATATCCTATTGGGACTGTGGTTCAATGGATCCGCCCTTCCCGCGGTCGCGCGCCCTCCCTCCGCCCTGAGCCCCACGCGCTCGCACCCACAGCGGCGACGGTTCGATCCCTCCATTCATCCGTTGTCCTTTTTTCGGGAAAAAAATTGAAACACCGTCACCTACCCTAACCTCCCCCTCCCTGTCTCGCGACTCCAAGAGTGGCCAACGCAGGCAGCAGACCGTCGCCCGCCGCCTGTGCAGACGCGACGAAGGAAGATCACGACGGACGGAGGATCAGGACATGGCGCAGCTCGTGCTCAACCTCTGCATCCTGGAGCTCCGGGAGAAGGCTCTCCTCTTCCTCTCCAAGGTGAATGATCCCTGGTCCTCTCGCACGCCGACTCCTCTCCCCCACGCGACGATGAGCCGACGGCCACCAGGTCGCGCGCAGCTAGGACAACAGCCCCGCCGGTGGTGGCGGTGGCTAGGGTTAGGGTTGCGGGCAACAGTGAGCTAGCATCTCTTCTTTTTCTCCTATTGTTTTTATTCTGTCATTTGCTTACATTAATTAATTTCTGGGTAGTAGTATCTTGTGCAAATACAGTTGAATTATTTTCCTGGTGGTATAAGGTAACTAGCAGAGTGTATTCATATATTTAGGCAATTACGCTTCCTTTCTTCTCAAAGTATTTGAGACATTGATGTGATTCTAGGACCAGTGATTCAGACCATAAAAAAAGGATACTCTGTAGATATAACTTGCTGGTGACCTGGTGTAGCTGCAAATTAACATGTACATTGTCTTTAGTTTCAACTTTCAATCAATTGCACAACTGAATCGCCTTTCAGAAGCATAGTGAATATGTTGGTGACATAGTGAAACCTTTTTTTTTGTAACTAGGATTTAGTTTTACATTAGATCCGCCCAGATTCTGGTGGTACGCAATCTTTCCTTGCATCCTTTGCCTCGTTATTGCCTCATTAGAGGGGATTAAAAACTGATGGAATAGTTGAACTTGGGTGTGCTTCAGCTTAGGTACAGTGATGAACACATACAGTTTGGTTATCCTGTGCTTTTGGATCTTGCATCTTTTTTAACCACAGTGCTTACTAACAGTTTCCTAATAGAGTAGTTACTAAATCTAAAAGGACTCATCACTTCAATCTGAAGGCATTTTCAACCCGAAGGACACAGCCAAATGGGATGCTTGGAAGGTTATTATAGGTTTGTTCAGATTTATTCTGGATGTGCTATTTTCCCCTCTAACCAAACTCCGAATTGACGCTTATACATTGTTGCAACTTTTGCACCTGAACAGGGAAATCCAAGGAGGATGCGACTGATTACATCACCAAATGTACTTCATGTGTAAAATTGTTTGGAGCAATTAAGTAGCATACAGGTAGCTTGCAGCACCATGACTATGTCATCATATTTTTACTGTCTTGCATATTATCTGCCTGTGAGATCAATGAAGTTGGTCTCGTAGCTTGCACCACCATGACTATTTCATCATATTTTTACTGTCTTGCATATTATCTGCCTTTGAGATCAATGAAGTGGGTCCGGCTGAGAAGAATGCTGTCTCATGTGGCTTCTTAATGAAACTTTTCAAGGCATTTTGGATTTCATAGTTTTTTCAGTCAGCCCCTACTGAAGGTAACAGATACTCCTCTGTCCTCTGTTTTGATCTTCTCGATCTACTTTGCCAAATTTCAGATCATTTGAAGTCAGTGCAAGGTTGAACTTTTGTTTATCTAAGAGATGTCAAACACTAAGAGCAAGGATGAATTTTTTCCATGTATCGTTCTTTCCAGTTTTGGGCTGAAATGGGATGAAATTGTGTCTTAAAGGTAACAAAAGTGTAACCTTACTGTTTGTAATGGTTTTGGCTTGAAAATAACTACAAATAATGATGCACCGGACAAGAAATTTCGGAACCTTGAAACCTCTTTTTTGTCTTGACAGTGATAAATTAAATTTTTGAGACACTGAAATGGCCAGATGGTGCCTTTCTTATTCGTTGATTTAACAGCTCCAATTTTGAAGCATCTTATATTGTTTCCTTTCTTTTTTTAGACAAAAGGTCTCCCCTGCTTTTATATTTCAAAAAGCAAATAACGGTTCTGTATTGTTTCCTTTCTTTCAACCAAACTATGTACCTAATTCAGGTTGGCTCCTTGCGTTTGGAACCATTTTCAGGATACCTTGGTCAATAATGTTTGGTGAGCTTTCTGCATATTCAGGGAAAATTTATTACTTTGGTTGCCTTTCACAACTTCGCTTTGCTTATATATCAACATCTTTTCTTTTGGAAAAAAAAGTTTTAGACTCCAGTTCAAGCCTCCGAGGTAATGGAGCGCTGCTGATGACAAGGGGTGGTGGGAGTGGATCCAGCAATGGAGCGCTGCTGATGACGAGCTACTGAATTGAGCAAAGGAAGGATCAACAATGCCTGGAAGGATGTGAGGAGGAAGGGAAAATGATGACTCTGCAATCAAGATGTAACGATAGTACATTTTCCCACCAGTTCAGTCCATTAGCATGCCCGTTTTTCTCCTTGTCCTGGAGTTAGCATGCATGGGCATTGAAGGCTCTGTTTCTAAAATAGTGTGATACACAATTAATTTTTAATTCTGCCAGGATCTGAGATGCACGACATGAAGGCTCTGTTTCTGAATAGTGTGATACTGCTTTATAAAAAGAAATATATACCACCATTAAAAAAGTAGTATGATACTCCTGCTACTTCAATTGTCATTTGATTTCTAGATCCAAATAGCATCTGATGTTGTATTCTCTTGGATCAACTTAAGTCCTCCTATACTTCTGGTAGATAGATGGTAGGTAAGTTCTTGGGATATTATATTTCTTTAAGCCTGTGTTGATCTTCACATGCGATCTCCTTGCTGTCGAGATATCTGCCTAGAATTGTAACGAAGTGTTTTTGACAAATGAAAATGCTTCGTTATAGATGTGACCACTAATGTTGGAAAATGTTATTGTTCATATTTTGATCAGGTGAGATGGACTTCCTTTTTACTTTTTCTTTTTACGTGAATCATAAATATATCTCATTTAATTTTCTGTGAATCATAAATATATCTCAGTGATGCTAAATAACTTGGCATATATGACCTTTTGGTTATTTGATTTGCATGGTTATACGTTGCTGTAGTATTAGCATGGACGCCCAGCAACTAGCAGCACAAGAGAGTCAAAACCTCTCCGGATTCCTATGTTTAGCTTCAGCCTTTGACGGAGCCACCAGTTTACCGTGTCATACAGCTTGTTCGGCTGGAGCTGAAACGATCGTATATGATCGTGGATTATTACTGCTGACTGATTTGGTGTGAGGGAAAAATACTGTTCTGACTGAAAATTTACGATCGTTTATGACCAAGCGAACAGGCCGATAGACAGGCTTCCGACACCAAGGAAGATAGGTCAGCTGGCTGGAAGGTCCTAATTAAACCGGACCTCCCTACTGAAAACGCAGGCTGTCAGTAGATGACTCGTCATCTTGGAACATTGGTGGGTCATTGCAGTAGCCGATGTTGTTGTTGAGTTGTGGAGTTTGCGGTGATCGTGTTGTGTGCGGTGCGTTTGTTGCTTGTCAACCGGCTCTATAGTGTGTGGCATTGTTGCTTCTGTTTATCTTATTTTTTTATGTAGATAGCCTAGCCTCCTAGGGCTATCTTCTTATATTTTTTGCTATGTCGATAAAAATTGGCACTATAAATGCTGGTTTGTCTACTAAATTCGCATATCCAAACCCGCAATCTCTTAAGAGTGATTGCAACGTACTCCTCCATTCTAAATTATAAGACGTTTTGGCTTTTTTAGACACAGTTTTTGCTATGTATTTATATATACATTATATCTGGATGCATAGTAAAAGCAATTTATTTAGAAAAGCCAAAATATCATATAATTTAGAATAGAGTACTATTGTATAGCACCTCCATGACCTCACCAAAATCATTGGCATGCACGGGGGCGGAGGCAACGCCACTTCTATATGGGTATGCCGGCATCCAAGACGCCGAATAATGCCTCCGCCTCCATCGGCCACAACCAACTATATCTTTTGGCCAAATTATAGCATTCATTGCTTCCGACAGGTCAAACGGTAGTGACAACTCTGCTAGGGTTCTAAGGATGCAAGTTGACGTCGCACGGAGTGAGCGCGGTTGAAACCCTAATCGCCCCTTGATCCCTTGTTATCCATAGTAGACATGATCCTCGCCGTAGCTAAATTAACAACCCAAGCCAAGGATCAGAAATCCCTTCAACATGGGTTAAACTAGACTACGTCGAGGTTTTCTTGGCTCGGCATATTTCCATACTACTAGCGTTTACCTATATAGCATCATAAGGCGTATTTTCTGGCGATTATTAATTAGGGATCCAAATTTGTACAACCATCAAAATGTGTGACCGCGAGGAGACATACGTTTTAGGCCGCCGGTGGCGGTTGAACTAGCGGAGTCCAAAGCATACAACAACTCTCATTAGCAACACGATGGACGAAATGAAGAACACACGAACGCACGGGACATGCATATCGAACACATGACTACATGAGAGCAAACCGACGAAATCAAAATTTTCCCTGGAAAGACACACATCACTACAGAATACTAAAAAAAGCGCGACACACAACCTACCGACCCTAGCTGATTAGCAACTTATTCGCTCATACATGGAGGGGAACATAACAGAGAACGAAATGACCATAGGACGTGCCTCCTTATTCAAAGCCATATATAGCACGACTCATCGCCGCGATGCAAGGGACCAAGGGGGCAGGGCAAATTATTAAGCCAGTCATGCAGGCACTCAAGCGCACGTGGCTTCAAGGTGTTAGTTTGATCTCCACCAATTGGCCCAATAGAGATCGGACCCTCTACTTCTCCGTCTTTTCTATTTCTTTTCAATTTTCTATCCCACACTCAATCTACACAATAGATCAACGGCTCTAAGAAAATAGCAAAGAGGAGTTTTTCTGTGGGTAAAATTCACCAATCATGTTTAAGTTTCTGCTGCAAAGTTTAATGTTTATTTTCTAATTAAATTCGAACTAACGGGAGAATTTAATTTGAAGAGCAGTTGTATTTAGTAAATTATAATTAAGTTTATCCTCTAATTAAATTGGAACCAACGGAAAATTTTAAATTAGAGGAGTAGTCTGTTTTGTTTAAATAAGATTATGGTATTGTCATTTTCTGATCAACGTTGATGATGACAATATTATAATGAATTTAAGTTTGAAGTTTAAATCTCTAGAAAATTTTACACCAACGTGGTGAATTTTTCAGAGAGTTGATAAGGACCAAGAAATGCTCCTGAACTAAAAGAATGTATTTCATTATTAAGTTTCTAGCTGTAATGATGTTGATTATCTTCTAATTAAATTCGAACCAACGAAAGAGTTTAATTTTGAAGAGTAGTTATATAGATTTTAAGTTAATTTATGAGTTTTATGCATTAATTCTATTTTCTGTCCAACGGTGATGTATAATTGACGTAGAAGCACATTGTATGTTTTATTTTAACCGATGAGATCACTCGGCTGCATGACAACGGGCTGCAATGCTGGGGTACGTGAATGAAAAGGCTTGAGTCAAGCCAATTCATGACAGTTTTTGTTAGTTTACTAATTTTCTAACTAAATTAGAACCAACGGAAAAATTTAATTGAAAAATGAAGTATAAGTGAATGTTTTAGTCGTCATGACTAAGTTTTTGTATAGATGTATCCCGCATGGGGAGAAGTTTAGACATAGTAATTATGCTAGTCCATCTAGCATGGCGGGAGAAGTTTAGACACTGAGGCCACGGGCTCCGCCTCGCCCGACACCGAAGCCGCGGGCTCCGCCTCGCCCGACCCCTGAGGGCTGGCTCCACATCACTCGACACCGAGGTCGCGAGCTCCGCCTCGCCCGTCACCGAGGCCACGGGCTCTGCCTCGCCCGACCCCTGAGGGTGGCTCCGTCTTGCCCGACACCGAGGCCGCGGGCTTCGCCTCGCCTGACCCCTTAGGGGTGGCTTCACCTCGCCTGACCCCTGAGGGTTGGTTTCACTTCGCCCGATCCCTGAGGGCGGACTCCGCCTCGCCCAACCTCTGGGGGCGGGCTCCGTCTCGCCCGACACCAAGTCCGCGGGCTACGCCTCGCCCGACCTCTAAGGGCTGGCTCCGCCTCGCCCGACCCTTGGGTTTGGGCTCCACCTCGCCCGGCCTCTGGGGAGGAACTCTGCCTCGCCCAACCCCGAGGCTGGAGGCTCCATCTCGCCCAACGGAGACCCATACCACCGTCAACCACTTCAGGTCCTAGCGTATGGCTTGGGTCAAAGCTCTGACGCCGGGGAAGAGACTGGCACTCCTCGATGTAGCCCGCGTCCCACGACGGGCCATACCTGGGGGTTCACGTCAGGAACAGCGTCGGGCATACCGGTGCTGTTCTGCCTAACCACGGTACGAACACTGACAGGCACGTCAGTTCACCACGATGTCCGCCAGGATAGAGTGGAGCGCCATGACCGACAGACGACGCCTGCACATGGCGCCAGTGACGGTCAGGGCTGCGACGAGAAGCTATCCCTGTTCACATCTACAGGGTCGACGGGAACCGCATAGAGGAGAAGGACCCAGCGATCCTAAAGGACTTCTTCCTCTCGTTATCTTCTCTTCCTTCACGGTAACCCATGCTTTCCCTTGGCCTATAAAAGGAAAAGCAGGGTGTAACACAATGGACATCAAAACGGATCGCAACACATCACACCGATTCGGACTCGAACCCCGAACCGATTAGAACACAAAAGCACACAGCCGAGAAGCGACCGAGCCCTAGGCACCCGTTCGCTCCTCTCACCAGAGACTTGGGACATGTCCCTCTTTCGACCATTTGTAACCCCTACTACGAACTTTCAGTGCTAGTTACACGAGCAGCAGCAACGAACTAGACGTAGGGACATTCTGCCCAAACCAGTATAAACCTTGTGTCCTCTTAGTACACCATCCAAGTCAAACGGTAGTGACAACTCTGCTAGGGGTCTCAGGATTCAAGTTGACATCGCACGGAGTGAGCGCGGTTGAAACCCTAATCGCCCCTTGATCCCTTGTTATCCATAGTAGAGATGCTCCTCACCGTAGCTAAATTAACAACCCAAGCCAAGGATCAGAAATCCCTTCAACATGGGTTAAACTAGACTGCGTCGAGGTTTTCTTGGCCCGGCATATTTCCTTACTACTAACGTTTACCTATATAGCATCATAAGGCGTATTTTCTTGCGGTTATTAATTAGGGATCTAAATTTGTACAGCCATCAAAATGTGTGACCGCGAGGAGACATACGTTTTAGGCCGCCGGTGGCGGTTGAACTAGCGGAGTCCAAAGCATACAACAACTCTCATTAGCAACACGATGGACGAAATGAAGAACACACGAACCCACGGGACATGCATATCGAACACATGACTATATGAGACCAAACCGACGAAATCAATTTTTTCCCTGGAAAGACATACATCACTACATAATACTGAAAAAAGTGCGACACACAACCTACCGACCCTAGCTGATTAGTAACTTATTCGCTCATACATGGAGGGGAACATAACAGAGAACGAAACGGCCATAGGACGTGCCTCCTTATTCAAAGCCATATATAGCACGACTCATCGTCGCGATGCAAGGGACCAAGGGGGGCAGGGCAAATTATTAAGCCAGTCATGCAGGCACTCAAGCGCACGTGGCTTCAAGGCAGACCCAGCTCTGGCGACTCCTGCGGCTCCGGCTCTGGTGACTCCAGCTCCTTCGGATGCTTGTTATGGTGCGGATGCCTCTTCGGCTTCTCCTTATCATTACACTCCGGCTCCAGCACCACCGGCACTGCAGCATCCGCCACGTAACCTGCGGCATTTCATTCATTCGGCACGCACGCTCGTCATACGGTCAGACAACTACGCACGGGCACATATGCATTTCATGTCGGATGATTGCTTGGACGATGGGTCGGAGTATGTAGCTGCATACCTCGTCCATGCGCGTCGCGACGGAGGGCCGCCATCTTGTTGGGACGCACGGTGGGCCTCGTGTCGGCCCTGGAGATGGCGACTTCCACGAAGAGGGACGCGATCAGGAGGAGGGCGGTGGTGGAGCGGTGGATCGCCATTGCAAGTGCTGCCGCTTCAACCGTGCAAGCAGATAGATTTTGTGTAGAAGAATTGAGCTCGAGCTATATATTCTTTATTGCTTGGATGGCTTGGTGTCGCAAAGAGCATGCTTGGCGCCTTCTTATAGCTCGGTGAATGCAGTAGCTGATAAGATGTATGTAGTAGTACGTGACGAATCGATGGAAGAAGCTACAAGTGCGGAGGGCGTTGGACATGTCGTCGCAAGGACGGCCAACACGGACGGGTGAATCGGCGATGCTTCTATGGACATGTCGTCGCAGGACATTTTTTAGCCGGAGTCTGCCATGGCAATTTGGCCCTGGACCAGCAAGTGAATCCGAAGGGGGACGTTTATGACTCCAATGGAGCTCATTTGGAATATGGTTTTGGCTAAGCAACGATCTTAATTAGTTACCTTCGTATTTGCCCTATGTACCTGTGGATGCATTAAGAGGAGTTAGCGAGGTTTGTGAGTGTTGCCCATTCTGGTGAGAAAAGGTGGAGTTACCCGATATGCAAAAGTGTTTAATTAAAAGCTCTGGAATACAGCTTCTTGCTCTGTTTTATTAAAGCCCTGTTTGTTTATCCCTTGATTTGGGTTATAAGCCCAACGATAAATGGGTTGCCAAACAACCCGAATCATAAACTACTTTGGAGGAGCTACTTTGGAGGAGCTTAGGTGATGTTTGGTTGCTCCTCCTAAATTTTAGTCGTTGTCCCATCGAATATTAAGACGCATGCATGGAATATTAAATATAGACTAATTACGAAACTAATTGTATAGTTTGCGACTAATTTGTAAGACAAATCTTTTAAGCCTAATTAGTCCATGATTTAACAATATGATGCTTCAGTAAACATGTGCTAATGATGGATTAATTAGGCTTAAAAAATTGTTTCATGAAGTACTGACTGATTATGTAATTTGTTTTATTAGTATCCGAACACCCCATACAACATTCTCCCAATATACTTTCTAAATTTTAGTCACTAGATTCAAACACATCTTATTTTGTGCAGCCTGGTTGGCTGCACCTGCAGCTGCTGCACATATTCACTGCTCCTCCATAGCGGCATTCGTGATGCGCGCAGTAAGGCTGCAACAGGAAAAGTACAGCCGAGATGAGGTCCAATACTGTCTTTTCCTAAAAAACCACACCTCCAAGTAATTTGGTTAACAAATAAGGTATAACATACTTCCCTCTACTTTATACTCCTTTCGTCCTAAAATTTAGTATAAAGCATTTAAAATTGTAGCCAAATAAAAATGATTTAGGGAAGGGGACATAAAGACAAATTTGTATTAAATAAAATTTGACAGGTACTATAAATTGTATTTTGGACTCAAACTCATTTTTCAAATAGCCCTTTTTTCGATACCCAGATACCGCACACTCACCTCTATGAACGTACGTCCGCCCTACCCCTATGAGCACCTTTGAAGAACTGAGTTGGACCGACAAATCTCGTAATTGACGAAGTCACCACAAGCGCTTCGTTGTCGACGAGCACGTCGCCTACCACTAAAAAAATAGAGCGGTTAAATCCTAGAAGCTATCATTAATCAAGCAATCCCCTTTGATCACTTCGGTGGTAGTGTCTATACATATAGGAATTAATTCGATTAGAGCCATGGTATATTCTCTTTTATACTCTCTCCTAACCTATCTTAAAGTCTCTATTCCAAAATGCAGGGAGTATACGTTATTAGATTATTTCGGCCGTCACGAATAAACCAGCTTATATAGCTGAGAAGGGAAATAAACATGCCCTAAATTATATATTAAAATAACATTTGTCTTAACTCAAATTTTTATAAGTATGAACAAGTTTTTAGAAAAACAAGTAAGCATCTTGTCAAGGACCAATACTAGGGTATTCGAAGAGGAGCTAATAACCATCACCATTGATTCGTCCGAGCAGTCAAGAGTGCGACTATAGCTCCAACCAACCCCTCAGGGCGGGCTCCGCCTCGTCCGACACCGAGGCTGCGAGCTTCGCCTCGCCCGACCCCTGAGGGCTGGCTCCGCCTCGCCCGACACCGAGGACGCGGGCTCCGCCCCTGAGGGTTGGTTCCACCGTGCCCGACCTCGAGGGCACGGGGTTCGCCTCGCCCGACCTCTGAGGGCGGACTCCGCCTCCCCCGACCTCTGGGGCGGGCTCCGTCTCGCCCGACACCAAGGCCGTGGGTCCGCCTCGCCCGACCTCTAAGGGTTGGCTTCGCCTCGCCCGACCCTTGGGTTTGGGCTTCGCCTCACCAGGCCTCTGGGGAGGAACTCCGCCTCACCCAACCCCGAGGCCGGAGGCTCCGTCTCGCCCAACGGAGACTCATACCACCGTCAACCACTCCAGGTCCTAGCATATGGGTCTGGATCAAAGCTCTGACACTAGGCAAGAGACTGGCATGCCTTGATGTAGCTCGCGACCCACGATGGGCCATACCTGGGGTTCACGTCAGGAACATCGTCGGGCGTACCGGTGCTGTTCTACCTAACTCCCGTACGAACACCGACGGGAGCGTCAGTTCACCACGACGTCCGTCAGGACAGAGTGGAGCGCCATGACCGGCAGACGATGCTTGCACATGGCGTTAGTGACAGACAAGGCCACGACGAGAAGCTGTCCCTATTAACGTCTACAGGGTCGGCGGGACCCACATAGAGGAGAAGAAGGACCCAGCGATCCTGAAGGACTTCTTCCTCTCGTTCTCTTCTCTTCCTCCACGGTAACCCGTGCTTTCCCTTGGCCTATAAAAGAAAAAGCAGGGCGTCCCACAATGGACATCGGAACGGATCGCAACACATCACACCGATTCAGACTCGAACCCCAAACCAATTAGAACACAAAAGCACACAGCCAAGAAGCGACCGAGCCCTCGGTACCCGTTCGCTCCTGTCACCAGAGACTTGGGACCTGTCCCTCTCTCGACCGTTTGTAACCCCTACTATAAACTTTTAGTGCTAGTAACACGAGCAGCAGCAATGAATAGGGCGTAGGGACATTCTACCTGAACCAGTATAAACCTCGTGTCCTCTTAGCACACCATCCGGGCCGGACGCGCAATATTAGAAATTTACTAGCCGGTGGTAACTCAAAACACCAACAGTTGGTATGCCAGGTAGGGGCCTTTTGCGCATCTCGACATCCACACCAGGCCTCGGATCGCTAGTCACAACCCCAGTTGGGTCCTTGGTGTGCACGTGCGCTTCGGGGACCTGGACTTCATCGTCACGGCGGAGGGAGAGTTGGCAATGGCTCCTGCCACCGTCCGACCTCTCCACTCAGCCGACCTCGACGCAATCACCAAGGCGCTTAAGGAGCTGCAGCTACACGCACCGGAGGCCCACGCCCCCGGAAGCAACCAGCTCCTCGACTTTGACTATGGGAGGTTAGAGCGCCAGCTTGACGCCTTCCTGGGACCCCAGCCGTCCCAGGTGGACCTACGGCACCTCACCTCCTTGTTCGCCAACATCATGGTGCAGCTTGTAGGAGGAGAGCCGCTCTCTCTAGAATACCTCATCTAGAGCGCCCCTACAGTGCTCCAGTTCGATCTCCACAACGCCACAGAGACCGATGGGCACCCTGTGGCGCAATGCAAACCTTCATCCCCCATGAACAACGAGTTCGTGGGGATGACCGAATATGTCGTGGAGTCTTTCCATAACCTCCTTGCAGGAGAATCGGAGTCACCCTCTAGCTCTGACTCTAGCAGGGGAAGCCATCACCCCTCTCATGAGTGTTTCATGACGGGTACCCCCGAGGGACATGTCGAAAGCGTCCACGAGGAAGAGGCTACCCTAACGAATGACCTCATCGATGAGGTCGAGAGGGATGCAAGGGCCCTAGCTCGCCTACGTGTGGAGCAGCTGAAGCCCCGACACCAAGAGCTCAGGGAAGCGCGACACTAGCTCGAGTAAGAGCGGGCAGAGCTCGATCGAGAGATTGAGTGCCACGGACGCGGTGGGCGCGCACGCCATGGCCCGCGACGTGAACCGGAGGATCATCGAGGACGATGAAGCCCTCCCACACTTCGCCTAGGAAAGCTAGAACATCCATGATACAGCGGCCTTGCTCTGTGGGCTTCCAGGGCCCGCGATGCCCGAGGATCATTGGGTCCATCATGAGATTCGCACACTACTCGAGCGTGCGGCGGCGCAGCAAGCCAAAAGCTCATTGTCTCGACGACGCGAGCTCGATGCCAGCCAGCGCACGCCCTTGGAGTGAACCGACAAGGACACGTCAGGCCACCAGGCACCGCAAGGCGGTAGGCTGCGCACCGCGGTCTCAGTGCATGAGCGTATCGGCCGCAACCGTGACGCGCGCGACACCCTCGATGCTCGCAGGCGTGCTCGTGGCGATGCGGAGGAGGGAGCTAGCCACGACTACCACCCCCGTTGTGGCGGATGCTACGACAATGGCGAGGACTGAAGCCTGAGCCCTGGCCTACCGGGACCTCAGGCCTTCAGCCGACACATCCTCAAAGCCGCCTTCCCGCCACGGTACCGACCACCAACTAACATCCTAAAATACTCTAGGGAAACGAACCCCAGACTATGGCTCGAGGATTATCAACTTGCTTGCCAAGCCGGTGGGGCAGATAATGATGACTTTATTATCAGCAACCTTCCATTGTTCTTGGTCGATTCGGCACGAACATGGTTGGAGCACCTTCCGCCCAACAGAATCCAAAGTTGGGCAGACCTGAAAGAGATCTTCGTGGAGAACTTCCAGGGCACATACAAGCATCATGGGAACCCATGGGATCTCAAACACTACCGATAGAAGGCCGAAGAAACCCTCCGTGGGTATATCTAGTGCTTCTCTCGGCGGTGCAAAGAGCTGCCTAACGTCGTCGACGCTGACGTTATAGGAGCTTTCCTGTCTAGGACCACCTACGAGTCCCTGGTTCATAAGCTGGGATGTAAGGGCCCTCAAACCACCAAGGAGCTCCTCGACATCGCCACCAGCCACGCCTCGGGCGAGGAGGCGGTCGAAGCGATCTTCGACCGCCTCAAAGGCAAGGCGAAGCGGGTCAATGACGCCGGCGAAGGCACCTCCAATCGTCCCACCAAGAAGAAGAACAAGCAGCGGTGCGAGGGCTCGCTCGTGCCCGCCGCTGACCGCAAAGGGGGTCAGAAGCCCGCTGAGGGTACCCCGATCCACTTTGAGGAGCTGCTCGAAGGGCCATGCCTGAACCATTCTTTCCCCGTCGAGCACCTATACAAGGACTGCGACCTCTTGAAGGGGTTCTTGTCCGGAGGCTCCAACAAGGGGAGCACAAGAAGGAGCCTAGCTAGATGAAGCGCGCAACGTCGCCCTCCTCCGCTCGGCCAAGTACCAACAAGCGTTGCGCCAGTACCACAGCTGTCGAGTGCGGGGTCGGGCCTTCAATGTCGGGACCTGGTGCTCCACCTCGACCAGAGCAACAAGAACCGCCACAAGCTCTCTTCGCCATGGGAGGGACTATACGTCGTCGCGGAGGTATTCCTACCAGGAGCCTACAATCTCAAGGCCACCGATAGTGAAGTTTTCGTCAATACCTAGAACATCGAGCAGCTACGTCGCTTTTACCCTTAATAAACGCACACTTTCTCTTATCAGTTTTGCTATCTAACTCCCCGACCTTTAGTGACACCCGACCCCAGCAACGGCGGGGGGTCAGGCCTCACTCGGGGGGCTAATAAGAGCATATCTATCCGGTAGACAGTCTCTATGTTCAACCCATTCTCACGATTAAGACCCAAAAGTGAAGTTTGCAGAAACAAACGCTGAATAAAATTGGTCGGACTGCGAGAAACCTACGCCTCGGTAGCTACGGCGTCTTTGCTCACCAGCGTAATCAGAGTTTTTTCCACACCTCGGGCTTTTTGGCCTTAGCCATGGAAAGAGTCGGTACACGTTTAAGAGTCTATCCACCTAGCAAACATTCTCTGTGCCTGACCCCCTATCACATTAAGACCTAGGAGCTAGGTTTATGGGAACAAACTCTGTGTATAACTAGTCGGACTACGAGAGACCAACGCCTCAGCGGCTATGGCGCCTTTGCTCACCAGCGTGATCAGAATTTGCTCACCCGCACCACGAGCTTTACGACCTTAACGACGGAAAGGGTCGGAATGCACTAACCTTTTTATATACAAAAAGGGGAGAAGGGCTAAAAAGTTGTTTGGCTATAACGAAAGTTAAGAGCTTGTCCATTTATTACAAGTTCGCCGCCTGGCTTATCTGCCTAACTAAATTCTTACGCGGGATGTTCTTATCCTCTATCTCCGTAGGTAAGTCCTGTCCCAGCAGGGCAATACAAGTGACAGGATGGCTTAGCCGCTGTAGAGGGACAGGTAGGGAGCAGCAGGATGCCCCACGCGGGTTATGCCGACCTGTTACGAACGACAGACCCGGACTCTGCTCGAACATATCTGGTAAGAGCTCCCTGAACCCATCACTCGTACCATCAAGGTAAGTCCTATGCCAGCGGGCCACCCAAGTCGATCGAATGATTCGGGTCGCTGTCGAGAGATGGGTCACCCTTACTTTACGCGCATTAATTTCACTACCGAGCCCCCGACCCCAACAACGGCAGGGGGACAGGCCTCGCTCGGGGGCTAGCAAGAATGTCTATTTGGTAGACATTCTCTATGCCTGACCCCTCCTCACATTAAAAAACTAGAGGCAAGGTGTGCGGAAAGAAACTCTAAGTAAAACTGGTCGGACCGCTAGAAACCTATGCCCCATCGGCTATGGCATTTCTGCTCACCAGTGTGATCGGAGTTTTTGTCCCCACACCCTGAACTTTAGCCTCCGCCTTCCCTGGAAGGATTCGGAGGGACCCACATAATCTCCATCGAGGAGAGGCCAGCAGGTCTCCCAGGTCAGTCGGACAGTTCGGGCCGTTGTCGAGAGATGGGTACAGAGAAGTGGGATGCCCCATGCAGGTTACGCCGGCTCCATCAAGAACGTCGGACCCGGACCCCACACGGACATATCCGATAAGAGCTCCCCGAACCCGTCACTCAAGCCATCGAGGTAACTTTACCGACCCCCACTTTTCTTTTCCATTGCATGATCATTCATTCATCCATTCTCATGCATGCATTCATACATTCATTCAAACATTCATTCATTCATTCATCCATCCATTCATCCATACATTTATCCCATACATCCAAGCATTGCATATGCAATTGATGCATCACAACGCTTCACGTCGCGTCATGAAGCGGTAGTCGTCTCATTCGATATGAGCGGCGACCGACCGAGGTTCGAAGGCTGGCCCGCCAAGGGCTCGAGGCCGCCTCACGTCAAACAAAGCAAGGAGAGAAAAATGTAGATGAGCCCCAGTGGCCTTGCCTGACCCCACTCAGAAGCGGACAGGGACATCTAGACCTTTCTCGTTTGATCCTAACCTCGAGCCAAGCCCACAGAATCTCCATCGAGGAGAGGCCAGCGGGACACCTAAGTCGCTCTCCAGAGTGACACGGGCATCTACCGAGAGAAGGGTTAAGGAGCAGTGGAATGCCACATGAGGGCTATGCTGACCCTGTCAGTGGATGACAGACCCGGATTCCACTCGGACATGCCCGTTAGCGAGCTCGCCGAGCGTGACACTTGAGCCATCGAGGCAAGTGTCGTTAGCTTAGCCCCTCTGGTTATGAAAACTAAGGATGGGGTGATGCATGAAACACGGCCGACCCCCACTGAGCCCCATGGGGCTCGGGGTCTCGAGCCTCCCGACCTAAACTCGGGAATCCACCTGACCAGGGTTCGAAGACCAACCCACAAAGGGGTCGAGGCCGCCTCACGTCGAACATAACGAGGGGGGAAAACACAGATGAGCCCTAGCGGCCTTTGCCTGGCCCGCTCAGAAGCAAACATGGTCATCTCGACCTTCTTGTTCGATCCTAACCTCGAGCCGAGCCCATAGAATCTCCATCGAGGAGAGGTTAGCGGGCCACCTGAATCGCTCTCCGGAGCGACACGGGCATCTGCCAAGAGGCGAGTTAAGGAGCAGTGGAATGCCACATGAGGGCTATGCTGACCCCATCACAAATGACGGACCCAAATTCCACTCGAACATGCCCGATAGCAAGCTCACCGAGCGCGTCACTCTAGCCATCAAGGCAAGTGACGTTAGCTCAACCCCTCCGGTTGTGGAAACCGTGGATGGGGCGACGATCACAAAGATGAGCTAACCCTTGATCGGACCACTGCTACACATGGGGGCTCGAGGAAAGTTGCACTTGCAAGAAGACCGAACGCGTGGTCGCAGAACGATGGCTCAGATCCTAGGGAGGGGGTACGTACAAAAACAATAGACGCTTTCTCCTACTAGTTTTGCTATCCTCTCCTTGATCTTTAGTGACACCTAACCCTAGCAATGGCAAGGGGTCGGGTCTCACTCAGGGGCTGATAAGGGTATACATACACCCTTTCTGAAATAGTCGTCGCGCCCGACACACTTCCTCACGTTAAACCTAGTAGCAAGGTCTATGGAAATGAACGACTGAGCAAGGTTGGTCGGACTGTGAGAAACCTAGGCCCCAGTGGCTACGGCACTCTTGCTTACCAGCATGATCAGAGTTTCCCTCCTACACCTCGAGCTCTACGATCTTAACAAACAGAAGGGTCAAAACACACCAAAATAAAAGAACAGACTTGGTCAAACGAAACAAAATGATGAGTTTGTTTAAGCATTACACAAAGGTTGGCACCTGTCCTCTGATTACAAGAATGATCAACCTATTGAACTAACTAACCCCTTTGGGGGATAACTATGCTTTCGATCATGTCCGCCAGGTCCTACGAAAGGGGAGCCGCCGCCGCTTCCATCTCCTCCAGCTCGTGGACTTCATAGCCAGGCGCGAAGCCATGGCTCATCGTCTCTAGGTCGATGTTGTCCCCATAATGAGAACGAGCAATCATGAAGGATTGGTTGACCCTGGCACGAAGTGCATTCCTCTCAAGCTGGTGCACCCGGGCTGTGATCTCAACAGCATGGGCCGCCAACGAGTTGGTCCCCTCTGACCATACCACCTCAAGGTCATTGCAGACCACTCCGAGGGTGGCGCTTAGGATATCGAGCTCATTGCTCTCCGCCTGAAGATTCCTCCTCGCCTCGGCGAGGTCCATGGCCAGCCCGATAGAGACGCTCTTGGCCTCTAGCTTCTAGGTCGCTGTGGTTCCAAGCTTGGCCTAGAGGGAGCCGACCTTCTGTTGCGCGTTGTCGTGCTCTTAGCAGGCCTGGTCATGCTCCTCGCAAGCCATGCCACACTCCGAGTGGAGCCTCTCTATGGTTTAGAGCAGCTCATCCCGCTCCTGGCGTAGTCGGGTGACCGCCGTGGCATCCAGACTTGCCCTCTTCTCCAGGATCGTGAGCTTCTCCTCGGCCCCAAGCTTTAGCTCCTTTTCCTTTTCAACCTCGGCGAGAAGGTCGAGGATCCGCTGGTGGGTCTGGGTGTCCTTTTGGAGCAGCTCATCCCGCTCCTTCCTGACCTTGGTGGCCTCCTCGTTGTCCCTCTACGATCTTACCGACAGGGCCTCGAACGCTCTCTTGGCCTTGTCAGCATGCCGATGGGCCTTGGCCACCCACAACCGAAGTCTGTCCACCTCCTCGGCAAGGGGAGTCAGCTCGGCCACCCTCTGCTGGGCGGCAACAAGCTGAGCAGTCACCTCCCCATGCAGCCACGCCTCCTCGACGAGGCGGTCCCAGGTTTCCTTCTGCTCACAAAGGAACCGAGATTTCCCCCGGCTGCGAGGGATAAGGGACTAAAAGGAGATGATGGTCATAATACAAAGAATATATACAGAAAGAAAAGGGCGAGAAGCAGGGTCAAGTGAATACCTGACCGGAGGGAACGACTACATCATGCAAGGCACCTCTAGCATGGTCCAGGGCTTCGAGCATGGACACGATCCCCACGTCAAGGCTCTGTCGCTCCACGCTCTCTACGACAGCGGCGAGAGTGAAGAGCGTCGATGTCGGATCCTCCGGACTTGCCCACTGGAGCAGGGGCTCGCTCCACATAGGCAAGTCACTGCCCACCGGCGTTAGGGCCAGGGATGGCTCCCCGTCGGTCCTGATGGCCACTGACCGTCCTCGCCGTGACGTCCCCGCTGGGACACTCCCTCTGGCGATGGAAGGGGGCAGCGGTACGGACGCTGACTCCTCTCCTAGCACCATGACCTTCGGGGACCTCTCAGCCGTGTCCCCCTCCGTTCGGCCCATGCCAGACACCATCACTTGGGCCATCGATGGCGCGGGTCACGCCGGTTCCTCAAGTGCCGCCATGATAGCACCTGGCTATGACCCACCTGTCACAACCGCCGCCACCTCTGCCTGCATCACAGAGGTCCGGATCAGCTATGTCGCAACTGCCACGGTCAGCATCACGAGCGCAGTCGGTAGCCCCGTCCGCCCCATCGTCGGCAGCGGTATCACCGCCATCACCGATTGTTCCGTGACCTCCGAAGGCATCCCTTGAGCCCCCATGTCCACCCATCCTGCCAAAGGCATGGGCGCCACCATGGGCGGTGTCTGACCGGCCAGCGACGTAGTCACACTAGCGTTGCTCCCGCCCGAAATGGGCGCAACGCTAGCCGACGGCTGCCGCCTCGCTTGAAGGGCGATGCTCTTCTTTAGCGCCAGCACAAAAGGATTACGCTACCTCCCGACGCTGCAAGAGATGAAAAGCATAAGTCACAATAAAATCCTACCAAAACAAGGAAAAACAGAGGAGCTAATGACTCACCTTAGCGCCATCGGGTGGTAGATACATTTGGGGGGCAAAACCCCTGATCTCTGCTCTGCCTCATGGGGGTGAGGCCGTTTTCAAGCCTGCCCCCTGCTCCTAAGCCGAAGGGCTCGCTCCCCTTAGATCTTGGGGCGCGACGGCGGAGCCACCCGCCTTCGCTGCACCTCGAGCGCAGCGGCAGAGCCGTCCGCCCTTGTTAGCCCATGGGGTAGGCCGACGGTATAGCCCATCTCTGCCAGCTCCCCAGACGTGCCCTCCCCTCTGTGGAACGGGAAGGGTCCCAACTCCTACAAGGATAAACCGATACCTGTCAGCACATCCTCATTCTCCAAGTCATCCCACTCGATGTCGTTGACTACCTCATCATCGTCCTCATCATCATCATCATCGCTCTTGGTGTCCTCCCCTCGCTCCCATGCATGTAGCTTTCGCTGCTTCTTCTTCCTCTTATCCTCATTTGCCTTCCTCAGCCGCTCACCCTCAGCGTGGTTCGCTGCCCTCACGGACGAATCCCTAGGCAACGATGCGGGGTGATCCGTGAAGATGAGGTCCCTTGGCTGGTCCTGTCCCTCTCGAAGTTAGTATCAAGAGGTCAGCAAATCAATTGAAGAGGAGGTATGAGGAGGGGAAACTTATGAAGACAACATGGTCTGGTTCTGGCCGCATCGGAGGATGTCCCGGCACCGGGTAGACAAAATTGTGGGGGCGCCCATGTCATCCCGCGAAGGCTCCATCACCTCCTTAATGCGTTGCGTGACCTCAGAGTGGGGGAGCGCTCCCTCGGCAAGCACCGTTCTATCAAATGACTCCTCGGGCGACATCACGTACAGCGGGAGCACACGCATCATCAACAGTGCCACCCTTCTTGCGTGGTAGGCCTCGATGACGCCCAACCCCTTTAGACTGCTCTCCTTCAGGATGTGGATGGCGGTGATGTGGTCTGGATCTTCTTCTTGTCCTTCTCTGGAATGCCCCACTTCCTCCATGATTCCGGGGCCTCTTCGATCAGGCGTCCGGTGAACTTTGCAGAGGGGCGGCGGCGTTGTTCTTGAGGTAGAACCACTGCTAGTGCCACCCCTTGTTGGACGTTAAGAGCCGCATAGAGGGTACTCGTCGACTCAATTGTTCTGGAGCTAGATGCCGGCGCACCCCATCGACATATGCAGCTCCTGCCTGCCGCTCTTCTCCCTCTTCTTCTAGAGGGTGACAACAAAGAAGTACCTCCACAGGTCGAAGTGGGGGCTGATCCCTAGGAACCCCTCGCATAGGGCGATGAATGCCACCATGTGCTGGATCCTGTTGGGGTTGAGATGCTACAACTCGATCTTGTAATAGTGCAGTAGCCCCCGAAGAAATTTGTGGGCAGGGGTCATGAACCCACGCTCATGGAAGTGGGCGAACGACACCACATAGCCATCGGGCAGCAACGGCAAATCCTCCTCACCGGGCAGCAGCCACACCTCAGCCAAGGTCCATGCACAGAGAAGACCGTGATGGACGAGGCCTTCCATGCACTGTAAGGTGATGTCAAAGCGGCACCATGGATCCATTGGAGGTGGGGGCGAACAGATGCGAGTTCGATGGCGACGGGGAGGTGGAGGCAGAAAACCTAAGCGATTGGTGGCGGCGGTCGTGGTTACGAAGGCAAGGATGCAAGGTATGGAACACTAGGGGCAAACCCTTTGGTTTTATAGGGGCGAGGGATGTAAGGAATCCAACCGTCCATCTAGATCCCCGCACCTGCCATGATCTGTTACAACGTCCCACCGCGGGACGTGCACATGCAATCTCTATCCGTTCCCTCGGAAAACTCGCCGGATGTTTTGCCTCTCCGGACAGGCCATGACTCATCGCAGGTAAGAGGAATATGGATCTAAAAGCGTCTCTATGGCCCAAGTGGGCTGAGGAGTCCACAGGTCGGCCCATTGACGGGTTCGACAAATGCTCCAGGCACCTCTAGGGTGAGAGGTGGAAAGGGATGGGACCGCTAGCGGCCAGAACCCGGGCGCGCGAGCGTCGCGGGCATCCTGACTCACATTCAAGGTTGGCCGGTTGCGATCCATGGTTTTTTCTCGAAGAAAGGCGCATAGCCCTCGGGACCAGTAGAACGAACCTGAGAACTATACGGATTGACCACTAAGAATCTAGAGTTGATCACCAAACTGACCCTAGCTAGATCCCCACAAACGGGATGCTGGGGACCCCACTCAGACTAGCCCATTAAACAGCTCACCAGGTGCCATGATTCGTCCTTAGAGGAAAATCATGGCATGGCTCGGCCCCTCTGTTTTTATCGGAAAAAACGCTTGAGGGAAGACAATCACAAAGACGAATCGATCCTCGACCAGGACCCTGCTATGGGAGGGGGCTCGAGGAAAGGGAATCACCATCCCCAGGTCACACTGTGGGCGACAAAGAAAGGACAAGGCCTTCGTAGTCCTCCCGTTCGGAAAAGCCTCTGAAGGAGTATTCTACTCCTCCGTAGGCTCGGGGGCTACTGTTGGGGACCAATACTAGGGTACCTGAAGAGGAGCTAATAATCATCAACATTGATTCATCCAAGCAGTCAAGAGCGTGACTACAGTGCCAACCAACCCCTGAGGGCTGGCTCCGCATCACCCGACACCGAGGTCGCGAGCTCTGCCTCACCCATCACTGAGGCCACAGGCTCTGCCTCGCCCAACCCCTGAGGGTGGCTCCACCTTGCCCGACACCGAGGCCGCGGGCTTCTCCTCGCTCGACCCCTTAGGGGTGGCTTCACCTCGCCTGACCCCTGAGGGTTGGTTTTGCCTCGCCCGATCCCTGAGGGCGGACTCCGCCTCGCCCAACCTCTAGGGGCGGGCTCCGTCTCGTCCGACACCAAGGCCACGGGCTACGCCTCGCCCGACCTCTAAGGGCTGGCTCCGCCTCGCCCGACCCTTGGGTTTGGGCTCCACCTCGCCCGGCCTCTGGGGAGGAACTCCCCCTCGCCCGACCCCGAGGCTGGAGGCTCCGTCTCGCCCAACGGAGACCCATACCACCGCCAACCACTTCAGGTCCTAGCGTATGGCTTGGGTCAAAACTCTGACGCTAGGGAAGAGACTGGCACTCCTTGATGTAGCCTGCGTCCCACGACGGGCCATACCTAGGGGTTCACGTCAGGAACAGCGTCGGGCGTACCGGTACCGTTCTGTGTAACCCCGGTACTAACACTGACAGGCGCGTCAGTTCACCACGATGTCCGCTAGGACAGAGTGGAGCGCCATGACCGACAGACGACGCCTGCACATGGCGCCAGTGATGGACAGGGCTGCGACGAGAAGCTATCCCTGTTGACGTCTACAGGGTCGGCGGGAACCACATAGAGGAGAAGGACCCAGCGATTCTGAAGGACTTCTTCCTCTCGTTATCTTCTCTTCCTCCACGGTAACCCATGCTTTCCCTTGGACTATAAAAGAAAAAGCAGGGTGTCCCACAATGGACATCGAAACGGATCGCAACACATCACACCGATTCGGACTCGAACCCCGAACCGATTAGAACACAAAAGCACACAGCCGAGAAGCGACCGAGCCCTAGGCACCCGTTCGCTCCTCTCACCAGAGACTTGGGATATGTCCCTCTCTCGACCATTTGTAACCCCTACTACGAACTTTCAGTGCTAGTTACACGAGCAGCAGCAACGAACTGGACGTAGGAACATTCTGCCCGAACCAGTATAAACCTTGTGTCCTCTTAGTACACCATCAGAGTCAAACGGTAGTGACAACTCTGCTAGGGGTCTCAGGATTCAAGTTGACATCGCACGGAGTGAGCGCGGTTGAAACCCTAATCGCCCCTTGATCCCTTGTTATCCATAGTAGACATGCTCCTCACCGTAGCTAAATTAACAACCCAAGCCAAGGATCAGAAATCCCTTCAACATGGGTTAAACTAGACTGCGTCGAGGTTTTCTTGGCCCGGCATATTTCCTTACTACTAACGTTTACCTATATAGCATCATAAGGCGTATTTTCTTGCGGTTATTAATTAGGGATCTAAATTTGTACAGCCATCAAAATGTGTGACCGCGAGGAGACATACGTTTTAGGCCGCCGGTGGCGGTTGAACTAGCGGAGTCCAAAGCATACAACAACTCTCATTAGCAACACGATGGACGAAATGAAGAACACACGAACGCATGGGACATGCATATCGAACACATGACTATATGAGACCAAACCGACGAAATCAATTTTTTCCCTGGAAAGACATACATCACTACAGAATACTGAAAAAAGTGCGACACACAACCTACCGACCCTAGCTGATTAGTAACTTATTCGGTCATACATGGAGGGGAACATAACAGAGAACGAAACGGCCATAGGACGTGCCTCCTTATTCAAAGCCATATATAGCACGACTCATCGTCGCGATGCAAGGGACCAAGGGGGGCAGGGCAAATTATTAAGCCAGTCATGCAGGCACTCAAGCGCACGTGGCTTCAAGGCAGACCCAGCTCTGGCGACTCCTGCGGCTCCGGCTCTGGTGACTCCGGCTCCTTCGGATGCTTGTTATGGTGCGGATGCCTCTTCGGCTTGTCCTTATCATTACACTCCGGCTCCAGCACCACCGGCACTGCAGCATCCGCCAAGTAACCTGCGGCATTTCATTCATTCGGCACGCACGCTCGTCATACGGTCAGACAACTACGCACGGGCACATATGCATTTCATGTCGGATGATTGCTTGGACGATGGGTCGGAGTATGTAGCTGCATACCTCGTCCATGCGCGTCGCGACGGAGGGCCGCCATCTTGTTGGGACGCACGGTGGGCCTCGTGTCGGCCCTGGAGATGGCGACTGCCACGAAGAGGGACGCGATCAGGAGGAGGACGATGGATCGCCATTGCAAGTGCTGCCGCTTCAACCGTGCAAGCAGATAGATTTTGTGTAGAAGAATTGAGCTCGAGCTATATATTCTTTATTGCTTGGATGGCTTGGTGTCGCAAAGAGCATGCTTGGCGCCTTCTTATAGCTCGGTGAATGCAGTAGCTGATAAGATGTATGTAGCAGTACGTGACGAATCGATGGAAGAAGCTACAAGTGTCGCAAGGACGGCCAACACGGACGGGTGAATCGGCGATGCTTCTATGGACATGTCGTCGCAGCACATTTTTTAGCCGGAGTCTGCCATGGCAATTTGGCCCTGGACCAGCAAGTGAATCCGAAGGGGGACGTTTATGACTCCAATGGAGCTCATTTGGAATATGGTTTTGGCTAAGCAACGATCTTAATTAGTTACCTTCGTATTTGCCCTATGTACCTGTGGATGCATTAAGAGGAGTTAGCGAGGTTTGTGAGTGTTGCCCATTCTGGTGAGAAAAGGTGGAGTTACCCGATATGCAAAAGTGTTTAATTAAAAGCTCTGGAATACAGCTTCTTGCTCTGTTTTATTAAAGCCCTGTTTGTTTATCCCTTGATTTGGGTTATAAGTCCAACGATAAATGGGTTGCCAAACAACCCGAATCATAAACTACTTTGGAGGAGCTACTTTAGAGGAGCTTAGGTGGTGTTTGGTTGCTCCTGCTAAATTTTAGTCGTTGTCCCATCGAATATTAAGACGCATGCATGGAATATTAAATATAGACTAATTACGAAACTAATTGTATAGTTTGCGACTAATTTGTAAGACAAATCTTTTAAGCCTAATTAGTCCATGATTTAACAATATGATGCTTCAGTAAACATGTGCTAATGATGAATTAATTAGGCTTAAAAATTTTGTTTCATGAAGTACTGACTGATTATGTAATTTTTTTATTAGTATCCGAACACCCCATACAACATTCTTCCAATATACTTTCTAAATTTTAGTCACTGGATTCAAACACATCTTATTTTGTGCAGCCTGGTTGGCTGCACATATTCACTGCTCCTCCATAGCGGCAGTCGTGATGCGCGCAGTAAGGCTGCAACAGGAAAAGTACAGCCGAGATGAGGTCCAATACTGTCTTTTCCTAAAAAAACCACACCTCCAAGTAATTTGGTTAACAAATAAGGTATAATATACTTCCCTCTACTTTATACTCCTTTCGTCCTAAAATTTAGTATAAAGCATTTAAAATTGTAGCCAAATAAAAATGATTTAGGGAAGGGGACATAAAGACAAATTTGTATTAAATAAAATTTGACAGGTACTATAAATTGTATTTTGGACTCAAACTCATTTTTCAAATAGCCCTTTTTTGCGATACCCAGTTACCGCACACTCACCCTTATGAACGTACGCACGCCCTATCCCTATAAGCATCTTTGAAGAACTGAGTTGGACCGACAAATCTCGTGATTGACGAAGTCACCCCAAGCGCCTCGCTGTCGACGAGCACGTCGCCTACCACTAAAAGAATAGAGCGGTTAAATCCTAGAAGCTATCATTAATCAAGCAATCCCCTTTGATCACTTGGGTGGTAGTGTCTATACATACAGGAATTAATTCGATTAGTATTAGTATTAAAGCCATGGTATATTCTCTTTTATACTCTCTCCTAACCTATCTTAAAGTCTCTATTCCAAAATGCAGGGAGTATACGTTATTAGCTTATTTCGGCCGTCACGAATAAACCAGCTTATATAGCTGAGAAGGGAAACAAACATGCCCTAAATTATATATTAAAATAACATTTGTCTGAAGTCAAATTTTTATAAGTATGAACAAGTTTTAGAAAAAACACGTAAGCATCTAAACTGTTAAATTAGTTTTATTAGACTCGTTATTAAATATATCTAGTGCACTTATTTTGAATTTATTGGTATTAATATACATTTTGAAGACTTTTTTTAAGGAATGCCCACCGGCAACTTTATTGATTCATCAGAATAGTTTCATCGTTCGTCGAATACTCAAGAAGAAAGCTAGGGGGTTAGTTAGCGTTATATAAGTGACATGGAGCCTGAAGGACCTACTCATGAAGCAACTATCTGGACTACATGTTTAGGCTACGGCCCATTTTCTAAGGTGTATTGGGCTGGGCTACATTTAGCAGCCAACTTTATTTGAAATTGGTGATGGCACACCACTACCGGATCCAAGATAGATTATATCATTAAAATACATTAAACTTTTTGTATTTTAACTACTAATAATGGAAGAAACGACATATTCATGATAAAGTCTTATATATATCCATACCTTTTGATAAAAAATTCTATTCACACCTAGAACCGTTAATTACAATACTCATTGATACTCGTACCACAAATAGGATTGCTATCCACCAAACAAACCGGCTGAAATTCGCGTAGCTTGACTCAAAAGAAAGTCCAATCTATCTACACCTTGTCGTTTAAATGAGTCTACTCTAACTTATATTAGAGGGACTTATGTTATTGACAACTTCAAGTCCCTCTAACTTAGGATCCGTTCAGCGTAGGTCATGCATTAGCTTTGTGTGTAGCTCTAAGCTCTAACATCAGAGTGGATGGAGCCGCACCAAACGATATCGCGAGGTGGAGCGCTTCTCACCACCTGCGCATGGAGCTAGAGGAGTTTCATGTATGGAGGCAGAGCACCAAAAATTGACTCTGCTCGAAGGGCTTTAGCTCTGGCACCAGAGCACACAGGTACGAAGCCGTACCAAAAACGCTCTTAACTCTCTCGGTCTCGAAATAATAATCATATTTTAAAATGGTACAATCAATTTATATAAACTTTGATCAATAAATACTCAAATTATATATAAATTTAGAACATAAAACTTGTATTCATAGTGTCCCTGAGATTATATTGACTTTTTAATAAATAATAGTATCAAAAATTTTTATTCGAGTTTCTATGATCAAAATATGTTTATCTTTTGGGAATAGGGACGGAAGGACTAAAGTTTAGAAGCTAGGTTGCCTGTGGCTCGGGTGCTCGGCGCTTCCTTCCTGCCCCCACCCAACTTTTGATGCTAAGGGTGTCCCCAACAAGGCATTTTGCATTAGCGATTTGTTGCTTAGAATCTAATGTGGAGGAGAGAGAGTGCTAAAAAACCCAATCGCTAGCGCTTGGGTTGTCACCAGTCGGTTTTCAAAAATTTCTATAGTTTCTAGTGTCTCGGGACCACTTCACCTGCATTGATTTTTTTTATTTTTCTACTCTTTTCTCTTTTTTTTAGCCTAGACTTCTAGTATACAAGTTATAGTATCTATACTCTACACACACAACCTATGCACTCAAACGTCCTCTTTCTACTCTTTTCTCGTGCCAAGTTGGCGAAGTCGGCAGTGGCACTGCGGACACCTAAGGCAGGCAGCCCGGACCCCTAAGCCCAGGCCCAGGGAGCGAACCAACCGCTACTCGTCTGATCCGGTCCCGCCCAATCCCTCACCGAGGAGAGATGATGCTACACACGGATCGAGATTCAGCAATGTAACTTTCTCTCCATCTCAGCCCTCCAAATCAGATCCAAAGGCTATTCTTTCTCTCAGCTTGGGGAACCATCTGTCAGTCACTCTTAGCTTCATCAGGTACAGCACGGCGACCTGTTACGGTTAGACGCGCGCTTGTGCAACACGCGGCGGCGGCGGTGGCAGCAGCTTCATCAGCCTGGACGAGTTCGCGGCGCTCAACGCCGCCATGGAAAGCGACGCGGCCGCCGTCGAGGACCTGCGCCACGACTTCTGCTTCTTCGACGCCGACGGCAACGGCACCATGTTCACCACCAAGGTCGCGCGACGCGCGTGCTCTCTCTCTCCTCAGCATCAGCAGGCCCCCGTCCGTCGCGCAGTGTCGTCACATTGTCGAGGGCTAATACATCCAATTCTACCGGACTTGTGTGCCTTCACTTCGGTGTAGACCTTGGTGTGCTGTGCGAGGGACGACGAAACCGCCGTGCGCCAGATGCCTGGCTGCCATGGAGCGCGTGGTGCGCGCGAGCGTGCGCGGAATTGCGGTGCGGCGCCGCGTTCAGACATGCCTCCTTCCCGCACAACCAGGACAGGCCTGACTCCGACGTAGCGGCCCTGACGGCCGCAGTGCTGGCTGCGTCCGCCGTCGTGTTCCGGCACGCCAACCCGTCCTACTACTAATCATCCCGCCTGCTCCACGCAAGGTGTATCTGGTCCGCGACGCCGGCGCGGTGCGTCGGGATACGTTCGGGCGTTGTGGGGCGCCGGGGATGTCGATGCTGCGAGGAAGTTCGCGCGTGAGGCGGACAGGCGCGTCGGCGCACAGCGCGGGAGAACTGCAAGTCGGTGACCAAGATGCTGGCAGCGGCGTGCGCGGCGCGGCAGGGCTGCGGCGGCACGGGAGAACGGCATTGCGGTGCCGAGCGGGAGGGCTACGGCGACGCACAGCACAGGAGAACTGTCGCTCGGTGCGGAGCGGGATGCTGGCAGCGGCGCGCGCAGCGCGGGAGGGCTGCAGCCAGCGGCGGCTCGGTGTGAGGGGGACTCGGTGTGAACCGGTGAACACGAAGCTGGATCCCACTAGCTACTGGGAACTTTTTTTTGAACCGTTGGATGGTGTTTGGACGTTGGATGCAGGCACGAAAGTCACGACGTGACTTGCCTGAGCAACGTTACTGAATCTGAGTCTCGCCCGCCCTATCTTCACGGAGAAAAAGTGGAAAATCTCCTGGAAACGCTGACAGCCGTCGGATGGCGCTTTGACGCTGGATACAGGGCCGCAAGTTACGTCATTCGAAGTAACGTTACCCAATCTGAATCCGGGCGGGAGTGGCCGGCTCATTCGCGCGCACCGCGCTGGTTACCCGCTGGCTGCGCCGACGGCGCCCGCTTCCCGTCGTCCAGAGGAGCAGAGCAGTCTGCTGCCCGCCGCCCGGAGAAGCCTAGCCACCGAACTGCACAGCACCGACGCCGGGGCCGTGCGCCGCGCTGGTTTCCTGTGGCCTATGCTGACCGCAGCGGCGCCGGCTTCCCGCCGTCCAGAGGAGCCGAGGAATCCGCCGCCTGCTGCCCGGAGGAGCCGAGCCATCGAACTACGCAGCACGTACGCTAGGACGCTAGCTGCTCGGCAGCATTGCTACTGGTCCAGCACACCGTCAACGTCGAGGAGCTTGTAAGGACTTCACATCAGAAAAGTACCTGACCTCTTCCCTATCACATTCCTGTATTTTGCATTCACTTCACATACAACAATCTTTCCATCTATACCTGAAATCAGAAAAGTAACTGACCTCTTCCCTATCACATTTCTGTTTATTGATTTAGGAATCATCATGTGCTATTCATTGTGTGCAGTAAATTTATTCTTTTTGACAGAATTTGAGAAGGAAAATTTGGTTTATGTTAAAGGTAATGGCAGAACTTCACAAGGGAACACCTCAAGTTGGTTTGAGGTTTAAAGATTCGGATTAGGCTTGACAGTTTTGGGTGGCATATGGGGGTTACATTGGACTGAGGGGGAAGGAAATTATGAAGTCACTGATGTTGGCAAAGGTATGTTGCAAACCTGTAACCTATACATTTCTACATACTGTTTTCAATGTAAATCTAAATTAATTATTTTAATTTCATTGGCAGCGGAGAAAGAAAAATGTTGTTGTTCAGCCCCAAGTCCAATTGGAGAATGATGACAACAACAAAAAAGCAACTCTACAGTCTCAAGAATACAATGCCGTTAGCAGTTTTACTAAAATCATAACAACTGCAACTTGTGTTGATGATGACCTTCAGTTCTAGTATGTATAGGCTAGTCAGATAGCATTTTAGACATGGCTAACTACAGTCTTTTGCGGTCTAAATGTAGTCTTTTGTGGCGTGAATGTACATGTGAAATGGCCTTTAGAATGTTAGGAGTAGCACATGTTGGGGCTTCAGTAGTAGCAAATATTATTGGAACACACAAATCTGAAGTGTGCTTATCTCTTTACCAATTGTGTGCTTACTAAAATGTTTCTATTTGTGTGCAAATCTGATGTATTTGCAGAGCCAAAATGGCTTTGTTTTTGTGCAAATCTGATGTTGCAAAGTGGTGTTACCTCAACACATAAAGGAGACATCAATATGCTGCAAATCTGATGTAGCTAGAGATTTTAATTTTCACAAGTTTTGTTAATGCAATACCTCAAGATGAGGCCTCTTGATTTAATTGTACAGACACGAAGAATCTAATTACATGAACCATAGGCAAGTCAAGCAATGGAGCTTTGAATCTAGTCCCTGCAGAGAGCTCCTTCACGGCGTGCATGCCTCCGGACATCCATCTCTACTGCCATCTTCGTCACAGGAGCTCCTCCAGGACCGCGTGGTGCCATCAGCTAGACTTCCGCGCTCTCCGGTGAGGCGCGAATGCCGGCATGGCGCAGGAAGCCTACGGCGCGGGAGGCTCGACTTTCGCCCCCTCCAGGGAGGCGTGAATGGCGGCGACGTGGCGCAGGAGGGCTGGAGCGGCTCGAGGATCGGTCCTAGAGCTGCAGCGGTGCGGCGCGGCGCCTGGGAAGACTCGCCACCATGGCCGCGCTCCTCCAGTCGTCTTTCCCCTTCCCTCACGCCTACTTCCCCAACCCTAAGCCCCACCACCTCACCGCCCCCACCACTGCCACCACGAGGCCCAAGTCGCCCAACGCCCCCAACCCCGCCGGCGCCCATCTCGCCGCCTCATTGCCCGCAAGGACCTCACCGATGCCGCGCGCCTCGTCGGCGCTCCGCCTACCATGACGGGAGGCCCCGACGTCTACCTCTGCACCAAGCTCATCCGCAACCTCTCGCCGCGGGGGCGCACCTCCGACGGCGCCCGCGTCTTCTGCGCCGCCGAGGGATCTGGGTCCCCGTCGGCGTCTTCGCCTACAACACCCTCGTCGCTGGGTACCGCCAAGACAGCCACCTCAACGCCGCAGCGAAGAGCTCATCGGCTCCATGCCCGTCGCGGCCGACGCCTACACGTACACGCGCCATCGATCGCGTGCGTGCTCGTGACCCTGGCGAGGTCGCCGACGCTCTCAGCTTGCTCGACGATATGCTCCGCCGTGGGTGTCAGCCCAACGTCGAGGCCATGTGCAGGAACAGTGGGTTCGAGCAGGCCATGGCGGTCCTTGACAAGATGCGTGCAAAGGGATGCACGCCCAACATCGTCATGTCATCATCAATGGCATGTGCAGGCAGTGGCGGAGCTGGGCTGGCCCAACGCCTAGGGCCACTCCATGGGCTCATTTTGGTAGATTAATTAGGCTTCTTTGGAACAGTGTGCTACAGTGTAGATAAAATGGGCCGACGCCTAAGGTCGTGGCCATAGTGGCCCTAGGCTTTCCTCCACCCTTGTGTGCAGGGAAGCCCGTGTTGATGATGCAAGGGAGCTCTTGAACAGGTTGCCCTCTTATGGGTTCTAGCCCGACACTATCAGCTATACCACCCTCCTGAAGGGCTTGTGCACTTCTAAGCGGTGGGATGACATTGCGGAGCTCTTTGAGGAGATGATGGAGAAGAACTGCATGCCAAACGAGGTGACATTTGACATGCTAATCAGATTCTTTTGTCGGAGGTATGGTGGAGTGAGCTATTCAAGTTCTTGAACAAATGACGGAGCATGGGTGCGCCACCAACACTACCTTGTGCAATATTATCATAAACTCAATTTGCAAACAAGGTCGGGTTGACGATGCCTTTATAAGTTTTTTTTTGAGGAAACTGAAGGGGCCAAGGCCCCTACATATAATTTTATTAGCTTTTTTGAGGAAACTGAAGGAGTATGTCCGGACATCATTTTTTAGAAAGGCGGCAAGACATTTGCTGGATTTTTATTAGACGAGCAAAAAGGAACAAGAAAAAAGAATTACAACAAACAACGGGAGACCAAGCTCACCGCCATCATGGCACACCGGCCGACAACCCAACTAGATGCCCACCTGGACGACAACTTAAAGTCTAGAAAAACACCCTGAAACCAAAAAAACACAAACCTAGACCAATCAAACAGTGACCAACAAATGCTAGAACTACTCCTGTTGTGGTCCAGCATGAAATCTTGTTGCCAACTGGTATTGCTCTATATCTTCCTTGCAAAGGAGTACCACCTGACTAGGCTGCAGTGACTTGTTCTAAAATGTTCTTCGATTCCTTTCCTTCATAAATTCCACAAAAAATAGATCATAATGCCATCAAACGCCTTTCTCTGATATTTGTCTATCTTAATTCTGCACTTTCGCGATGGTTATGCAGGATCCTATCATTCCGACAAAGTATCAATCACCGATAAATTTGAACCATCGCTTGATGAAGGACCAAACTTGCCTTGAGAAAGTGCAGTCCTTGCAAAGATGTATCGGTGTTTCCGGGTCAATACCACAAAGCTTGCATACTGGATCATTTGGCCAATTTCTTTTAATCAAATTGTTTGCCGTTAGGATTTTTTTATGCAGCAAAGTCCAAGCAAAAAATATACATTTGGGTTCCGCCTTTGCTTTCCAAATTGGTTGAAGTTTTAGTTTGCTGAATGTGCCCTGGAATTGAATGCAGTAGGCGCTTTTGGTTGTGTATTCCCCATCCACCGTCCAACGCCAATGGATGTTGTCCTCTATATTCTCGATTAGCTGGATTTGGCTCACCTGTTCCCAAAGGGTTACGTATTCTCTTATTTCCTGTGCAGTGCCTAATGGAATGACATGTGATATCCAGCGGTTATCTTCCCAGGCCTTTTGCACCGTGAGATTTTTTCTTTTTGATTTCTTGAACAATGTTGGTGCAATCGCTTTCGGTGTTCACCCACCGACCCAAGACGACGTCCAGAACCTGGCCAACTTGCCATCACCTATTGTCACCACTGTCGAAGCCACAAATAACTCCTTGTCCCGGCCATCTACCGGAAGGTCAAGCTTGTTCCAAGCTCAATCTCGGTGCTTCCATTGATACCATAACCATCGTAGTCTCAATGCTCTTGCGAAACGTTCAAGGTCCAGAACCCCTAAACCACCTTTCGCTTTGGGTCTACATGTTGTTGGCCAGTTGATAATGGAATGCCCACCATATACCTTGTCTGGCGTTTCTCCCCTCCATAGGAAACTCCTTCTCAAGCGATCGATCTTTCTAATTAACCATTTTTGTTCTGGGAATGCGATCGATCTTCATGTAGATGGTTGTGGGCCCATAACCTCGTATGAAGGAATCTTGACAATGTGAGTTTCTGCTTACATGTATTTATCATACTTTTGCCAAGGGGAATGTAAAGTTTCCTGTTTTAGCTTACTCTTATTGGTGTAGCTGTATATATTGCTAAAAGCATTTTGTATGTGAATAGGCTTAGGGTGTAGAAATCTTAATAACAACAATAATCTTGTTCAGGAACCTCATTTAGAAGAGTCAAGACCAATGAGACCAAGAGACGAATCTCGAGTAAAGCACAAGAAAAAAAGCTTGGTTCTCATAGATTTCATACTGTCGCAGCTGACACTTTTGAGTTTCCCTAATACAATGACTTGTTAAACTACAAGCATTGTGCTTACAATGATTTTGGGTTTTCCTTTCATGAGCAATGGACATGTGTGCGGTTGCTTTTCTGTTCATTGAAGAATGCAGATGTAACATTCCTCACTGAATGCTTTTATGTTCATTGAAGAATGGAGATATAACATTGGGAGAATTCTTTATTTGGCACTGAAACAAATCGTTCTTCCGTATTTGGTACTGGAAATTTTGAACTTCCTTATCTAGCATCAACTTGAAAATTCCTTCCGTATATAGCACTTCCGTTCATTTGATACAGTAACGGTGTCAAGTGTCACCTAAAATGACATATATGCCCTTCTATGTACCAGCAACATGTAATGCCAGATAGGAAAAAGAATAAATGAACATAATGTCAAATAAGGAAAGCACAAATATGACAAATATACTTGATGCACAAGCTTCACAAATCTGACCACATTGTCAGCATATCTACATAGAGAATCACATTACAATTCACATGTCCAGGTTCATAAATATGTATACATTACCAGGTTCATAAACATAAACACATGAATGTTCATACATAGGGGGTCTAAGTTCACATTACAGCTCATAGAGCATATGCCTTACACATTGCCAAGCACATCTACATAGAGAATCACAAGCTCAACCTTCTCTTGCTTCTTGTGCTATTTGCAGGACTAGCAAGCTTAGCTGTTTTGTTTCTGGTGCCCATTGTAGGGCTGTCAATTTTTTTCAAGTTTGAAGCAAGCTGTTTCTTGGTCCTTTTAGCCTTCTCCTTTGTTGGAGATCGAAACTTGGTGGAAATTGGCTCGGGTTGATTGGAGCCGCTTCTTGACCTGCACATGTATATTCAAACTAGGATGACATCCTTGCTCTTCGTTGACTACAGGATAATATTCAGAAATACGAGACGAGATTGGCAAATTCATACTACAAAGCAAAGACATCAAGCGCAGCACAGAGGTGATGATCGGTTTATAGTTAACGGTGATTCAAAGATGTGTAGCACCAACCCAACTTGACAGCATAGAGACTACAACAGATAATTGTAACTGGCATTTGCTACAGTCTCTGATGGCATATATACTAGTAAAACTTCGGTTGTACTGTTCTCAAGTTGATTTTACATATATACAAGCAAATAAAGAATTCTCCACAGGCCTGGAATTTCAGAAGTAGCTCAAAATAGAAGGCATCCGGTGGTTACAACAGCCTTTTGTGATCATGCTTAGAAAACACATCAAGTTCTTGCGCACATCATGTGAACTGTCATAAACCCAGAATGCATAGTATGGCATATAAACAGTACCGTGCTACTTATCCATCATACAGGGGCTATAAAAATCCAAATATGTTGAGAGAAATTCCTACTTCTCAAAATCACAAGATTAATCAAAATGCTAATAAACAAGTTCAAGCCTTTGATTTTAGAACATTTTGTTTCGTTATTTAATGGATTTATTTCCAGATAGAAATGTTCTCTATATATGACAAACCAATTTCTTTAATCCTAGGTGGCCAAGTCAAGATGCCAGCATAGAAGGGTGATTCTCTCTCTGTGTATATTCTGTGGGGGAAAAATGCAAGAACAACAAATTAGTCCTCTGTGAAGCCTTCTCCCTTACTATTTGCCATCGATTTTTAGTGTTTTATCTCATCCACTTAAGGCCAAACAGACAACCATCTTTGGTGCATGGGCAGAGCTCCATGGCACCAAAACATTCCTTAGAAATCAAGGATATTTTGTTGTCACTTGCAAGATGCAACACTGGCATTACAAAATTGTCTCATACTGTAGAAAGTTTCTTCTCAGTAGCAATTTGGCCACTAACTGAAAGTACTAGTTTAGGTTAAGTGAAGTAATGTACAGTGCAAACATCAGTACAAGTAAAAGTAAATAACTTAGCTAAAAACGAAACAGGGAAGTGCCAAACAAGTATCAGTGACTAGTGTATAGGTAAAACAATGGTTGAAATAGAACATCTTGGGCAAGCACGGTTAGAGAAAAGAGAAAGCTAATCCTATCAAAGTTGAAAGTCCTAGTAATTAGGTAATTACAAGGACCTAGCAGAAGAACAACTATGTTAAGTATACTCTCCAGTGTGAAGATAGTGAGTTACCTTTTTTGATGCTCTAGAGCTGGAGTTACCATGTTTCTCATTTTTCTTGCTTGTAGTCTCCATGCTTTGGCTATGGTGAGAGAAGATTGGTAATTAGGTTCTCTAATTAGATTAGAAACCATGTTTCATTAAATAAAATACAAAAGAGATATTAATACCAGTTTGAACTCTTTGAAGGTCCAGATGTAGAGTCAGGCTTTTTTCTCTTCTTCTTACTTATTATCTTCTTAATTGGAGACTTCTTAGTTGTAGATCCCAAGCTTTGACTATGTTATCAAACAATATAATTACAAATCAGCACAGGTGAGTAGATTTTATAATTAGAAATCAGCACAAGTAAGCAAACTTTGTACTTAGAAATTTACCTAGGTGGAAAAGACATAGATAGCGCTGGTACTTCATCCTCTAAAGGCATAATATAACTTTGAGCAGATTTTGTAGTCTTTGCCTTCTTGTTTCGTGGTCCTCTACATTGAGCAATAAGAGATTAGTAAGTGGGTTGTAGCAAATTATTTGATGCAGCAAAATATGAACACATTTCTTACCTCACAATCTTCATAGCTTCAATGTCAGCCGGGTTGCCTTTCTTGCAATTGTGCCAATGATGCCCATAGTCCAGGCAAATAGGACACTGGTGCTGGCCCTTTCTTTTTTTCTTATCAGTGCCACCTTTATGCCTCTCAGTTTTGGGCCTACCAGCTACGGGTGTCAATAGTGGGGGATGCATAAAAAACCCATGGGAAGATTTAGGCCATTGTGTCTTATCAATCATAGCAAGTATTAGTTGGGCATAGGCTGCTCTAAATTTTTCAATGGAGTAGTAAGAGTCCACATGCATCTCTATTTTACCATTAGCAAGAGCTGTGATGAATGCAAGAGCATGTTTGCATGGAAGACCAGAAACTTGCCACTCTCGACAAGAACAAGTTCTATCTTCCAAGTTAACCACAAATCTGAAGGCACTACCTCCTAGTGCAGTTATTTCAGCAACATGTGGTCCACATTCAAGCACTTCCAAGTTTAGTTCTCTACTCTTTTCATTAAGATCCTTGATTATGTGTGGCAGAATCAATCCATCTAGTTTCTGTCCAATCTTCCTCCTTTGATGCCACTTCGTCATAACCATTTGCCTCATCTTGTCCATCAAGTCATCTAAGTTCATGGATTTGTGAGGCTTGATCCAATTGTTGAAGCTCTCTGCCAAATTGTTTGTAACATAGTCAACTTTGCATATGGTCAAGAACTGACTCCTAGTCCACAACTTTTTGTGGCATTGCCTTAGATAATCTGTTGCGGCTAGCCTAGCCACCTCCATTGTTGCCCAATGTTTCTCAAATAAATAGGAGTTCCACGAGTATGCTGCAGCCCAAAGATGGTCATCAAATACCTTCCCACGGAATTTCTTCTTGAAGTTTGACACCAAGTGAAACATGCATTCTCTATGTTCAGCTTGTGGAAACACTTCTGCTACCCCTGCCATCACAGCCTGTCCAACATCAGTTTTGGTCTACTTCTCTCTGTATTATACTCAAACTCATTTTTGATTGCATGATGCGAAAGAGCCAACTTAAACTCTGCCATATTGGGATACATACCGCCTACTGTCATCGGAGAGTCTTCTTTGTCATATTCCACATGCGGGCCATGATTTGGATCTTTTTGCATCTCATCTTCTGTCATCTCATTCTCTGTGTTCACTACCAGATTGTGCCTTATCTTCAGTTAATGGAACAGAGGTCTTCTCCTTCCCTTTATCAGAAGGGACAGCTACCACACGGTCTTCCTTTAAGTACATACCCTCCTCATCCACACCAACATGCTCATTGTTTGGTAATGGATACATGAGATAGGTATCCAACTCTTGTTCTATGTCATCCTTATGTTGTGCTTCTCCTTCAAATTGTCATTCAGTGATAGGCTTGTAAGGTTTAGATGGATCACAATAAGCAATGAATATCTCGATGACATTTTCCTTATGTTTACTGAACAGTACCATCAGTTCTTGGTCTGACGTTACTTCTGGAAAAGTTTTTAACTCAGCATCATAGTATTGCACATGTGAAACTTCCAAGTACCCCGGAGGATACTGTTGAACAATGGATTCAACAAGGTCCATATAATTTGTGAAATCAGCATCCACAACCTTCTCCAAGGAAAAACATCTCACATCCTTTCTACTTTTCTTTGGATTGCCAAGAAGGTGAATTTTGAGCAAGTAACTTGTATCTGTATCCATTTTGTGTATCCAAACAACAAAACATGAGTTGATAAATAGGAGTAATAACCTGGAGGATCAGATGGCTCTAGAGGAAGTAAGCTAACTAGTACCCACAAATTCAGTGTACAAGCTAACAAAGGCTGTCACTGTTACTTTCCAAACAACAAAGCATGTCTTTCTTCAGGTTTTAGGGGATAAACCCAAGTTGTAGTTCAATGCAGCATATGTTAAATTATAATGCAATCATATTCATGTGGTAGCATACTATATAAGCCAATCAGTTCCCATCTGTCAAGAACAGTTAGTGGTTAAGCAATGCGCTACAAATTAGGCAATAAGCTAGCAAGTTTGTTATAGGGCAATCACTGCAGTGTTAGATTCTATGAGAGACGCTCACGGGCACGTGTGCAGCAAGGTGTGATGTGTATCTTGCTGCCAGAGGAGGACACTAGAGTTTTTCCCCCCTCGAACAGGCACAAGAATTGCGTATCATTTCATTAATAATAGGTGGAAAAAGAACCCGCTTACACGCAGGAAGACATTGGAATTTTACAGTACATTTTCAAACATTATTTAACAAAACCTGAAACAGAGCTATAGTTCCGAATGGCACGACATATCCTTCAACGAAAGGGCTGCAGCCCTGTACCAAGCAGCAGCAGCCATGGCCCCAGGATCAGGAGCCGATGCCAGCTTGTCAACAGCAATGTAGGATGATCTACCAGCCTGAAATATGATTTTACGAATGGCACGACATGTTCTTCAACAAAAGGGCTGCAGCCCTGTACCAAGCAGCAGCTAGAATTTTTGAATTAACAAACATATCGCTTGCTACATCAGCCAGAATTTCTATCAAAAAACTTCACCTGTAAAACCTGGTACACATTTTTTCTCAGACCATGAATCCTAATCCTAACAGAGTAAAAGGTAGTAAGGTTATCGCGTTCCACCAAATGAGTGGCAACCGCCAATGCACAAAATCTGAATAGAAAGTGCTCAACATAAAAATGCATTTTTGTAGGCACACAATTCGCGCTTCCATTCCAAAACGTACGAAATCGATGAAAGGAAGAGCCGCAGTACTCACTCTTCGGTGGCAGTGGAGCCTTATCCACGATGGGCTCCGGCATCGCAAGCCACGTCGTGGTGACAGCGGCCGCCTCCCGCGCCGTTGGACGAGTCGGCCGTTGCGCCACTGGGACTGCTGCTTGGGGAGGCCGCCATGCCCAGTCCGCCGCGCGGTCTGGCCGGTGCTCCGGTGGGCGAGCTCGCCCCGCCGCGGCCTGCACCCCGCGTCGTCAGGCGAGGCCACCCCGCCACGCCACGAGCTGCCACCAATGCCCCCCCCCCCAGCGCGCACCTCGCGCCGCGAGATGGGGCCAGCGCCGGTCGGCGAGCCCGCCCTGCCGCCGCGTTCCCTGCCGGACCCGCGCCTCGATCTGTGACCATGGGGCGAGCTTGGCTGACTGTGGGGTGCCTCGAGCTGGGGGACCCGCCCCGCGAGTTCCTGGGCACCGGCGGCCGGCGCCTCCTTTTCCCCATCCTCATCTCCTCCGACCTCCATTCTCTCTAGGGTTTTGGTTTGAGAGGTTTCGTGTCTCTTGTTTCTCTTTCAGAACAGAGGAGAGACGGGAGAGAGGAGCTCGGGGGAGAAGGGGAGACGGACGGACGCATGAGACCGAGGGCATTTTGGTACTTCTAATGAAAAGCTGACATGGTCTTCCCAGTCAACTAACGGAGGGATGCCTGAAATGGACGGAAGTGCTATATACGGAAGGAATTTTCAAGTTGATGCTAGATAAGGAAGTTCAAAATTTCCAGTGCCAAATACGAAAGAGTGATTTGTTTCAGTGCCAAATAAAGAATTCTCTCTATAAGATTCCTCACTGAATCTTGTTTTTGCCTAGGTTTCTGTCTCTTAAAATTGGCTTGTCTAAGAATACTATAATTTAGAATATAATATCATCTGGATGCCCTTTTTTTACTTTATAAACAGGCTGGTGTGCTTTACCATCTTCATCACCAAGAATTTGTATGCTGTAAGCTTTTTAGCTTCCTTTTGGTTGTTGTAGGTTTATGCCATTATATTTTAGGCCCCCTGAACCCTCAGAATCTAGCACATCCTGAATAGTCAATTCTGGTATCAGATTCTAACATTATTCTATGTTTCGAACCTTCGATGGCTGGTTATCGACTTTGGTGGAGATGTGAGAAGTGCGATACTAATCAATGATTCAAGATGAAACAAACCCAATGAAATCGTGAAGTCCAAGAACCTTTTCTGTAGGTTAGGTCATTCAGGTATGCAGTAAACTTTTATCCTTGCATATCAGCGCAGCACTTAAATTGGTTGGTAAATCCATTGAATTGCATGAGATGCTTAGCTGAAGAAATGTCATTGCTTAGATGCTCAGAAAGTCAGAATCAAATGTCTGATCTAGGAGTTGTTGGGGGCATGGTTATCAATGGCGTAATTTTCAGATAAGCTGGGTTCTGGTCCTTCTGGATGTACACCGGCTTTGATGAAGTTTTCAGTACTGTCCCAGGAAGAGTGACAAGTGGCGCATGACTTGGTCAAGCATGGAATGGGCTCGAGATGGGTGGAGCGTCTGGAATGGTATTTGTAGGGTTTGTACAGAACTTGGTGGCTAGAGATTTGTCTAGTGCACCAGTGGAATGAAAATTCACTTTCATTTATTTAGAAAATAGCCAAACCATTGTATATTATTACTTCCTCCTATCGTAATACAAGTCCATCTCAATTTGTCCTAAGTTAAACGTTGTTAACTTTGCCCATCAAACAATCAATATCTGAAACTTTATATAGATTGAATTGATTGTACAACATTTCTCAGGCAATGAGTTGCCGAAGAAAATCTGTATTGAAAAATACTGATGGTACAAACAGTCACCCCAGAATCCGTTGTATTGTCAGCAAAAGTTATCTTACATCGGCAAGTTACAATCTTACAAAGTTAGTGCCTCAAACTACTTCGCTACGTCCTATGCAAGCAAACTGTACAAGGCTCAATAAAAACACGAGATCTTATTGTTTGTTCACGTCACCCAAGTATCTAAAAGACAAGGCAGCACCAAAGTTCCTCCGCTCCTCCTCGAAGTCATCGTTCATGTCGTCGCTGGAGATGGACTCTGGATGAACCGTTGAAATAGCTGGGCACGATTCATGGATGCCTTTGGCTTTGCAGTCTTTGGTCGCGAGCATCTTCACCTGCCCAGCATGGGAGATCTCTACCACGACTTTGCCATCATCCGTGGGAAGAGGCTGCTTCCAGGGCTCCCCATCCATTCTCATGTAAGCATGATCAATTGCGCCTCTGAGGAACTCGAATCGAACACGGTGAGCCTGATCATGAAAAGACGAAAGAATTTTATTGCTCACGAACTAGTTTTCTTTGAATTGAAGGTCGAATCTCCGGAAGCAGAGTGGTTTTATTTTGACTGGGCTTTAAATTGTTTAATCCTTCTGCTTGCCTAGTTGAAATTGCATTTGAATTGGGCCTGGCCCTAACTAGTATTACTTAGATCCATCTATCCACTGATAGTAATGCATGTGGCATGTGGGGAGTGGATGGGGGAAAATACAGCAAGTAATGATCCAGTATGTAGATGGGAGAAAATACAGCAAGTAATGATCCAGTATGCAGTTGCAAACCTGAGCAAGGCGAGTTCCATGGCCTTTTGGAGATAGCAAGACAAGGCCATGCCAAGCATCTTTGAAACCCACAATCTCCAGAAGACCATCATCCACAAGTGGAGGCATTACCAAGTCTCTCTGCAATAGTATAATTCACATGAGAGAATCAAATAGGAAATTTAAAAATACCCTCCTAAACATAATTTTCCTTTGTGGAATAAATCGAGTTCAATAGTAGAAAAAAGGTAGTGTACAGGGAATATCATTAGCATAAAGCTTAAACTCACTTTTCTTTGCTTCCTCTTACTTGGTGTTCCCCAAGGGTTTAGTCCACCAGAGAAGCTGGGCAAATTGAGACAAACAATGGACCGAATACTGCATTGGTGTAAGAAACTTGGTAAGAACATTATATATACCCAATTTTGAAGCATTAGTCTGACATCATGTCACAAACATCTGAAAATAATATAAGCACCTAGTGCTTCCACTGTGATGTGTGCTAACTAGAAAGATGGTTCAGAAGGAAAACATGAGGATTATATGCTTCAATATTGTCTATATGCTATAAGTGAAACTTCAAAGTTTCATCAACGCAAAGATGAGTACATAACATCCAAAACTCTTTGATATGCTCACGGTTTATTTATACTTTTTTTAAAATATAGAAGGGCAGGCCTGGTGCAGTGGTGAGAGCTGTCTCACCGAGTCACTAGGTCATGGGTTCGAAGCAGCCTCTCCGTAGATTTTGCGGGGGAAAGGCTTGTCTCGGTTTATCCCTTCCCCAGACCCCACTCATGTGGGAGCCTCCGGCACTGGGTCTGCCCTTTTTTATAGAGTTGGCCAAAATCACTTTAGAGGAGTTTCTACAGATTGATTTACATTTATGACTGTGAGTCATGAGTTATGTGTGTTTATGATATGAGTATTTTTCGCTTACTTCGCTTCATTATATGTTAATTTTACATGTAATTTCTAGATTAGCGGATTGAGTTGACCTGTAGTAGTCATTTATTTGGTATCGGACCAGACATATTGGCACCTGGCTAGTTGGTAATTGATATAGACAAGAAAGAGCACAGAAGGCTTACCTTTGTGGAATTTCCATGGTTTCCCATTTTCCAGATTTCTTCATTATCTTCACTTTCGCAAGGCAAGCAATGTTCCTGGGGCCAGTGAAAAAAATGCCAAAAGTGATGTGAGCCGACTACAATGTTATCAACAAGCCATGATTTTTTAAAAAATAAATAGAATAAATACCAAATTTCTGAATTGTAACTTGTGACAAATATTCCTTTTCACGACAGAAGACAGATCCACAGCCAAGTTAGTGCCACCAGGAGAATTACCGTGACATTGGATGAAACAGAGAGGTACAAAACCATCCTTGTGTACATGCCAGCTTCAAATATGTTTTCTGCAGTACAGAATAGCAAAGAGATTGGTTTATGTACTGCTAAACGTATACGTAAATCATAAATGAGAATCAATTATAAGGAATGACCAGCACTAAGAAAATAAATAAAGCACACCAGCTTATTTCACCTGATTGGACAACTGATTCTTGAACTTCTCTGGATGCAGTTTCCTCTCAGAATGAAACGCATAAGACACTTGGGCATCCATTCCTGCGACGGAAAAAGAATCTCTTTCAAACTGCCATTTTAGCTAAGGAGAAAAGTTTCTTCTTTCCATTTTATTAAAAAAAATCAACAAAAGGTATTGAGCCACAACTTAAAGCATACATCTTTTTGGAACAAGGAACTTACCCATACTGAAGTAATTCCAAAATCCCCCGCGAAATGTGTAAGAATACTCCTGGGAACACGCAGATAAAAAGATTATACAGAAAACATGGCATAGCATAGCATAGTTCAAATTGTTTGTTTTCAAATAATATTGTTGACAATTAGTTCAACTTTTCTCACAATCATTTTTACAAGAATTTTCTCTTATGTGATAACTGACATTTAAGAAATTCAAACAGTGGAGAGAAAAACACATTGCACAAAATAAGTATCTACTTCAAAATACATTATGTGCTATTCAATAAGTTGAAAAGGTTAATTAATCCTTATGTTCTACTCAACAAGTTGAAAAGATCCCAACTAAATATTTGAAGTTCAAGTAATGGAGTATATATAGAATAGCACAAGACTACAAGCAAGGCGTGTTTGAGCAATGGTTGTTCTTGATGCATGATATGTACCATTCACTTTTGTTATAATTCAAGATATTATCTACTCCCTCCATTCTAAATTGTAAGTCATTTTAGATATGTCCTAAGTCAAACTTGTCTAACTTTGGCCAAGTGTATAGAAAAATATATTAGCATCTACAATATCAGATAAATACACTATCAAAATATTAAGGCCCCGTTTGGTAGGGCTTCACTTCACTAGTGAAGCCATTTTTTTTTGCTTTAGCTCCACGAACAGTTCCACCGGTGGAGCTGAAGCGGTTTTGGTAAACCGTTTGGCAAAATGGCTTCCCTGTGAGAGCATGTTTTTAGGGGCCTGGAGGAGGAGCCGGGAGAAGCCACTTTTTTTGGCTCCATCCCATCCCAAATCATTGTGAGAGCATGTTTTTAGGGGCTTCACCAGTGAAGCTATTTCACTTTACCCCGTTTGGCAGAAAACGGCTCCAAACGGCTCCTGAAGCTGGTGGAGAAGCCCTGCCAAATGGGGCCTTAATAGTTTATCTAATGAATCTAGTTTGATGTTGTAGATGTTTGTACATTTTTTTTATAAACTTCATCAAAGTTAAAGAAGTTTGACTTAGGAGAAAGCTAAAATGACTTACAATTTGAAACGGAGAGAGTAATATATATCAACATGTAATTCAAATATAGAAAAGTTGATGGATCATATTCTTACGAAGGAGAAAGCGGGAAACAACAGCCATGTCCAAAAAGAAAGGCAAAGGTAGATAAATGCAGTAACTATGCTAACACTAAGGAAAAGAAATGGTAATGTCCAGCATTGTTACCATATCTTGTGGATCTGTCTTGGGCACACGGCAAAATGCATGCAAAGAATGAGGCAAGTCAGGAGGTGCAATTGGATCACAAGGAGAATCTTTTGGGCCCTCCATTCTCATGACAATGTGCCAGCTGAATTCTTGTAATGATTCCAATATTAGTCAAGACCCACATACCATATGAAGATTTCATACAGAAAGATAGTGAAGGCTGTAAAAAGTAAACCCACCTGTCAATGTTCATCTCTCTTGATTCCCTTACTAATTGAAGAAATGATATGACCGAATCATGATCTGTTCCAGGATTTTTCTTTCCCTGCATAGTAATTGTTTGATATTATGGGCCACCAATCACATAAAGTGTTCCTTAGCAGCTAACAGCCTAACACGAAAGCTAGCTCCACACAAGGCAATGTAAAGAGGAGTTTACTACCCAAAATTCTCTAGACTTAACCAGAAAAGCTACTAAAGTTAAAAAAAATTGCAATGTAAGGAGAAAAGGACTACAAAATATTTGGCCTTTGCATAAGGCTGAAAGCATTAAAGATCTTATCATCAAGTATATATCAAAGGCTTAAAGCAGATCTATGCAAGTACTGCAGTAAAGATTGTCTAATAGGAAGAAAAGGATTGTTTTGATTTTTAAACTCACCCATCCAAAAGAATAAGGCAAGTTATTTCCAGTTCCCAGTGGAACTGTAGCAACAGGAGGTGGACGTACTAACTTAAGATCAGATACAACTCCAAGCAACCAACCTGCCGTTCCATCACCTCCAGCAACCTGATTGGATTTCCATGATAAAATAGACGCATGTTAGGACTATTCAAATAAACAAACATACAAAATATTGGTAAAAATATTAGCAGGAGATCTTGGATCGAATATGAAATTGCCAGATTGCACTCACTATTAGCCTTAGTCTCCTATAGACTTCAGAAGCAAGAGTGTCACCACCATGCTTGAGCCTTTCCAGGTTGCTGTATAGTCTGAGCAAGACCTTGTCTGGAGCTTCATCAAGCAGATCAAATACCTGAATTTTACATAATTACATGGTTAGGCCTAGCCACAAAACCATAATTTCATTTACTGCAGTAAAAAATGCAAGATCAATGTGGTACCAAACAAGTATATCTGCAAAAAATAGACAATATCTACCTGGGCATGGTTGAGAAGCTTACGGTATGTGACAATTAACTCACGTCCCAGTTGACCTCCACTTTTGGTGTTGATAAAAACAACCACTGGACAAGTAGGTATCTGAGATGCTTGCTCCACTGGAGACTCCGGTACGAAAATATAAGTTGGGATATAGAACTCTTTCAACATGTTATTTTTCTCAACGTTGTTCTCCATTTAAGTCTGCAACCTGCAATATTAATGATATGTTACTTAGATGGTTAAACACTGTAAGGCTAGACATTCTAATGTGTGCTCTGAAGCTCTGACTATGTTCTTTCACTGGCAAAAGGCAAATGCAGTACAGCATTTTTGGCAAAGGGTGTGATTCCATTCTATTCCAAGTAAGTGAAACGGCTTCAAATGGGATCATAAACAAAACCAGGTGAAGCTGAAAGAGGTTGATGGTTAGCTGCTTTAGAAAGATTCTTGCTCATGACGTCCATCCCTTCTCAAGTGCGTGGAAACAGATGCCAGTCGCTATCAGTCTGACATAAGGCTTACTACTCCTACCAATTACGTAAAAATGAATTACTGCTGTTGCTAATTTGCCAATAAATCACCTCACCTGCCAGCAGCCTAGAACAATCCAAAACAGGTAGCCATTATTTTGATTGCTTTTGTAGAAAAAAAGTAGCCATAAATGACCACGAATCATTTCTTTTGAAATAAGGCCCGAGTAATTTGAAATCATTCAAAGCGCCCAAACTGAAGTCACCAATCAATCAAGTTAAATTCAGTAATCAGACCTAGATGCACTCACTGATCATGGCAACCTAGAAACTAAAAACTGATCAAACTAAATGACACACCACAGGTAGAGAAACAGAACCGACACCAACAGTAGGAATCCAAAAACAAACCGTGACGAGATTGTGGAGCTTGGAACACTACAACAAGCGAAAAAAATGCATGCCACGCCACTCAGCTAGAATCAAATCGTTGTAGAAGAACGCAGCGGAAACCCCCAGCCTCACAGGCCGATCAGAAGCACTCCAATCTGCAGAGCTATTCTGGACTTTAAACAACAACAGGGGAAAGAAAGAAGTTTTGCAGAAGTGCGCAAAACTCCCCCGCTCGCAATTACCGCATAAACCAGGATTCGAAACCCCATAAGAGAGAGATTAAAAACAGAGGAATAGCTTAGGGATCGCACGCGCGCGTACCTGGAAGGCTAGGGAGAATCCGAATCGCTTGTGGGCGGATGGCGCAAAGGCCGAAAAGCAGGAGCGCCGCTTTGGTGGTCGGTTGGAGGCGAGCCGCGAGCGGAGGAAAGGAATTGGAATGGGATGGGATGGGAGGGATTCCCTCGCCTGCGCGTTTTGTTGTGTGTCCTTGTGTGCCGAGCTCGAGGAGGGAGGGAGGGAGGGAGGGGGCAGGTTGAAAAAACAGCCGGTGAGACGGGCAGGTTTATAAGCGGCCGCCAGCCAGGCGGGCCGCGGCGCTTGGTCCACGTGCGGCGCCGACGCGTGGCCTCTATTCCCGGCCCACCGGGCGGGCCCAACAGAATGATACCGGTGCGGTGCGGGACCGTTGGAACCTGGTCGGTTAACTTTACTTTAGTAGGTTTGGTTGGACGAGTACTCTTCTTCTTCTTGGGACGGCTGAAACGGTTGCCGTGTCTGACGTGTGGCCCTGGGGAGAGGTGGTGCCTCCGTTCAGGTTCGTGGAGTCGGGATGCTGACCTTTTTTCTTCTGCCTTTTACGTTGGGGTGGTTCGATTCGCGCCGCCCGCGGACGGAGTATTCGTTTGTTTGTCCTTCGGCTTTGGCTGGAGCCGACGGGAAACGGAAACCCGCCACGGGACACCCGCCCGGCTGGGGGCCTCGCGAGCTAGTCCGCGACACTTCAGCAGCGCGCAGCGGGCTCCTCCTCGTGCGCCGTTTCTTTTTCAGCGATCACGGCGCCGTGGTGGTGGGTGCGCCGTTGCTCGGACCGGGAATCTTGACAGGTGATTTGCCGGTAGCTAGCTCCACGTGACCTGTACTTGGGTGTGTACTCGTTTCTGGATTTCAAGCGTTGCGAAAAGGTGTTGTGTGTACTCTCAGTTTGGCAATCAAGATCAGACTTTCGGGGGCGGAAGATCGAATCTCGTAGTAGAATGAAATTGGTGGTTTGACTGTTTGAGCATTCCGTGCGTAGAAAAATCACCGTGGCCGGGAAATTAAAGACACAGCTGATGTCACTTTTCTCTCAAGCGGCTGCATTCGTCGTTGCATATACTTGCATGTGCATGGTACGATAAGCACCCAACAACGTACAACTGCCGCCACCTTTTTACCATAGACGAAATAAACAAGCAACCGCACCGTGGTCATAGACTCGTGGGTCTCGATTATGCCGAAATTATCCACGAGCAGAAGACCTTGGGGACATTAGTGGTTTTTTTATTCGAATACGCAAAAAATTTGCGTATCATTGTATTAAGGAGAAGAGTTTAAAGAAACATACAACGTGTTTCTATCGAGCGCCAAACGAGGTCGACCTAACACAGCCGAAGCTGGGACATTAGTGGTGGTCTCATGCATCAAAAGAAAGGGGACAGAGCAATTCTTATTCGCGAGCTAGGTGTATAGCAGCACACCGAATTTGTGCTGGAGGTGCCCTTGTTTACAAGCATGAAGAGATTCCTGACGATGTGACGGAAGCATCAAGCATCTCCTCTTTTCTTTTCCCGTGCTGACCTGGTGCTTACATAGAAAGGGATCGGAATGTTCAAATCAAAGATATAGCATGTGTTGTTTAGCTGAAAGGTGGTGCCGAAAGTTCTTGCCCACAGTGTGGAGCCATTTGCGATTTGCGATAGGGCTTGGTGTGCGGCGGATGCCCCAGCCCGGCCGGTCGAGGGCATGTATTCCAGAGCTAGATGCGGCGGTTGACGACACGGCAGCCTACGACGGGTTTTATTGTCCATCAGTCGACGGTTGGACTGCTTGTCTTTGCAATTCAGTTGCTATAGGACATGTTTAACATAAACATACACATGTTCCCTCCTATAAGTGTTTCTATTCGCTCCTATGAACGATTCAAGGAGCCGACATTGGATATTAAGATTAATGAAGTTGCCATGAATCTCGCTGTTGATGGACACATATCACCTGCTAAGTCGTCCAAACCTGCACATCCATGCTGAGTTAGAGATTTGAACCTAGACGATCAATTTTCAATACAAGGAATCAGATTTCACCATACTGGCTTAACATTGTGGAATGGCTTTATAATCTTTAGCTGATACAAACAGACTACTTGTGGAAGCAGCTTCCACAGTTTACATGCTTACAGCTATCTTTTCACAATTCCAAAATCTAGCCCTCGTATATAATCATACAAACAATACCCAACTTTTACAGTATCTAGCTAATCTTAATGGTTCTATCTTGCTGGTTTCTGAATGTATAGTGTGCGCTAGATTTAACCCAATTACTCAAAAGTGGCTAACCCGAGGTTTTGGGCTGGCTGGGCAGTTTATTCCGCAATCTCATTTGGACCTAGTGTAATGGGCCTATACCAGGACTAAGGCCCCATACAAATCAGGTCCACTAAAGGCATTTTCTCTTTTAGAATTCTGGATACATCAGGTTTTGGTGAGTTTCCTTGTTCAATCGCTGAGAATAAAGTCGACTTAGGAGTATGTTTTTTTAATTGTGATGCTTCTTCGTCTGTTGTGATGCTTCTTCGTCTGTTGGGAATCCAAATTTATTTCAAAATAATAATATTTATCATACCTCATTAGATTCTTCATTAGTTATATTTTTATATTTGTCATCAATCTACTCCTAAGTCCTACATTTGGGAAGGAGTTCAGAGGAGAGAGAGGAGCGAGAGCGGCATGGGCTAGGCCTGTGCAAAGATCTAGACTCCTTACCAATCAGGTCCACAGAAGGCATGTGGATAGATCATGGCCGGCTCACCAAGAAACTGAACATAACAGTTTTTTTACCAGACTAGAAATGGAAGCGCGCTTCGCGGCGCTCTACCAATGCCTCATTAGAGCTCAATTTAAGATTGTAAGGAAGTAGTACAAAAATATATGGAGGAACTCATAAAAACACATGATATTGATAACACTAATTGCATGGTCTATCCATATAATTTACATGAAGACTTGAATTGATTACTACATAGACTGTTTTCCCAGTAGTTTAGAACGCTGGTACAAATTTGCATCCAAAATACTAAATGGGTTACTGATGGTAATAACGAAAAGAGGCAGCCTGTTCACCCAGATATCCGGTTGACTAAAATAGTAGCAAGTTCCTTCAACGCCACAGGTAAAGAGTGGCCTAGGAAGTTCCTGTTCGCAGATGTTTGGTAGTTTTTCGCCATGCTTAGACGGGCTCTAAAATTCTCTGATGGGAGTAAATTCAGGTTCGCACCTTTCTATGGAGTGACCTGCATAGTACATGCAAGTGCCATAGAAATTTAGACATCTGTACACGTACATCATTTGCACTAGCAGAAAGATCAACTGATAAAGAAAACAGAGCAAGCTTGTCTGATTATTCGGTTCTGCAGCCAGTGGGTAGTGGTTGCACTAGTTATATATAAACATATCAAATCAAATAAAACAACTAAACATGTGAAGCATATCACTGCTTATTACATTCTCGTATTTCACTATTAAGCAATTTGGACCAAATAGTAATGTAGAATAAGCCTCACTGGACTCGCCAGCTGCTGAGATCCTCAGTTTCCTCACGCGCCAAGGCCGGGGGATCTCCAAGAAACCCGCGACGTGCCCCCGCGACGTGGCACTTCCTCATGGACTGATGGACCATCTGAGGCTGGGCTCCCCTCCACCACCACACCATGCCAGCGGTGATGGACTAGCAGCGGAGAGAGAGATGAGAGCTGAGAAAGGGAAAGGAGATGGGTGAGAGAGATAAGAGAAAGGGAGAGGGAGTCGTGCGGTGCTCACGGCTTACGCTGTCTCCAACAGCGCGGCGGCAAAGGGTGACCTAAACGCAAAACACATCGTGCACAGTGTTTTGCGTCCTAAAAACACGCTCCAACAGAGGACGCAAATAAGACAACCATTTTACGTAGCAGGCGAAGGGAAAAAAAAAGCGCCGTCTCTTTCGGACGACAAAAAACACACAGTGAACGGCGGCGCGGCGGTGCCGCCGCTCTTTGGAGCAGCCTCCTAGCAGCGGAGAGAGATATGGGAAGAGAACAGCGGCGGTAAGAAAGGCGGGGAAAGGAGATGGGTGAGAGAGAGAGAGAGAGAGAGAGAGAGAGAGAGAGAGGCGCCGCCTGCCGCCCGCTGGGAGAGGGAATCGTGCGGTGCTCACGAGAGATAGCATGCCCCATGACCCATCGTCGAGACCACGACGCCTCACGGTAAGATTTTTTTCTACAATCTGAGAGACAGGTCCCGTCCTCAGATTTGCCGTGATCCTTTCGTGGGTCCACGCGCCCCAGGGACCATTGGGAGACAGTCTTAGTGAAAATTCACGACGCCTCGCTTTGCACCCGACAGGGAGGCTGGGGGTGAAAATTGTTTTGCACCGACAGGTGTTGGGCCCGAGGTGTTGGGCCTGTTGGCTCACACTCCCTGAACCAGAGCCCCCTCTCTGCATGTGGGCTCTCGCTATACTATGATCCATCCGTCATATTGGAAATTCGCTTGCAGCACAACGCAAATGCGACGCACGACGAGGCGCGTGCTCGGACACTGATACACGCTGCGCTGCTACGTGTCGATACGACAGGTACCCCGCGAATCCGTGAAGCGCGGAGGGAGCTCCAATTCGCGGTAGGTTTTAAGATCTCTGATTCCAGTCACTTTCAGTGATGTATATAGGCCGTAATTAAACTTATCAATAGCTGATAAGGAAAAAAAGAAATGTATCAGTAGCAACTAACAAGCATACAAACTTTCAGCAATGTAACTACTGAACAGCATCACAAAAGGAATGGCACTTGCTACCACGACAGGGTTCTAAGGAACAGATAGCAGATTCCGCATCTTGATTCCTGGCCGGCAAGTTGTTAACTTTGGGCTTTGAACAACATATCCCATCTCATTGCTTCAAGCCTTCCGCCATCCAGCTGTTAATATTTACAAAAGCACAACCTTACTTGGGGTTGGGGAGCAATAACTCAGGCAACACCAATGTGTTCTTCAGTGTCATCAATCCTTGCACCGCAGCACTCCCTCCTTTTCATTGTAACTTTGCTTCTATACAGACTTGAACTGTAGATCTTGACCTTCCTCTCTTCTGGAGTCACAGAACCATTTCGCCTTCTCTTTGGTGTTAACTTATTATCATTATCCCCACCCTTGTTTTTTATGGGCGTCCTGTCATCATTAACATTACTGTCTAAACAAAGATGTCTGAAGTGGTGACGAGGATTCACATAGCAGAACGATGAGCTGACGATTCCTATGACTGTTGATGGACGCGCTGTATGCATAAAATCCTCCAGCTCTGAAAAGCAAGCATGCCCAGAATATGGCAAAGCGTAAGAATCCTTGTCAAACAGCTTCAGTGGTGACAAGGGATTGTAGTCCATTTCTGTTAGGCCTTCACCTCTCCCTAAGCACTTGATAGACTTCACTGATGATCTACCTTTGGATTTGACCTTTCCTTTGCTGCTCTTCCAAAGCCAAGGAATACCAGAAGGCATGATCCCTATAGTGGGGCACACTGTGTTTAGAGCTTCAAGATTATCAATGGTGACACTGTACCTTGGAACAGCACGGATCCTAGTAAAACTCGTCTGTGTGGTAAAAATCTCGTGGTTTTCGTCAATCCCTAGAAGGTGTATTGTCAGTAGGCGCTGGGGCCAAACCCAAATCTGATGAGAAAATTGAAGGAAAACATTCTGGGCTTAGGAAGCTGGACGTGTAATATTTAGAAAATTAGTTAAACTAGCAGTTAGCATATCAATTGTTTGCAGCTCAACTTAGTTATAGCCTGCATATACTAATCTGAAAAGCAAGTTAATGTTGAAACACAGAGCATCAGCCATGGCTACTTTAGTTGTTTCTCAAAAGAAATTAGTCATCATCACTCATCAATGTTCTGTCAAGACTAAAGGGTATAAAATGGAGTATGTTGAGAAAAGAAGTCTATAACCTTCGTCTGTAGAGCTCTAGATATATGAAGTAAGAGGTCTTCTTTTCCAAGAGTGTCAACACCAATGATAACTTCATGATCAGGATGTGCCCGAATAATATCAACCATCTGCATTTCAAAAATAAGAAACATAAGCACCGACAATCACAGATTGATGAACTACATTGATGTCTATTTTGGCTAGTTCAGTACATTCAACACATGAAACATAAGCATAGACAATATGTTTACATGTTGCTATTGACATTTTATTGCAGGCTGTTCACAGTGGCAGCACTAGTAGGACAGCAATCCCAATCCATACTCATTTACTGTAGGCATGATGGCTACTGCAACTTAAGCAACCAATATGTGCACATTAGATTTCACTTGTCATTCAGCAACAAAAAACTATGCTAGACTGTTTTTTCAAGGAAACACTAATTATTAGTTGTGTCATGAGTCAAGATGCATGCTCAAGGTGAACCAAGAGATTCAAACAAAATTAAACTGTAACAATATCCCATTGACAACTCACGATACGCTCTACAATGTGCACGGAAGGAGGTATGGGCGCTCTTTGACGCTCCAGCACCCGCGCCACTCCGCCGCCGCCGGCCTGTGCCAGCACCCACGCCGCGCCGCTCGCATGTGCTGCCTGCGGGCCGCCCGGGGCGTGCCCACGCGTGCTGCCTGCTCGCCGCGTGCGGGCCACCCCGCGTCGTCTCCATCCACCCTGCCGCTAAGGAAGCCGACGTCCCCAAGATCTGCCGCCGGAGGAGCCCGCGACGGAGGCCTAGGTGGAGGATCTAGCGACCATGGAGCCGGAATAGCCTACAACAGCGTCAACTGACACCAGTTGCCGCCTCCTCTGTCGCGCCACCCACTCCCTTGGCGGGGTTCGCCTGGGCCGATGCCCTCTGCGTCGCCGGGGACAACGGGCGTGGCCACGAGCCCGACCTAGCCACGATGTGAGCTCCTGGTTCGTGGACGTTGCTCGCGGGCGCTGCTTGCCAGCCGGCCGCGGGGAAGCTCCGCACTGGGGAAACTCGTCGCCGCTGGAAAGCTGGCTGCGGGGGAGGAGCTGCGTTAAGTAGTCGTCCACCTGCCTCGCCGCCGACGCTAGTCCCAACCCTGGCAAGGCCGTTGCCAAGCCGATGTCGGCCATGGCCACCAAGCCCACGAACGAAGATCAAGACCGTGCTGCTCAAGCCTCCATCCCCGTCATGCTCGACCCACCATCGCTCCGGCCTCACGCGTCATCGCCGTCACCGGAAGCCTCCGCCTCCACATTCCGCTTCGGATCGATGCCCCCTGCTGTGGATCCACCTTCTCCCAACAACATCCACCACTCGGAGCCCGATTCCAGCAACCATTTGGAGCTCGATTCCGACGATGAGGATGTGGATGAGGTCCTGTTGGTGGACTCGCCACCACTGCTTCCTCGTCCTGGTGGATCCTGGGCGCATTCATCGTCGCCGCCTCTTGACGCACCAATGCTGGAACAGTCACCTCCCAACAGTTGCAACTTCGACCACCGGCGATCCATCCCCAACTTGTCGACGACTAATCTGCACAGCTCCGTGGACACTCCACCGCCGCCGCCGCCGCCACTCAATCAACGTCGGCCACAGCCTGACGGTGACCTAGTAGTGCCTCCAACGCCCGAGTCAGAGCCCAAGACAAGCCTTACCTACGCCGATATCGTGAAGCTTTCTTCATCGGGCAAAAATCATCACTAGCAGCCGTAGGGCCACAAGCTTAAATCAATTATCATAGATCCTGCTCGCCGTGAAGTTCCTCCCCGTCGTGCAGGTCTTCGAGTTCGCTTCGCTGACAGCCCTTCGTACTCTGCTTCTTCAAGCATCAAGTCATCTAGGAACACCTGGTGGAGAAAGGTTGAGTATCCACGGGAGGAGCTGCGCCACTCACCAATCCATCCAAGTTGCAAAGATGGGAGCACGACTCGTCTCTCTCCCCGCATTCGAAAGATCATTGAAGGCCGCTGCTTCATTTGCCTTGCACGAGGTCACTGGGCTGCCACTTGCCGAGAGCCCATCACCTGCTTCCAGTGCCACCGCTCGAGCCATCGTGAGCAGGATTGTCGTCAGCGTCACCAACATCCCCATCAATCGGCCATGCCTTGTCATCCACCTCTGCCGCAAGGTCTTCCACGGGAGGAACAATCATCAGGTCACCAGAATAATTGTCGCATCGAGCGTCTGCACCTAAGGAGTGTTGATCCTACAGTTCAGCATTTCTTTACCGAACATGCTAATTATCTTCCGCACAAAATCAAGAAGATGCTTGACACAGGGATACAAAGCATGCTTAGTGAATTCTCCCTGCTGCTCAGTGCACAGCTGCAAAAGTTGCAAGAGTCCAGCGAAAAATGGATGAAGCTCGCGGAGAATCTTGTGCTTTAGATACATGCCATGGCAGAAAAGCTGAAGATACCTTTGGCGTTGAATCAAGACTGGTCAGGCGTGAACCAAGCAACAATAACTGAACCGAGCCAGGAACCAAAGAGCTGGGGAGACCAACTTCACAGGACCAAGGAGATTGCCCCTAGTGGTTCCCCAGGGAAAGTGGCGACAACATTCAACAAGATCAATTCTTCTTTGTCCAACGGATCAGCAATACCGGAGGTTACAATCCAGGATGTCGAAGATGCCCTTCTTCAAATAGAGATTGCTGCAGCTAAGGAACCCCCATTGCATTCCATCTCATGTTGCTCACCTACTCATGATGCCGGTGGGGAATCTGACTCACTTCTACTCTCCCCAATCTCAACAAATGTTGAGCCCTCTTGTCCTGTGGAGATCGACACAAATGTTGAGCCCTCTTGTCCTCTGGAGATTGATGCATCGTCCCCTGTGCTAACATGCCATCAGCTCGAGGATACAGAACTGGCAAAGGCGACCTTGGAGGGGGCGACGAGGCTCAGGTTGAGGAGGTGTCGTTTTCGCCCGGGTTGCGTGTACACCAGGCGTTCGTGCTTCGGGTCTGAACACCCCCATCGTGGCTTTGGGGCTGCCGCTGGGGCCGAGCCTTGCATGGACATTGGAGGACAGGAACACACTTCGCCACCTTCGCCAGAGGATGCTGGCCAGTCTGCACGTAAGGTAGCGCTGGCAAACTTCATCCAGTCAATAACCAAGTTTGTCCAACAACCCCTGCTTCCTCCACAACATGGACTAATGAAGCCACGGAGGGAAAAGAAGAGGCCGAGCAAGCCGTCCCGGTGCAGTGCGCGTCTAGCAGCCATTGCTTGGCCGCGTGGTGATGCGCAGAGCAAAGCAAGGCAAGTGCTCATGAAGCGGTTGGGCGTCACACAGGAAGAAAGCGAAACTATAGAGATGACCTTGCAGCGCTACCTCAACCTCTTCAAAGGTCCGATGTCCGACCTTATCATCAAGGCGCTGGTGGCACTCAGTGGCCTCGACAGACCAGCCATGTCGAGGCAAATCGTCATGGGAGGATGTCTAGGCGTTTAGCTGTTGTTCACCATGAGAAGCCGGAGCTGCTTTTTGCTGCTTGTGATCAGCTCTGGCAATGAGGACACGTGGTGGGCGTCGTTTGGTTTGGTGTGTTACCTCTGTGTGTTAGTCGTCAGGGCTATCGTGTTCTGGTGCTGTGGGTATTTCATGTGTTCTAATATGTGCCTCTGTAAGGTTTTTAGCCTAGTTTCCCTTATAAACTAGGCCAATTCTATTCTTCTTAATTGAAAGGCAGAGCTCCTGCCATTACTTAAAAAAAAACAATGTGCACGGAAGTGTATTCCTGATGACATTCAGGCATCAGTATTTCACTGAATTTATCATCAAATTATTTAACCCGTCCTATATGTCAGATGTAATTGTCCCAAAAATGATGTTTCGAGTAAGGGCATCATCAGCGGTAAACTGAACCATTATGCGAAGAAGACATAAATTGGCATAATAATCACGCTTGTGTTTAAGCGAAACTGACCTGCTCAGCGACGACGGGGCGTGGAGGGAAGTTGAGTGACGGGTGGCAGTAGGTGTTGTCCAGATAGAGCACATCAATGGTATCCCCGCCGAGCGCGTCCAGTAAAGCCTGCTTCGCCCGCCGCGCTTTATCGCACCCGAGCTCCCACCGGAAGTCCCCCGTGTACAGCATGCATCCGAGGTCTCCGCGGAAGAGGTACATGAGCGATCCTGCGCGGAGGGGCGCGTCAGCCACGGAAACCAGCCGAAGATCAGTGGTTCCGTGCCAATCGTGTAGAGAAAACAGTGAAGCGAGCGAATCAGGAGGGGTGACGACGTGACGTACCGGGGCAGTGGAGCGCGGGGATGGCAGTGACGCGGAGGGAGAGGGACTGGCCGGAGGAGGGAGAGGATAGGGAGATGGAGGCAGAGGCACCTGGGGCGAGCGGGCGGATGAGGGAGGCGTCGATTCCGGGGAAGCGGATGGGGAGGAGGCGCGCCGTGGTCGGGGAGCAGTAGAGCGGGCCATGGCGCCACCCGCCCGCCGCGCCGAGACCACGGGTGTGGTCCTGGTGGAGGTGCGTCAGGAAGTAGGCCTGGCTGCCGCCAGAGAACTTGTCCACCGATACCAGGCCCTCCTCCATGGCTCGCCGCCTTTGCTGGATGCCGATGCGGATGCCTCTCCTAACCTCGCCGTCCCCTCGCTTCGCTCAGCCTGTTCCTGTTGCTGCGCTGCGGGTACGTGGGATCGAGTTTTTAGCGGCCCTTTTGAAAAGGGAAAACAAAAGGGAGGAGGGAAAGCGGCACGAGCGCGCAAATCGAAAAAATTCACTGCACGCGTACTCCCGCTTCCAACACAAGTGCACACTCGCATTTTTAGAGTGAGGCCTGTTTAGCTGGCGAAATTTTTAGGAAATGATACCGTAGTACTTTCGTTGTTATTCGATAATTAGTGTTTAATTATAGTCTAATTAGATTTAAAAGATTTGTCTTGTAAATTTTATCTAAACTGTATAATTAGTTTTATTTTTTATTTATATTTAATGCTTCATTCATGCATCTAAAGATTCGATGTGACGGAAAATCTTGAAAAAATTTTATAAAATTTTAGAAACTAAACAAGCACTTAACTAATCTCAAATTTAACCAAATACTAATATTTATTATAACAAATAAAATTCATTAGAATAATCACGCCACATATTTTTTTAGTAAACAAATTTAAATATACATACTGTTTTTTTATAAATCTAGATAAATTTCATGAAATACGAAATGTGCACTTATTTGAGAAAGAGGGGGTACTGATCTAGAAGCGGCTTATATGGCATTTCTTTTGACAAATTTATTTCTAATAAATTCTTCACAAACCAGTACAAAATACAAACGTGGAGCATGCACGCATAAGCTGATGATTTTAACAGCAAAAAATGTCCAGCTAAGCAATTATTCTATCCAATATCGGAGGAGTAATAAATACAGAAAAGTAGCGGTTCTCCATTAACAAGTATCCAATACAGTAAACAGGCTGAATAGAGCAGATGATACCGTGTAGATAGCTACCATTTGAGAACATAAAGCTCATCACCGGCTCCGCAAAACATCTCACAAGCAAACCACGGGAAGACTCATCTCATAAGCATCTGCAATACAGCTTCTACCCACGGGAAGAGTACATGGTGTCGAGTGTCGACGACATAAACATCTCACAAGCAAACCAACAAAGACTCCGATGATCTAGGACTCCGATATGAAACTCAAACGGGAAGCAGCCAGCTGATCATGATACGCAGTTGATATACAGAACCAAAGATAAACAGCCAGTCCCATCTTCCTGATACACAGGATCACCTCACTACAATACAAGCCTCATGTTTTCCTCGTTCTCCAGCTGCTTGCGGCCATTACCTCAGTTTTCTGCATCCACAGATACAGTGGAATCAGAATCAAGCAAGCAACATATGTCAACAAGTCGATTTCCACACCACAAAAGTTGGATAGCAGGCTGATTATGAGGTTCAAGAAAGCAAAGATTGGCATACGACGAAGTGACTGGTCATGTTTTTGTCAATTGTCAAATAGGGGCACCCAACATGCAAGACATGAGAGCAAATGAATATATGCTCCATCAAACTAGATGAAATAACAAAAGCAAACACAGTGCTAATGCAGCGATACTGTTCTTGCAAAATCGAGTTAAAATATGGCATCATAGAACATCGGCACCAGTATTCTACTCAAACATTTTTTTTCCTCAAAGAATATTCAAAAGGCAACTGCATATGAAATGTGTTTTATCCTCTGATGGAAAACTGCATATGAACAAATAGATGTACACAAGGACCAAAGCATTTTTGTATCTCAAACTATCATCAGTATGTTGCCAACACTCAGAAACCAGTAGGACAATTCTATCCCAAACTAAAGGACCTAGCACATCATACAGTTCAATCGTGTAGGGAAAATATCCCTGTCTTGTTTTTTTTTAATCTTTTGTTACAATTTTCTGCAACCAAGGACAACATGTTAAACTCCCTGTACCTACTGTCACAAGTTGCCCACAAGCTAAGAATAAAAAAATGGTGATGGCAACAGGGTCAACAAACCAATAAGGCCCCTAGTCCAGATCCATTTGTTCCAAACAACTTCAAAGTAAGAAGAATAGCTTGCGTTCTTGAGCTAGCAGACAACAGTAACTATATCCACAGCATGGTTACTTATAAATGAAAAATAAGATGATAAAATGGTATGCTTCAATCAATAATATGTGGATGATCTGTAGTTTGAAGCGGTTTAATGACAATGTTGGTTCTCATTTAATGCAACTAGGGAGAAGTAACAACATGAGAGGATGAAAGTAACAGAGTAGTAACACCAAGGCAATAAGAGAAGTGAGGATGGCATGATAACAGCATGGCAGTAGCAACACGGAGGACCCTTGTCAGGGCATAAGAATAAACAGAAAAAAGGAGGGAGCCGATACCACCATAGAAGTGACACAAATACTCTAGATGCGTAAAGGATTAGAGAGGCGGACAATCAAGATAATTTTTAACCAGCGTTTCAAAGGTGTCGCCTAGGCGTCCAAGCGTACCCAGCTCACCTTGGGAAACAGTGGCGACTTGTCGCCTAGGTGCCGCCTAGGCGTCCAGCGGACCCAGCACTCGCCTGGATGCCTAGCCGCCTTTTAAACACTGTTTTTAACAAGAAAAAAAATATTCTAGATTTCTGAAGTACGTGATGTTTTTAAATGTCTGTGTCCCTAGGCAAAACCTTCCAAAAAAGCAAACACTTTGAAGTGGAAAACCCTCCACGAAGGTGGTAGTGAATAAATTTCTGCTTTAGTGACAACCTTAAATGTGTGACAGATTAGACCTAAGAAAAAGAGAGACTAATTTTAAGCAGGCAGTCTTGAACTAGTTTGATTAAATTGCAAAACAAGCTAAGTAGCTATGTGCAACTTTGGCAAAGCATCTGAGCTACTGGAGTTATTGTCCCATGATGCAAATTTTCCCTATTTATTCAACTGGAAAGCATAGTCTACCATTCTAATTTATGATAAACTTCTACAGTGAGTATTGAACTATTAAAAATTTAAAATAAAATAATGATTTATCAATCAGCCTATACACTCATAAAAAAAGTAACTAGAGATGTAACACGCCCAACTCCTGCCAGCCCTGCCACATGCAACTAATAATATAGCTATTGACATTATAATTCTGTCTGGCAAGGTTCAGTGTTTGCTTAATATCTGCAAAATTGTTGTTCACTTGAATATAAATTTTTTGTGCTTACTCTAAACACGTTAAAATCATATCTGAGCAAATATTTCCTCAATCTTTCAATGTACACTATCCAGCATAACCAACTTAGCACAGCAGCTTTTTATAGCAAAATACACAGGAAAATTGCATTGCATATTCTTGCATTAAACAAGGAATAAAAAAGCAATATCAACAGTGAAGATATGCAGTATGCAGAAGCAGATGTATCTGCACCATACTTTCATGTACACTTGTAGCTCTGCCACTACGATGGTATTGTCCTGGTACAATTCTAAAAGAACCGGCAAACATGTAGCATTAAACAATATCAGTATTCTTAACAGTATACAAGAGCCTGAAGCAAGTTAATTGATTTAACATAAACTAATTTGCCTGGCCAAAAAGATTTATGGGTCTTTAAATAAGCCTGAGGACAGTAGTACCATGAAACACACCACGCTATCAGGCTTGTCGTTGACGCTAGAAATTTTACAAAAGATCAAAGATTAACAAATAACAAAATGACTGAAGGAAATTCCTTACCGAATCAACTATACTGTACTAACATTTGTCTTCCATATCAGAAAGTTCATTACTAAAACGTTGCATAAAACACTTCATTGCAAAATAGTCAATCAGCATTATTATTAAAGTGAAAACATAGAGTTATAAGAAAAGGAAAGAGGCAGACCTTTCTGCACCTCAGGGGCATCGTGATAAACAGGTTCGTCCTCTGGTACAGTGTGCAACTCATCTGTCGCCCCTGCTGCATCTCCACCGGCACCTGCAGCATCATCAGGATAGCGAACAACCACAACGGGGCATACACAGTGGTGTACGCAGTAATCACTAACACTCCCAAGCCTCCCCTTGCCGCCTTTCCGGGATGCCCCGAAACCGCGGCTCCCCATGATCATAGCGGAGAGGCCAAGGCGCTCAGCCTCGAGGCAGAGGCGCTCCTTCATGTCGTGGTCTTTAACGACGTGGATCTTGAAGGGGATCTGGGCGTCGACCAGCGGCTGCGCGAGGTCCTGCGCCTTGGTGGAGGTGAAGGCGTCGTAGTCCTCCTCCCGCTTCTTCTGCAGCTCCTCCTCGGAGGGGCCGCCCTCGACGGCGGCGGCGGCAGCGTCCTCGGCGGCGTCGGCCTCATCAGCGACGGAGACCGGGATGGAGCCCCAGTCGGCGCCGTAGAGGACGGAGGTGGGGCGCACGTGCAGCAGCACGACGGCGTCCCCGGGGCGGAGGTAGTTCTGCACGGCCCACTTGACGGCGAAGGCGGACTCGTCGGAGAGATCGACGGCGATGGCGATGCGGCGGTGCGGGGAGGCCGGGTTGGTCCCGGCCAGCGAGGAGAAGAAGAAGCGCGGGGAGGAGGGCTGGATCGCGGCCGCCTGCGCCGCCGCCGAGAGCCGCACCGCCGCCGGGGCCGCGGGGGCGTCGGCGCCGGTGGAGGGGTTGGCCGCCATGGGGGTGGGTGAGTGGGTGGGAGGTGAGTCGTCGGAGGAACGGCGCGCTAGGGTTCTACCGCGTATACTCTGATGATGAACAAGTGCTTGTTGTTTTTTTGGAAATTTTCGGTGGCGATTTGATCCGGGATGGAGGCAAGGGGGGAGAGGGTTTTGGTTCAAATGGAATGGGCGAGACCGAGAGCGAGAAGCGAGAGCAGCGTAGTGCGGGTGCTCCGAACCTTTGCAACAGCGAGGCTGATTTGGGGAAGAATGACTTGTTGTACACGTAGCAGTCTAGTGGTGCCCCACCGTCTGCTCCTTTTGTTTCGCTTTTTCTAATTCTAAATTCTAATTTTTTATTTGTAGCCTGTCCATCCGTGCGATGATTTTCAGTTGCCGCCTAACCAAAAGTCCAAAACCACGCCTGAGGACCGGTAATTGCTGCTCTGTTCGCTTGACTGATAACCTATGCTAAAAAATATTATTACGTTCGTTGGCTAAAAAAAATACGACTTATAAACAAAACGAAATGTTGGTTCATCTTTCATCGAGTGCCGAGCGCACGACTTCGGCAAGAATCAGCATGATTCCTTTAGAATTTCCCTGCTAGGGATACCTTCTGCTTGACAGCACGCTGGCAGCTGGTTAACTCTTTTTTTTTTTGAGAAACTGGCAGCTGGTTAACTGTTCTTGTCTTGGTCGTATTTGTTTTATAAGCCGCTTATCGGTCAATCAACAATATTTTTTTTTTCACACCAATTAACCAACAAGATCTTTTCAATTGGCGGGCTTATAAAAACCAATCATTTAAAACGAACCGACGCTTAGCTTTCCTTGCTGATAGTTTTCCTGGCGGGCGGTGGCGGTCCAGCCCAGGATCAAATGATATATGGCCCGTTCTGGTCAATGCGCATAGGCCAATCCTGAGCGCACGACGTGGTTCTTAACCAAAGGTCGGCGTGGAAACGCATTGCCACATGGCCGCCCCCATTCGTTCGCCGCCGGTCCATAAGCGTGAGTACTGTAGACTGCCTCGAATGAAGAGGACTATTGACTCCCGACTCAACGAGACAATCCCGTCGACGGCGGTCCACAGTAACCGTTGGAGGCGGAGGAGACGTCGGCGTCACGTCCCGGTCACCCGGCGAACTGCCGTCTCCGCCCGCGCTCGCCTTAATTATCCGCTCGCGTCGTAACAAAATCTCGCGTCATGTACGGCGCACCAAACTGGCAGGGAATGAATGGGGTGACGTGCGTGCGACGCGCGGGCGGTTGCAGCACTTGGTGCCGACGTCCCGTCCGGCTTTCTTCGATGAGGTTGACGATGATTCCGATCGTCTCTTTCCTTGCGAGTTCCGCCGTCCGGATATTCCTCCTGAATGTCCAAGGATTTTTCCTCGCAAATACTCCTAGTTAGCAGAATATATACGATCAGGAGAGCGATATATAGCAACGTGGCATACTGGCATGGCATCGGCTGCCTACCAGCATCAGCATCACTTGGTGGAAACAGACGCGCGCGCGCGCGCGGAGCATGACGAGGGGACGACCATTCCTGATTTTCGTGTCGTGCGTGGTATCGCTCCATCCATCTGTATTAGCTGACCACTCTCGGTCATGGCTTGATAGTCTATAGTGTGCCTTGGTCAAGGCGGCAATAGTACGTCGGTTGGCCGGGATTCGCGGAACCCAGCACAAAAGGCCCTTCGCATTCTCTTTTTACCGGTTTACCCCGTGGATTCTGGATTGTGATCAGAATCTGCTCAAACTTTGGCATGGCATAAGCATACACGTCGCATGAAACATTTCCTAAACCTCCCAAAGAGCGAGACAATTCTTCTAGCCGCATCCATGCCGTTGGGCTACTGGTGATGGGAAACAATGCGATTTCCGTGTGCCAATGCGCCGTGACTCATGTTGTCCGATCCTACTCTACCGCTATATACAAACACGGTGCCCAAGTCCAACTACCTTCGCTTGGATGCCCACTCGTTCGTGCACTTGCCTAACAGTAGGCAGCATCTGCTATGTCTTTCCCTAAAGCACAAAATGCTTTCAGCCCACAATAATAGGTCTTCTTAGAAAAAGCATAAGATATATTCATACTGGCCTGTTGGACCACTGTTTGCGCGCTTTATGCTTCGTGCATCTCTCTCCCTTCTCCACGCCATCGATATATGATGATGACGCGATATATGATGATGACGTAGGGCCTGTTCGCTGGTTGGTGCTGGTGCTGGTTTAGGCTAGCTGGTGCTGATTTTTTTGAGAGAAAAACACTGTTGGCTGGCTAGTTTGGGCTGGCTGAAACCAACAAACGAACAGACTGATAGCCTTTTCGTCCCAACTTAGACCAGAACGTACTGAGAAAGCTACTAGACCATTTTCTCCCAAAAGAAGCTAAATATGTATTAGATGTTGGAATGATCTCCCAACCAATAAGCTCAACGGTCTATTGGGCCTTGGTCACACGTCCTGATCAGGGCGCCCAATTCTACATGGTTGGTGGGCCTCCGTCGCACTGCGCTATATAAAGTGGGGGGCCAACGGCTCATAGTACGAGGTTCGCCGTGAGCCACTCCGCCCCACCAACAAACCCTAAGTCCGATCTCAACAGGGTGCGCAGCCAGCGATGAAAAGCCGCCACCGTCATCACCGTCGGCCTCTCTGCACCGCCACTGCATCGCCGGACTTCACCAACTCTTCTCCGACCATCGCTGCCCGTGCGCAGAGCTTCACCGACCGAACGAGATGGCCGGATCCTCCTCGACGGCGCCCTCCGATGGTCTGTACACTCCCATCCACTCTCCTCTCTCTATCACTCTGTAGTACGGTTCATTAAGATTTCTACTTGTTCATCCCAAATACAAAGAACCACCCGACTAGATGCTACTCTAGGTGATCTTTGGGATTTAACAATGGTATCAGATGCCTGTCTAGTTCGTAGATCTAGATCGGGGACAGGAAAAGAAAAGAGAGAAAGATTGACCGATCCGGATCAGATCGGGAAAGAACAGACCGCAACCCTAACCCTAACTGTGATCCCGAATCACCTGCCTGGGGATCCCCTGCGCCGTCACCACCGCCTGCCGTCGCACTGGACGCCGCGCGGGATGAGACCGCCGTCGCGCGGGAAAGGGCACCGTCGCCAGGCTACTCGGCAGCGGCCCGCTTAGCCACGGGCGAGCGCGCGCCGACGAAAAGCCCAACGGCGGCGCCGGCTTTGCACCTCCAATCCGCCATCATGGACGGCTGCTGCTCCTTCCATGGCTGGACCGCGAGCGGCGCTGTGAGAGAAAGGGCAAAGGCGAATTGGTGTTTCGGGTTTCAGGGGTGCGGCGACCGGGGCGTTTTGGTTCGCCCGACTCGCGCGGACGACCGTCGGATCGCATCCGGCGGATGGCAGGCACCCAGGGCGGATTAGGCCCAGGCGGGTGGACAGAATCTCAGCCCAGGCCCACGTTAAGGCCTGGGTGCGGGGGAGCCGCACGCGCGCTATTTGGGCCGCAAAGGAACTGGGCCGCGAGCGCAGCAGCGCAGGCCGCGTTTGGCAAACTGGCTGCGGGCCGCGCCATGCATCGGGCCGAAATGGCCAAATAAATAGTACAGTCACAATTTTTTATTTTTTTATTTTTCAGAAAACAATTTGATGCATATTAGATGAATTTGAATTGCATTTTGATGCAAATCTCTGTATAATTTTGTCCAACGATAATTTCGTTCGGAGAACAGTATAGTATTTTAAGAGTTTCTGGAAAATAGAATTATGAGATTTAGTAATGTTTCCACTGCGTATTTAAAGTTGTTATGGTCTTTTAATTAAATTCGAATCAACGGGAGAATTTGATTTTAAGAGCCAAGAGATAAATTTAAGTTGATTATGATATTGTTATTTTCTGACCAACGTTGTTAATAGCAATATTATAATTTTAATGATTATACATTATTTCTATTTCTGCCCAACGGTGATGTAGATTTAATGTATAAAACAGTTGTATATTTTAATTTTGACCGACGTTGAAACTAAGGCATGCAAATTGTTGTTTTTATTTTATGTTCTCACTTTAAAGAGATTGTGTTTTCAGGAGGATACTCCTTGATGGCTTATATCAAAGATATCCCAACTCTCAAAGGGGATAACTACATTGAATGAAAGAAAAAGATCGACTTGGCATTCATCTTGGCTGAGGTTGACTGGGTAGTCACCACACCGTGTCCTAAAAAACCCGTGGCACCGGTGAGGGTGACTGATGAGACTGATGCTGCATGGCAGAACAGAGAGCGAGACTTTGCTCCCGTAAAGATGTCTTTTGACCTCGAACATAGAAAGTGGGTCACAGCCAATAAGAAATGTTTGGCTGTGATAAAGAATACAATTGAGCCTGCAATAGTGGGCTCAATTCCAGACTGTGACACGGTCACAGAGTACCTAGAAAGAATAAAGAGTCAGTTCACTGACTCTTCAAAGACATGCAACCCAGCTGATTAAGCAGCTGGTGACAGAAATATACTCTTGGTGGCGGCAGTGGCATTAGAGAGCACATACTGAGAATGAGCAATTTGGCATCTAAGCTCAAACCAATGGATTTGGCTCTCAAGGATAAGTTTCTTATTCATTTGATTTTTGCTTCTTTGCCAAAAGAATTTGGCACTTTTGTTGTTAATTACAACATACAGCCCAAGAAATGGGATTTAGAAAAGCTCATAGCCATGTGTGTGCAGGAGGAGAAAAGAATAAAAGTTTCACAGGGTGATACTATCAACTACCTAAAAGATAATAAGAAAAAGAACTATAGTAACAGCTTTTCCTCCAAGTCACCTGGAAAGGGTCCCATGCAACAGTCTCAGAACAAGCAAATCCCAGTGGATAAAGATCAATGTCTTCATTGTAAGGGCAGGGGACATTACAAGCAAAATTGTCCCGATTTCCTAAAGATGATTATGAAAAAGAAAGGTGAGAACATTATTACGTTCGTAAATGAATCCTTGTATGTCAAGTTTTCAAAATCTACTTGGTGGATTGATTCAGGTGCAACTATTCATGTTGCTAATTCTTTATAGGAATTCCGTTCGATGAGAACTTTGCAAAGAAGCGAAAGTTTCATTAAAGTTGCAAATGGAGTACAAGCAGATGTTGAGGCCGTTGGCGATCTTCCGCTAGAGCTTGCTGATGGCTTCATACTTTTTCTTAGAGATGTTCTTTATGTACCTTCTTTGCAAAGAAACTTGATTAGTGTTTCAAAGTTGAACCATGATGGTTATGATTGCCATTTTAGAAATGGCAAATGTCAGATATTGTTTAATAATAGATGTATTGGTCTTGCCTTCCAACAAGACGAGCTTTATTTGTTATCACTTCATGAAAATGTGAATTACGTATGTGATGTGAATGAGAAAGTATCCTCATCGAACAATGCAAACAGAAAACGAAAGAGAACTCCTAATGTATCATCGAAACTATGGCACTGCCGTTTAGGCCATATTTCGAGGGGGAGAATAGAGAAACTAGTTAAGAATGAAATTCTTCCTCCATTGGAGTTCTCTGACTTAGAGCAATGTATAGAATGTATTAAAGGAAAGTATGTAAAGAAAATTAAAAAGGATGTCAAACGAAGCACATGAATTTTAGAGATAATTCACACAGACATATGTGGTCCTTTTTCTGTGAAAAGTGTGGATGGTTATGATTCATTCATAACATTCACAGATGATTACTCTCGTTTTCTACATTTATCAAATTAAAGAAAGAACGGAAGCGTTAGATAAATTCAAAATATTTAAGGCAGAAGTTGAAAATTAGCGTGATTTAAAGATTAAGATAGTCAGGTCTGATCGTGGGGGGGAATACTACGGTCGGCATACCCCATATGGACAAGTTCCTGGACCTTTTGCAAGGTTCTTACAGGAGAATGGTATAGTCGCCCAGTATTCAACACTGGACGAACCTCAGCAGAATGGAGTAGCTGAAAGGCGTAATCGTACCCTGATGGATATGGTGCATAGTATGATAAGTTACTCCACCTTACCGATGAGCCTGTGGATGGAGGCGTTAAAAACCGTCATTCATATTCTCAATAGAGTACCAAGTAAGTTGGTGCCCAAAACACCGTATGAGTTGTAGATAGGAAGAGTACCCTCACTAAACCACTTACGTGTGTGGAGGAGTCCTGCTGAGGCTAAAGTATAACCCAAACATTGGGAAATTAGATCCCAAAATAGTAAGTTGCCATTTCATTGGCTATCTAGAAAAGTCAAAAGGTTTTCGTTTCTACTGTCCAGATAGACATACAAAGTTTGTGGAAACGAGACACGCTGTCTTCCTAGAGGATGAAATGATGAGGGGGAGCATGGTAGCTCGAGAAATTGATCTTGAGGAGAAACAGGTGTATGCACCCACTCCGATGGTTCAGGAGCCATTTTTCGAGCTACCTGCTGCTGCTACACCTATAACACAAGATGTTGTGGTGCCAGCACCTGTTGTTATTCCTCCTATGGCAACAACAAATGAGGATGAGGAACCCATGGTTCAGAATCCTACAGAACCTATTGCCACACATGAGGGGGAGCAACAACAGCCTCAAACAGAAAATGTGCCAAATGTGGAGGCCCTTAGAAGGTCTCAAAGAGTTAGAAGATCAGCTATTTCTGATGATTATGAAATCTATAATACTAAAGAGTTTCATATAGAGGGTGATCCCACCTCGTATGAAGAAGCCATGAGAAGCGAACACTCATCAAAGTGGTTGAAAGCTACGAAAGATAAAATGGAATCTATGAGTTCCAATGGTGTTTGGGATTTAGAACAAATTCCTAAAGGAGCCAAAACAGTAGGCTATAAATGGGTCTACAAAATAAAATATGACTCCAGAGGGAATATAGAAAGGTTTAAAGCATGACTTATGGCGAAAGGTTTTACACAAAGAGAGGGGATAGATTATAATGAGACATTTTCTCCAGTCTCATGTAAGGATTCCCTCAGAATTATAATGGCATTAGTGGCACATTATGATTTAGAATTACATCAGATGGACGTAAAGACAACATTCCTAAATAGAGATTTAGAGGGAAATGTTTACATGGCACAACCAAAAGGTTTTGTTGTAGAAAGAAAGGAAAGAATGGGTTGCCGCCTAAAGAAATCCATTTATGGATTGAAGCAAGCTTTAAGACAGTGGAACTTGAAGTTTGACAGAACAATAAAGAATTTTGGGTTTAAAGAGAATGTTGAGGACAATTGCATTTATGCAAAGTTTAAGAATGGGAGATTTATTTTTCTCGTTCTATATGTGGATGACATTCTACTTGCTAGTAGTGATGTGAGTCTGCTGCAGGAGACAAAGAAGTTTTTGTCCTCAAAGTTTGACATGAAAGACCTTGGTGAAGCATCATATGTTTTGGGCATAGAAATTCACCGAGATAGAAGAAAAGGGGTATTAGGACTGTCATAAAAGGCATACATAGAAAAAGTATTAAAGAAATTCAGTATGCATAAATGTAGTACATCGCCTGCTCCTATAGTCAAGGGCGACAGATATGGGGATTTTCAATGCCCTATGAACCAGTACGAGCTCGATCAAATGAAAGCGGTTCCATATGCTTCAGCTGTCGAAAGCTTACAGTATGCTCAAGTATGTATGCGCCCTGACTTAGCTTTTGTTATCGGGTTGCTTGGTAGATTTCAAAGTAATCCAGGAATGGAACACTAAAAATTGGTAAAGAAAGTCTTGCGATATTTGCAAGGTACGAAAGGCCTCATGTTGACGTATAGAAGATCAGAATCTCTCCAATTGGTGGGGTGCTCGGATTCTGGTTATACGGGAGATGATAGAAAATCCACGTCAGGATATGTATTCACTCTTGCAGGTAGAGCTATTTCATGGAAAAGCTCAAAGCAAACTGTCACTACATCGTCCACAATGTATGCCAAGTTTATAGCATGTTATGAGGCATCAGGGCAGGTGAACTGGCTAAAGTTCATACCCGGTTTGAAAGTGGTTGACAACATCAATAGACCACTGAAGTTATACTATGATAATAATCCAGCAGTACAGTATGCTCACAACAATAGGTCAAGTGGTGCTGCCAAACACATTGACATAAAGTATTATGTTGTGAAGGATAGAGTCCGGGATCAAATGATAAGTCTTGAGCATATAAGTACCGAAAAGGCTTACCACCCAACGTGTTCAGAGAACATATAGCCGGCATGGGTTTAAGGGAAAGCCTATGATTCCTAGACTATAAAGGGCCCAAAAGTTAAAGTATCTATTTCAGATCAGAGACGTGCATTGTAGCTGTTAAATATATCGACGATTGACCGTGACGATAAAACATGCTCTTTGCATCATCTGTGAAGAAATGAGAAAGGAGAAAAGGATTGAAGTTTAAAGTTTAAAGATAAAAGTAATAGTGTGAGATCAAGGGAGAAAATGTTGGAATGATCTCCTAGACAATAAGCCCAATGGCCTATTGGGCCTTGGTCACGCGCCCTGATCGGGGGCGCCCAACCCTACATGATTGGTAGGCCCCCGTCGTACTGCGCTATATAAAGTGGTGGGGGCCGGCGGCTCATAGTACGAGGTTCACCGTGAGCCACTCCGCTCCGCCAACAAACCCTAAGTCCGATCTCAACAGGGTGCGCAGCCAGTGATGGGAAGCCGCCACCGTCATCACCGTCGGCCTCTCTGCACCGCCACTGCATCGCCGGACTTCACCAACTCTTCTCCGACCATCGCTGCCCGTGCGCAGAGCTTCACCGACCAAACGAGATGGCTGGATCCTCCTCGACGGTGCCCTCCGATGGTCTGTACACTCCCATCCACTCTCCTCTCTCTATCACTCTGTAGTACGGTTCATTAGGATTTCTACTTGTTCATCCCAAATACAAAGAAGCACCCGACTAGATGCTACTCTAGGTGATCTTTGGGATTTAACATTAGATACCTCTTCCTTATAACTTTCTCTAATATTCTGACAGGCCATTACACCTAAAGGGCAACTTCCATGGTGAACTCTAAATTATTATTATATGTCACGTAGAGGAGATAGAAAGCAAAACACCTTTGAGCTAGCGGAATGAAAGGACCTAAGCTCTTTACACATACCAATGCATGAGAGACATAACTCCTCGATCTCTCTCTTAGCATGAGAGAGAATATATGATTGTCTACTTCTTGGCAGGAGATATAATATATGAATAAAAACATCTTAAATGTGGGATAATATATATGGGATGAGATGTCATCTAAAAGTCACTGCCCGACTCTTACTATTAAAGATTCCCTTATAGAAATGTACTCTCTTTGTCCTATAAAGGATGACAATATAGGATTTTATAGGGCATGTTTAATGAGGCTAGTGTTAGTAAGGGTTTTATGAGAGTTTCATGGACATTAAATAAACTAAAATAGTGTAGTTTCATGAAAGTTTAATGGGATGAAATGAATTTTATAGGGATGAAACTTGTCTACACTGATTCTAACATGTGTGAGTCTTGGGAACTAGGACATGACCCCCCACTAAGACTAGACTGGTGAAGCAAAATGACTTAGATATCCCTCAAAATCAACGATGAATTTGCACCAATACACTGTCAATCAATGCTAAATAATGCTAAAATTTTGTCCTTCCTGAGGTATTATTTTTTATATTAGGCTAGTCTTCATGGGGCTTTCATGAGATTCTCATGAACATTAAATAAGCTAACATGGTATAGTGTAAATGAAGAGAGATGATAAAATTTCATAGGATGAAATGAGTTTCATGAGAATGAAACTTGTCTACATAATTTTTAACACATGAAAGTCTTAGAAACGGAGACATAAAACCTCCACTAAAACTAACCTTATAAAGACCTATTTGTAGAGTATCTAGAAGTTTATACATTAATTTTCGAACAATCTATATATGTATATGTAATATATATTAAAAAGAAAAAAATTGTCTCTCACTTTTTCATGCTAGTCCATCCCCAGCATACTTTACTCTCCACAATCCAGATATCACTCTTGTTATCCACAAGTTTTCAATCCAAATCCAACTACATGGGATCACGTTTCGAACAACGTGCGTCTAGCCACGAGACTTTGGCATTTCACCCATCATTAAAAACGGGTTTCGCAGTTTTACCATTCCTCAAAGTAGTTTCGCTCGTTTGCCATTATGAAATTGGTGTAACCCGCTCAAATACATTCTGGGTAGTTTTAATTTGTGGAAAAAAAAGACACATCCTTCCACTTCTACCCCTGTCTCCTGTTATCTTCCCCTGTCTCCTGTTATCTTCCTCAAAACAGATCAAACACAAAACGGATCGGCTCCTCCATCCCCAGCGGCATCAGCGCCGCCCACACCGGGCCTGACTGCATCGGTGACCAACGAAGCCCACACCGATGCGGCCATCTGGAGCTCGAACGCAAGAACAGAACGAACACGAGCGCACGAACAGAGAAGGGGCGAGCACAAAAATCGACGAAACCAGTCGAAATCAAAACAAATCGCTCCCAAACATTGCACAGACCATCACAAGGGAGTTGGTGAGCATACTCTAAGAGATCATCGCCCAATTTTAGCTTAAACTCTAGGAAATGCAAGATTTGGGGCAAGAACGGGGGTTTTCACCCTAAACCAAAAATTGGATCGATCTACGAGCTCGTACCAAATTAGTTGAATCACTTGGGGGATTTGATCAGCACATATCCTTGCTCGAATCGACTAAAAAAGAACGAACAAAAACACCCTTAAATCGACCAATTGAAGGACAAACAGGAGAGGAGAAAAACACACATAAAACACAAGAATGCAGAGCTGCGAAAATAAAATCGAAAATCTCTTGAATCCTGGCGTTGTTCACAGAACACACAAGAATGTAGACGTACATGATTCAGGAGCAAGAAAAATAGCCAACTGTTCCAGTAGGCAGTTGAACCACAATGAACAAGAGGGCCGATTCAACTGTGGCTGGCGGCTCCGGCAGAACAGCTTGGGCAAGCGACGATCCACCCCGGATGCGCCCGCCGGCATTTGCTGTCATGAGCACGGCGCCTCCGGAATTGTGCGACAAGACGAAAGCATGCATGTTACGGAAAGATCCTAGGCCCTGGCGGTGATGGGAGCGATTCCACCGCCGCGAGGAACGAAGCGGACACCAACAGCACAGCCGGCTCGACCGAACAAAAACAGCTCAGGGTGGCCGGCCACCGCCGCCGCCAGTCTGCCACGATGAACCTGAGCTTGCTTGTGGGTCCACAACACTACAAAGATCCTACACCTCGGAGGCGAAGGGAGTGCTCAAGCCGACGTCACCACGGCGGAAGCAGCCACCGCCAGGGTTGGCGGGTGGACTGGACACCTCCGACCGGTGGCCTCTGTCGTCACCCGGCCGAACGGGAGCTGGCGCACGAGGATGTCCTCCTCCTCCTCCTCATTCCCTCCCAGCAGGAACGCCGTGTGTCGAGCCGAGCCAGCAGCCAGAATGCCCACGTAGAAGCACCTGCTCCCGTCGTCTGCCTCGCCCGGCCCCGACGCCCAAGTCAAGGAAGCTCATGGGGCCGACGCAGATGGCTGCGGCAGGGGCGACCGGCGGTCGCTGAAGCTGCCGCTGAGGATGGAGGAGAGGGAGTAACAGGAGAAAGGGCCGATCCATTTTGACGTTCGATCCATTTTGATGAACATAACAGCATGGAGGGGTAGGAATGGAATGAGGCGTCTTCTTTTTTTCACGAATTAAAACTATCCAAAATGTATTTCAGCGGGTGACACCAGTTTCATAATGGCAAACTAGCGAAACCACTTTGATGGATAGTAAAACTGTGAAACCCGTTTCTGATGATGGGTGAAATGCCAGTATAATTTCAAGAGCTTAAAAAAGAGAGTCTAATTTCATGACGTAATAGATAACGCAATCGCTGTATATATCTATGAGAGACGAGCAACAAGTTGTACGCACTAGTAGAGAACAGACCTTTGATCCTCGGCCAAAATGGGCTCTAGTCCCGGCATTTTTTGCGCCCGGGACTAGAGATACCTTTAGTCCCGGTTGGTGGCTCCAACCGGGACTAAAGGTCCCTGTCCAACGGCTACTGCGCCAGGCAGAGGTGGCAGAGACCTTTAGTCCCGGTTGGAGCCACCAACCGGGACTAAAGGTATACTTTTACTCCCGGTTGGTGGATCCAACCGGGAGTAAAGGTCTACTCCCGGGCCGTGGCTGCGCCCGGGGTTGGAAAGTTACCTTTAGTCCCGGTTGGAGCCACCAACCGGGACTAAAGGTCCCCCTTTATATATCGGCCATCTCCTTCTTCCTCCCCGAGCCCGAGCTCAGCACATTTTGAAGCTCACTGCACTAGTGTTCTTGCTTCCTCCCTCCCTCCATTCCATTGTTCCTCCCTCCATTCTTTGATTCCTCCGTCGATTTCTTCGATTCCTCCGTCGATTCTTCAGTTGTAGAGGTTATCAATCTCATACTCTCATTTTTCACCATTGTCTTATGTCATTTTGTTCACTATATATATATGGTTCTTTATTGTGGTTTTTTCATTTGTAAGCAATTTGAGCTCAAAATCACTTCAAGCTTGCATATTTACATGAAAGAAGGTTAAAGTAGCTAGTTGAACTTGCGGACCGTGTTCATCTCGGCGACCATGTTCTTTGCTGAGCAGTAACGGACGTTAAGGAGGAGATTTAATTCTACGAGGGAGAGTGGCAACGATCGTGGAAGACCGTGTTCCCTTCCTCGTAGAACCGGAGCTCTTCCGTGGCCAAGTACGGTGCCGTCCGGTGGAGAAATGCTCGCTGAGATGATCACGTAAGCAAGTTCAACTAGTACGGATGGTTATTTATTCACATGTCCCGATATCGTCGCAGCAGTCTGTCAATCACCGTGCCCAAACGTAGTATATATATAAATATAAACTTAGAAAATAGTTAGAAAATTATAGAAAATCCGTACTAGTTGAACTTGCGGACCGTGTTCATCTCGGCGAGCATGTTCTCTGCCGAGCGGTAACGAACATCAAGGAGGAGCTTTGATTCTACGAGGGAGAGCGACAACGGTCGTGGAAGACCGTGTTCCCTTCCTCGTAGAATCAGAGCTCTTCCTTGACCAAGTACGGTGCCGTCCGGTGGAGAAATGCTCGCCGAGATGATCACGTAAGCAAGTTCAACTAGTACGGATGGTTATTTATTCACATGTCCCGATATCATCGCAGTAGTCTGTCAATCACCGTATCCAAACGTAGTATATATAAATATAAACTTAGAAAATAGTTAGAAAATTATAGAAAATCCGTACTAGTTGAACTTGCGGACCATGTTCAGCCCGGCGAGCATGTTCTCTGCCGAGCGGTAATGGATATCAAGGAGGAGCTTTGATTCTACGAGGGAGAGCGACAACGATCGTGGAAGACCGTGTTCTCTTCCTCGTAGAATCGGAGCTCTTCCTTGACCAAGTACGGTGCCGTCCGGTGGAGAAATACTCGTCGAGATGATCGCGTAAGCAAGGTCAACTAGTATGGATGGTTATTTATTAAAACATGTTTTTGAGCTATAATGTATTAAAAATGAGTATAGAGATATAGATAATTTTATAGTTTCTTAATTTTATTTGTTTATAAAATGAGAAATTTATAGTGTATTAAAAAATGAGTATAGAGAGTAGATGACAACTGCTTCATTGTTTAGAGATATAGATAATTTTATAGTTTCTTAATTTTATTTGTTTATAAAATGAGAAATTTATAGTGTATTAAAAATGAGTATAGAGAGTAGATGGCAACTGCTTCCGGGTCCTCGGCCTCTCATGGGTTTCCAAAGCGACTTAGGCCGGGCCTCCCTCTCATTCCATGCGGCAAGTGTCGTGATGAGACGAAGATTGTGATGGAGTACCGAGTGAAGAAGGAGGGTCCCAATAGTATCTTCTACAAGTGTCCGGATCGTAATGTGAGTTATTTTATTGTATTTAATGATTATGGTTAGTTTATACCTATTTTCATGATGATTGTGATTAAAGTTCTAATTTTTTGTTTTAATTTCAGTGGGATGGCAGTGGACGATGTTCAGGCTTCTACTGGGAGGAAGAGTATGTTGAACTCATGCAAAAATATCTTGCACAACAGGCACATACGGTGGCTAATGAGGCAGTGATCCAGCCGAAGAAGCCCAAAGATGTTGCACAATCGGGGGATGTGTCTGTTTTAGTTGAGATTGGTCACGAAATCCTTGTGCTCCTGAAATGTATTTTAGCTTTAATTCTTTTAGTGGTAGTTGGAATTGTCTACATTGTAGCGATGCTTTCATAAATTTGTATCTTTTATGGTGGCACACATGTTGTATAAATAATTAATTATGATCTATGTTTTAATATGGTATTTATGTTATGTAATGCAGATGAGCCGGCATTGGATGTACAATGCTGATCGCCGCTCCCAAGAGTTCATTGACGGTGTGCATTCTTTGTTACGTGCGGCCGAGGCAAACAAACACGACGGTTTCATGTGCTACCCATGTGCCATATGTAAGAATACGGTGGAATATCCTTGCTCAAGGACTCTTCATTCACACTTGTTCAAGTCGGGTTTCATGCCAAACTATATTTGTTGGACGAAGCATGGAGAAACTAGTGTTGTAATGGAAGAAGGTGAAGAAGAACAATGGGACGACAATGATATTATTCCCGATGGTGCGTGCTTCAATGATACTGCAATGGGAGAAGCTGAAGAAGAGGTAGCCGCAGAAGATGAGCCGGCTGATGATCTTTCTTAGGTCATTCGTGACGCACAAAGAGAATATGAAAGTGAAAAGGAGAAGATCAAGTTCGAGCGGATGCTAGAAGATCACAAGAAATTGGTGTACCCAACTTGTGATGTAGGGCAGAAAAAGTTGGGAACCACACTAGAATTGTTGCAATGGAAGACAAAGAATGGTGTATCTGACAAGGGATTTGGAGAGTTACTAAAAATCCAAAAGAAGATGCTTTCGAAGGACAATGAATTGCCCGCCACTACCTACAAAGCAAAACAAGTTGTCTGTCCTATGGGGCTAGAAATCGAGAAGATACATGCATGTCCTAATGACTGCATCCTGTACCGTGGCAAAGAGTACGAGAAATTGGATGCATGCCTAGTATGCCATGCATCGCGGTATAAGATCAGGCGAGATGACCCTGGTGATGTTGAGGGCGAACGTTCGTGGAAGAAAATCCCTGCCAAGGTTATGTGGTATGCTCCTATAATACCACGCTTGAAACGCCTGTTCAGAAACAAAGAATATGCAAAATTGTTGCGATGGCACAAAGAAGACCGTAAGGTAGACAGTATGTTAAGACACCCTGCTGATGGGTCCCAGTGGAGAGCAATCGACAGAGAATTCCCGGAGTTTGCAAATGACGCAAGAAACTTAAGGTTTGCTTTAAGTACAGATGGTATCAATCCTTTTGGAGAGCAGAACAGTAGTCATAGCACTTGGCCTATTACTCTAAGTATCTACAACATTCCTCCTTGGTTATGCATGAAGCGGAAGTTCATTATGATGCCTGTGCTCATCCAAGGCCTGAAGCAACCTAGCAATGACATCGATGTGTACCTGAGACCACTTATTGACGAACTTCTTATTTTGTGGAATAAAGAAGGTGTACGTGTGTGGGATAATACAAACCGGAACACTTTGATCTGCGAGCATTGTTGTTCGTAACAATCAATGATTGGCCTGCTCTAAGTAATCTTTCAGGACAGTCAAACAAGGGATATAATGCATGCACACACTGCTTTGGTGATATTAGAGGTGTATTCTTGAAAAAATATCGAAAGGTCATGTACCTTGGCCATCATCGATTTCTTCCTACAAATCACCCTGTAAGAAAGAAAGGCAAGCATTTTAAAGGGAAGGTAGACCACCTGACCAAGCCTCGCAACCGAACCGGTGAGGATGTACTCGATATGGTCAATGATGTGAAAGTCGTCTTTGGAAAAGGACATGGAAGCCAACCTGTTCTGAACGACGCTAACGGTCACGCACCCATGTGGAAGAAGAAGTCCATATTTTGGGACCTACCCTATTGGCAAGTCCTAGAGGTCCACAGCTCGATCGATGTGATGCACCTGACGAAGAATCTTTGTGTGAACCTGCTAGGCTTCATGGGTGTGTATGGAAAGCCTAAGGACACATTTGAAGCACGACAGGACCTGCGTTGTTTGAGAGAAAGAGACAACCTACATCCAGAGAAGACAGATGATGGACGCCATTACTTACGTCCTGCCAACTACACTCTAAGCAAAGAGGAGAAGGAAATCATGTTTGAATGCTTAAACAACATCAAGGTACCATCTGGATTCTCCTTGAATATAAAGGGTGTTATAAATGTGCCAGAGAAGAAATTCTGTAACTTAAAGTCCCATGACTGTCACGTTCTCATGACGCAATTACTTCCAGTTGCATTAAGAGGAATTCTACCTCCAAATGTACGTCTAGCCACCGTGAAGCTATGTGCATTCCTCAATGCAATTTCTCAGAAGGCAATTGATCCAACTGATCTAGCTAAACTACAGAATGATGTGGTTCAATGTCTCGTCAGCTTTGAGTTGGTGTTCCCTCCTTCCTTCTTTGATATCATGACACACCTCCTAGTTCACCTAGTCAAGGAGATTTTCATTCTCGGTCCTGTGTTCCTACACAACATGTTCCCCTTAGAGAGATTCATGGGAGTCCTGAAGAAATATGTTCACAACCGTGCTTGCCTAGAAGGAAGCATCACCAAGGGCTATATGTGTTGACTTTATTCCCGACCTTGACTCGATTGGTGTTCCTGAATCGAGACATGAGGGGAGACTAAGCGGGAAGGGGACACTAGGGAGGAAAACATATATTGGTACGGATGATGATTATTTTAATAAAGCGCACTACATAGTTCTACAGAACTCCTCTTTGGTAGATCCGTATATTGAGACACACAAGGATCTCTTACGATCCGAGTTTCTAGGGAAGACTGAAGCTTGGATTACGCGTAAGCACATGGAAACTTTTGGCGGTTGGTTGCGAAAAAAATGTCAAGGTGATGAGAGCATCCATGAGCAACTGTATTTATTGGCTATGCAACCATCATGGCATATCATCACATACAAAGGGTACGAGATAAATGGGAGCATATTCTACACAGTAGCCCAAGATAAAAGAAGTACCAACCAAAATAGTGGTGTCCGCATAGATGCCACAGACCCGAATGGGAATAAGCAGACATATTATGGACGCATAGATGAAATATGGGAACTAGAATATACACCTACTTTGAAGATCCCATTGTTCAAGTGCCAATGGGTCAAGGTGACCGGAGGCGGGGTAACAGTAGACAACGAGTATGGAATGACAATAGTAGACCTTAGTAATATTGGGTACAAAGATGAACCATTCGTCCTTGCCAAGGATGTGACTCAGGTGTTCTATGTCAATGATATGTCTACCAAACCAAAAAGAGGGAAAAACGATAATGACTCAACCAAAGAGCCAAAGCGCCACATAGTTCTTTCAGGGAAAAGAGTCATCGTGGAAATTGAGGACAAGTCGGACATGTTAGAAGATTATGAAAAGGATGACCGAATTCCGCCCTTCAAAGTGAACAAAGACCCTAGCATCTTGGTAAATGATGAGGACACTCCATGGTTACGACACGATCATAACCAAGGGACATACGTAAAGAAGAAGTTCACTGCTGTGCCCACTTGATGATATAGTGATTTAATGTAGTGTGTGTTTGTGTAATAATTGTGAATTCAGATGTTTATTATGTCGTATTTTAAATTAAATCAATGTTTGATTTGGTGGGATTTCTCTCTCGAAAAGTTAAATTGGGATATTGAGTGATGAAAAATTAAAATATTAACGTTAAAATGATGTGAAAACAAATTTCCTGTCCAAAACCAATAGTTTTAATAATTTTAATTAAACACTACATTTTTGCATTAACGAAATAATAAATATTAGTTACATTATGTTTTATAATTATAACAAAAAATAAAAAAGTTAGGTTATACATTTTTCCTATGTGCAATAAAGAAGAAGAAAATCCATATTTTTAACAAAATAATTTTATGCCTTTTATTTAATTTACTATGTATTTAACAAGAAAATCCATATTTCTATTAAAAAAAATTTGCTCAAAACAGGCGGGAAACGAAACTGCAGGCCACCTATACTCCCGGGTGGGAAGCCCACCCGGGAGTAAAGGTGAGCTGCAGTTTCGTGGCCCGCCAAAAAAAACCCTTTACTCCCGGTTGTTTATACGCACCGGGAGTAAATGACCTTTACTCCCGGCTGGTGGCTGGCACCGGGAGTAAAACTCCCAGGTATATAACCGCCAGTGCCAGGCGCACATCGATCCCCTCCTCTTGTTCCTCGTCGAACACCGCCGCCCTTTCTCTTCTTCCTCGCGCCGCCGCCGATTCGTCTTCCCCTACGCATCAGCCCGCCCCCGTGACACCGGAGCCCGCACCTCGCCTCGTGCGGCCCTCCACCGCCGACGACCTCGTGCGGCCCGGCCTCCACCGTGCGCGCCCGTGGCCCTCCACCGTGCTCGCCCGAGGTGAGAGTTCTCTCGGCTTTCGTCGTGCATGGTGAAACGGCGTCAGTGAGGGCCCATGCATGGTTGGGGTCTTTTGCTGCTTGTCGTCCATAGCGGAGGAGCCATCAGCTGCTGCCGTTGTCTTGGGGGCATGCCATGGTTGTCAGTTTCAACAATGGCGTCTTGGGGCAACGACATGCCATGGCTGCGGCGAATCATTTTCTTGAAGCATGCCACGTGCAAGTCAACAGCCTTGCCGTCCAAGTGGATGTGGTACCTGTACGCCCAGAACCTACTCCGGTGGCCCTTGTTGTCTCCAGAAGTCACACGGTGGCAAATCTCGCGATGCCTTCCGGTGGAGCTCTAAGGCTCGGCCGTCGTGGACAATGCGTTCCGGCAGTGTGGCGTAGCCTTGGTGGATGCCGAGGTCTTGTTCGAAGCAGTGGTAGACGTAGCTAGCTGAAACTTGTAACATCACGACATCACGCACCAATGACACCGCCCTAGCCCGCCTCACGTCGTCGTCGTTAGCACATCGGCCCGCCTCACGTCGTCGTCGTCAGCACACCAGCCACCACGCCGACACGTATATATATGTCATTTGTATTCATATGCATGTATATATACGTCGCGGAGCACCGCCGCCCTCGTTCGCCTATGCTTTTCTATGTATACGGCGGAGCACCGCCGCCCTCGTTCACCCATGTGTACAAACATATATACGGCGGAGTGGAGCACCGCCACTCTCGTCACACCGCCCTCTCTCGCGACCTAGTCGGTCAACATTCGTATTACGTGTTGGCATAAGATATATTGTAGTTAATAAAGTGACTATGTTTAGTTTAAGATATATGATGAATGACTACATGGTTCACATGGTACATAGGATAACAACATCACGCACCGACACCGCCCCGGCCCGCCTCACGTCGTCGTAAATACAAGACGACGCCGCCCGCCTCACGTCGTCGTCGTCGCCAAGACACCGCCACCGCTACCGATTAACGTATATATATATGTTATTTGCATTCATATGCATGTATATATACGTCGCGGAGCACACCCGCCCTCGTTTGCCCATGCGTTTCTATGTATACGGCGGAGCACCACCGACCTCGTTCACCCATGTGTACAAACATATATACGGCGGAGTGGAGCACCGCCACTCTTGTCACACTGCCCTCTCTCGCGGCCTAGTCGATCAACATTCGTATTATCGTTATCGTTAATGCTAAACAATCACACAGAGGCGAATTATGTCGATGACTAGGCGAACCGCGTTGTTGATGTCACCGACGTGGTTCGCCCCTAGTCACCGACGCAATCGCCTCGCCGCTTATGTATAGCCTTAATTCGCCTTTAGTATCGGACGCAATTCGCCCTAGTGTGGTAATTGCGTCCCGTGACCGAGGGCAAGATTTAATAATGCATATTGTTTGTAGATTTTACGCATGTAAGCAAAGATTTGACATACTATATATTGGTTTTGTTTTTTGAAGCTAGATGGCCGACCCGAGAAACATGGATGAGGAGGAGTTGATGATGAATTTGATCAACACTGGCACTCAAGTTGCCGGCGATGATGGTGCTAAAAATAACGTGCAAGAGGATACAGATGACGGGAGTCAGTACTTAGCTCTTGAACAAAATGAGCAACAACATATTGGCCAAGTATATATTTTTTATTATTAGCTATATATATTATCATATGTCTTATGTGTGCTCATGACATTAAAAATAATGTTTATGTTTTGTAGCCCTCTGGATCAACATCAACAACTACAACGAAGAGTAAAAATATTCGAGGTCCCAAAAAGCCATTGGAGGGCCGCTTCATCATCTCGGAGTTCAATATGGATACAGGCAAACCGGGGGGGCCAAATAAAACGAAATTCGTGCACCATTGTGGTTACCTTGTACGGGACTAGCTCCCGATCAGTACCTGTGAATGGAAGAAGAAGATCAATGCTCCTCATATCAGTTTTGTCTCCGATCGTGACAAGACGTTAATTTGGAAAGATGTCTTGGTACATTTCACGCTCCAAACAGATGGTTATGATGATATAATAGATGGTGATGAATTAAAGGAGCGAGTTAGGGATTGGGCAATGAAGAAGTTGACCACCCAGTTTCAGACTTGGAAGAAACACCTATACACGACGTATGTCAAGAAGAACATAGCACCAGATTTCACAGTCCCAAGCCCGATCTCAAAGCAGAGGCCCTATTGGGATGAGTTTGTACAGTACAAGACGTCGGAAGAGGGTGAGTCGGGTGATAAAGAACCAACATAATGCCCAACAGAAGACATACCACCATAACTTGGGATCAGGTGGCTACCCGACTGCCATTAAGAAGTGGAACAAAATGGAAGCATATCTTCTTGCCAAGGGTATCACACCACAATCACTCGAGTGGGGAGAGCGTGCAAAGAATTGGTTTTTCGCTCATGGGGGAACACTGGACCAGGAGACAGGGAAGTGCGTTTATGGCGCAAGACTGTAAGAAGCAGCAGAAAGATTGTTTTATGCTCAGAGTGCTACTGCTAGTGGTGCGTTCAGGCCCAACAGAGAGAAGGATGAGCTGACATACGCCATCGGGACTATTGAACACGGTGGCCGAACTAGAGGCAAAGGAAGTGTCTCGTAGGAGCATGGATTCCCTCAGGACAGACCTTCCTACAGAAGCCGCCAGAGAAAGAAGGAAGAAGAGGCACAGCGGCTCCAGAGGTTGGAGGAAGCGGTGCGTGAAGCACAGGAGCGAGAAAAAAACCTTGAAGCAAGAATGCAGAATGAAATCAGAAGGCAAGTGCAAATAGCAGTGAGTGCAAGCAAGCAGGCATTAGAGCCAGGAATCAACATTAGCCAATCTGTTCAGTTGAAAAACAACTGTGCTTCCACGGAGATACCAAATCAAGGGGACATAGGACTGCGTTTCCCTGTGGATGACGTCACTGAACCTTGTACATCATGTGAACTACACATTCCGAAGGGGAATTCCACAATCAAGGTGGCTATCGGTCTTGTCAATCCTATCGACCGAACCAAGACACCAAGGATTCATGGGAATATAATCCAAGAAGGATATGCTACCATCTCGGTAGATAAAGCTGAAAAAGGTTTTAGTGATTTGCCTCTTGACATTCCTGGAGGTGATGGCGAGAAGACTCTCAGAGAAACAGAGAAGACATTCATTCTATGGCGCAAGCGCTACATCATCATTCCTGGGATGTCGGCTCCACCTCCTCCTGAACTACCTCACCATAGGTGCGGATGAAAACACTACATCATTAATTTATATTGGCTTAAATAATTAACAATCTGCTCATAATAATATGTCATTCCTTTTTTTGTAGCAGATCTTTCCCCAGCCTAAATCCAATTGTTCAATCGCCAGATCATCATAGTGCTCTATACGATGACAATGTGTTGGAAGGCAAGGCTGCATCCACACCATCTCCAAGGAGGTCTCCAACGCCGCAGCCGCCACCTCCAAGGAGGTCTCCAACGCCGCTGCCACCATCTCCAAGGAGGTCTCCAACGCCTCCCCCGCCTCCGCCTACCAAGAAGCCAAGTACTAGCAAGAGGCCAGCCCCACAAACGAAGAACCAGTCCCCGCCTGCAAAGAAAGCCACCGTAAAACCAAGGGCTATTCCTAAAATAGTATCTGAAGAGAAGAAAGAAGTAACTGATGCATATAAAAAAGATATGTCCAGATTCTATGACAAACTTAAAAAGGGTCAAGAAGCAAGGAGAAACCCAGAGAAACCGTACTTCTTCGTAGCTCCAAATATTCTAAGAAAAAAGGTGGCTTCTTACCAGCAACAACAGCGGGAATCTCATAAGCCGTCCAAATCAACATTAACGGACTATGACCGCACTCTCACCAAGTCAATTGAGGCGGCACAAAAAAAGAAGCGGGCAGGGAAAGGAGTTGCCCGACTCGGACAACAATTGCACCAATCAGCCCCCCCGCTAGTTGTTGGTAATGAATATGGTTCGAATTTAGGATTAATGTATCAGGCAAACATACCTCCGGATGTCGATTTAGATCACCTTGGTGAATTTATTCAAGAGACTGGTCTCGACCTTTACCAGATGTTTGGTGATGGAAACATTGAGAGTGCGGCGGAGGTTGATATTTGGAAGAAAAAATTGTACTAGGCCAGAGTCTATACAACCCTCAAGCCTTATCTAATCTGGGGACGCAAATGTACCTGCTAAACAAGTGGTACATGCAGGCGTCTACCGGTGGAGACTTCTGCGTTGGTGTCAGAATTAGAGACGGACATTGGTTCTGTGGCGATGATGTTATGTATGTTGACTTTGCAGAATTTCATCAACTATGCCACCTGATCTCTCTGGACAAAGTTATCATTAGCTGCTATTGCCTGTAAGTAATAATTCTTTTGGTCTATTATTAAACTCATCATATGTGTGTATATGCATATAAATTATCCTAACAAGTACTATATATATGCAGATTTACAATGACAGAGCTCAGAAAGGAAGGCTGCAATGAAATTGGTTTTGTTGATCCCCATATAGTATTCAAAGACCCAGTTACTCCAAAGACTAATTGGAAGTCTGAGTCAGAGAGTAACCTCATGAACTTCTTAGTGAACCAACGCCACAAGAAGGATATAATCTTTCCCTACAACTTTAAGTGAGTGTTAAAAATATCGATCATCCTTAATGGCTCATATGTTGATTCTAGTTAATTAATGAATGTTATGCGTTATATCTTATAAACACATGCAACAATCACTGGATATTGATGGACATCGATATGGTGAAAAGTCACTTGATAATCTATGACTCGATGAGAAAACCACAACAAGACTACCAAGATATGATAGATATTATCCAGAGATAATTTCGGTATCTCTAACAACTATATATACACACAAACATGATGATTAACTATATCTGATGACGTGACAAATTTTTTATTGGGCAGTGTTTGGAAAATCTTTATTGAGAAGCAACACATGGGAAAATGCAAAGCGCCACTGAATGTGATCCCTTTGAAAGTAAGTCCCCTAAATCGCATCATCTTTATTAATTAAACATATAGCTTTCACCGGATCACCAGATTGGATGACAAATCTTTTTCTCGTAAAGTGGTGTCTGAGGCAGGAACAGGAGAACAATTACTGTGGTTACTATGTTTGCAAGTTTATCAAGGTGATCTCTCAAAGAACTCCTATAGAGAGACTCAAAGTACATTAAAAATACACTATATATTCATTTAATTATTATTATTGATTGTGTTACTATGTCTTTATATATATATATGTATATGTATATATATATATATATATACGTACGTACATATATTAATTTATTTTTCTTTAATTCAAACATGTAGACTTGATGGTTGGAGGAAAATGTCATACGGCAAGACCAAATCAAAGCAATTAAAGAGTCTATAGCCGGATTTTTTAATGAGCAGGTCATCGATTCCGAGGGCGAGTTCTACTTCGACCCAACACTGCCATTGAAGCCGAGCTAGAGGATAAGAGGAAATTATTATATCACAACAACTGTAATGCAATCTTTTGTAATATATGCACATAAAATAATATAATGTAAAATACACATATGCATGCATGCATATAAATATATATATATATATATATATATATATTTCTATGCTTGAATTGTGTGATTTAATACGTTCATTGTGCTTGAACCGAAGCATACTATACGCACGTATAAATGTATAATTAGTAGCGTACAATACGACTTCGAAAACCTATTTTGAAAAGAAAACAAAAAAATGAAAAGAAAAGAAAAAAGGAAAAAAAAACCTTTAGTTCCGGTTCGTATTACCAACCGGGACTAAAAGTGCCGGCCATCGTGGCATGTCATAAGGCACCTTTAGTCCCGGTTGGTTTTACCCACCGGGACTAAAGGTCCTCTTTTAGTCCCGGTTCCTGACCCGGGACTAAAGGACCCCCTTTAGTCCTGGATGCTTACTCCCGGGTGGGGAACCGGGACTAGAGGGGGTTCCCCACCGGGAGTAAAGCTCTGTTCTTGACGTTTAGTTACAGGGCACAAACAAGTTGCTATTGATGCTATTAACAAATAACAAATATAAAAACATGGGCATGCATATTGTAAAAAATGAGTTAGTTCCTAGAAACAATGTGATCTCAAGTAGAATATCTAAAACTGTGTAAGCTGTGGCCTGTGGGTGCGGCTATAACATTCGCATTTTTTTTTTAGGAAACCGGAGCTTCACATATTGGCCATGAACAAATTACAATCGTCGTCTACAATGTCCCTTAGACCCGGTGGGGTTATAAGCCACTCCACCACCTGGTTATCACGGGAAGTTAGACGAGCACATTCATAAGCTAACCTATTACAACTGCGACTAATGAAATGCAAATCAAAAGCTTCGAAGCTCCGGCTAAGATCAACCATCTCTTGCAGTGGATCAATTTCTGACTTTTGGCTCGTGTGTTTTGCCCAAAGACCAGCCAAAACTTGGCAGTCCGTCTCCAGCTTCAGTTTCCGCACGCCACGTTCCTGCGCATATAGGAGTCCATCCCGACATGCCATTTGCCTCCGCAGCTAGTGCATTCAAGCAGTGATCATATATACCAGACTGATTTCCAACCGCAGGTTCTTCCATTCTTATCTCGGAGTGCCACTCCCGTTGCAGCAATTCGGTCGCCTGGATGGAAAGAGGCATCAGCGTTACACTCGATACACCCTGGCTCCGATCTATCCCAATTCCCAAGTCTGCAGAGTGCTCCTTGTAGTTGCAGCATCCCTTGATCGGATGGTTTAGCTGCCAAAGATCAAAGGCCGTATCCGTAGCCCACTGAACTGCTACCTTCACCGGCACACCTTGTTCACCATGTCGCTTTTTGTTCCTCGTCATCCACAGCGACCATGCACCACATAAGATAACTGCTGCATTCTTTGGATTGATCACTCCAGGGTCGACTAGATCCCTTGCCCAGGTGAGGGGGTGCAGCAACGGCACCTTGACACCAGTGAGTAGCTTTATCTGTTCCCAAAAGCTTTTGGCCACCGTGCAATCAAGCAAGGCATGTTTGATGGATTCTTCTTCCGCCCCACAGACCTCGCAGTTTGCAATTGGTTCGACATGTCTTCGATGCAAGACTTTTTTTGGTCGGGAGAAAACCAATCACTACCCGCCACAAAAAAACTCGCACTTTAGGAGGAACTGCGAGCTTCCAGATTCTCGTCCATGTTATATCACCCGACGTTGTTGCCCGCTCCTCCTCTGAAAGTCGGCTATGATCATCAAAGAGACGCCGATACGCCGAACGGACTGAATAGTGTTCATGTCTTTCAGGTTCCCAAGCCCAGACATCGTTCCCGCTGCCCCTCACCGGTGTACTCAATATAACATGAGCATCCACTGCTACAAAGAGCTGCCTGATCAGGTCAGCGACGACAGTAGCCGAGGGTTATCAGGTCTGGTGATCGGCGTCCCCCCAAAGTGGTTTGGGATCCACCGATCCTGCCGGATCCTTGTTGTACTCCCATCTCCAATTCGTCGTATGAGGCCCATGATCGCTCTCCACGTATATGGCTCGCGTGGTTCTTGTGAGTTGCGGACAGGAAATCAGAGTCGTGATAATACCGACCTTTCAAAACCTTGGCACACAACGAATCCGGTTTCTCAATTAACCTCCATCCTTGTTTGCCCAACATAGCTAAGTTGAATAAATCTAGATCTCTGAATCCCATTCCGCCCAACGGTTTCGGCTTTGTCAAAAGTTCCCAGCGCTGCCAGTGAATTCGTTTGCTATCTGCCGCGCTGCCCCACCAATAGTTTGCTATCACCGATTTCTACTTCCGACAAGTGTCCTTTGGAATCAGGAAGCAACTCATTGGATAAGTAGGAACGGCCTGCGCGACTGATTTCAGTAAAACCTCCCTGCAGCACAGCTTGCATCATGTCCACTCCAGGAGCCCACCAGGCCTTTAAGTTTGCTTGGCAAGTATTCAAAAACACCATTTGTTGCCCGGCCTACTACAGTTGGAAGACCCAGATATTTCACTACCAAGGCTTCTGTATCAATCTGCAGCACTGACTTCATTACTTGTTTTGCATCATCCTCGCAGTTACTGCTGAAAAAAATTGCAGACTTGTCCTTGTTCACTAACTGTACAGATCCTCTACTGTAAAAATTTAAGATCATTTGCAGCCGATTAGCTCCCCTGTGTGAAGTTTCCGAGAACACTATACAGTCGTCTGCAAAAAGGAGATGTGAAATCCACGGTGCGTGGATCCCAACCCGCACCCCCCTTGAGAGGTAAGTTGGTCCGATCGAACGGAGGAGGCAAGACAAACCCTCTGAGCACAGCAAGAAGAGGTAAGGGGAGATCGGATCCCCTTGTCGAATCCCCCGAGATGGACTGAACGGATTTGATAATTGTCCGTTCACTCGAACTGAGAAGGAAACTGAGATGACACATCGCATCACTGTGTTCACAAAGCTCTCGACAAACCCCAGCTGAATCATAATTCCATGTAGGTAGTTCCACTCTACCCGATCGTACGCCTTTGCCATATCAAGTTTAACTGCGCACGATCCTGTTTTGCCCTTCTTTCTTTTGAGGTAGTGGGTACATTCATATGCCACAAGTACATTGTCCGTGATCAAGCGACCCGGGACAAATGCTCTTTGCTCATCCGAAATAATCTCGTCCAGAAACACCCGCAAACGGTTAGCAAGTACCATGGAACATAGCTTGTAAATGCCATTGCATAATGATATCGGCCTGAAATTCTTCAGGTCTTGTGGGTGTTTTACCTTGGGAATCAAGACAATTGGTCCGGTTCAAAACATCCGGTGCCTGCCCTCCATTCAAGAAATCCAGAACTGCATTGGTGACACTTGGACCGACAGTATCCCAATGCATCTGGTAGAAACCAGCTGTAAAACCGTCAGGCCCGGGTGCTTTGTTAGCGCCCATCATGAAGAGGGCACGTTCCACCTCCAGTGTAGAATAGGGGCGCTCCAGCTCCTCATTCATCAGGGATGTCACTCGTACTGGCACATGGGCCAGCACATGTTCTGGTGCTGAATCAGGCTGCGCTGTGAACAGCTCCTTATAAAAATCCCCAGCTAAAACCTCCAGCTCCTTCTGTCCCGACACCAGGTCACCATTGGGTGTCCGCAGAGCGGTAATCTGGTTGGTCTTGGCCCGTTCCTTCGCTTTTGTCTGAAACAGCTTGGTATTGCGGTTGCCTTCTTTTAGCCAAGTGATCCGCGAACGTTGTTTGGCCATTATCTCTTCTCTGGCCAGCAGTTTGGAGATTCTGGCCATAATCTGCTTCTCACGTCGGGATGGACCCGTGTATAGAGCGCGGCTCCGCTCGTCCTCCAATTCTCTACGGAGTTCCTTCAGTTCTTTTTTGACAGAACCAAATACCGACTGCTCCCACTGATTGAAGGACGTTTGCATACATCCCAGCTTCACTTGTAGGTGATTCATATCCTGGACCGAATGAGCATCACCCCAGGAATCTTTCACCAACTGCATATAAGAGGGATCTCGACGCCACATATTCTCATATTTGAATCGTCGTCTCCTTCTGCCCCTGCCTCTCTTAGAACGATAGCATTCAATGATTAGACAGCAGTGATCAGACTCGGTGGTTTGCACATGCCATACCTTGGTATCTCTGTACATGTCCGAGAAAGCCACATTTGCCAAAGCTCGATCCAATCTCACTTTAATATTCTGGTTTCCTTCGCTACATGAAAAACGGTTTTTAGCAACGGAATAAATTTTTTGTAGGGGCGGCTGATGATGGAGCCGCTCCTATAGTAACGTGCTCGGAAGTCCAGAGACCAGCTGCCCCTACAAATAAAACAGCAAGGGCGCCTAGTGATACGAGCCACCCCTACAAATAGGTCTAATTTGTAGGGGCAGCGCACTCACCAGCCGCCCCCGGTGTTTTTATTCGTAGGGGCGGCTGGTGATTGAACCGTCCTTACAAATGCCCCGTGTATAATTACCTGTCATTTGTAGGGGCGGCTGGTGATTGAGCCACCCCTACAAATGACCCACATATAAAAAACCTGTAGCACATTCTTTCTCGGATCACTCACTCCAACCCATGGAAGAAAGGTGGGGAGGCCGGCACCTCCCAAAAATTACTTTACTAAAGGGGAAGGTTTTAGTCTCAAATCCTTTGGTGGAGAGGTTGTAGAAGGTAAGAAAATGATATTCCACACTTTTTTAAAGTTTTAATGATTGGTTAGTAAGTAATTATAGTTTTATTTTTCTCTCTCTTCTATGGTGCTTGAGCTACTTATGAAGCAAATTAGATCCAAGTTTTGAATGTACTGGGATTAATTAGGTAGGAGAATAAGATTATACCCTTATTTGGTCCATATTTCTTGATTTTAGTGAACAATTAGTTAGTTTTATGGATATTTCATGTGCATGTAGATCTAGATCTAGGGTTTGGTTTTTTTATTAATTTTGTTTTTATAAATTTGTGTTTGATGAAATTGGACTAGGATTTGCATGAAAGATATTAGGTAAAATATAATTGTTGCTAATTGTTGCCTTTGAAATTATTTATTGTAATTAACAAATATGTATTTTAATTATTTATGGATAAATGTGCCATTAATTAATTTTTCTCTACCATGTTATGTTTGTATGCTTCATGTAATTATATTTGATTTATATTTATATATATCTGAAGTATATACAATTATTCTCAAGTAATTATTAATTTGATTCATTTTTATATATATCTTAATAAGTAGTCTTTTAATGTTTGTTTTGTTGTTGTAAAAGATGGAGTATAGGAACTCTTAAATGTATAGTTCGTTAAGGTTCAAGCCAGGTTTCCGTGAAGAGGTGGATAAATTTATTGAAGCCGCAAAGAAGCATACAACGACATTGACAGAGAATAAGAATACAATTTGTCCCTGTAAGTCCAACAACACTCTACTATATGGCTACCATATAACTTCGAGTAGGTTCAACTTTATGCTTAAAGCTTTGTTCGATATATTTTATTCGATGCAAAAGAGTTTATCTAGTTCTATGATTAAATCCATGCAGCAACCACTAGATTTGTATAGGCGTCAATGTCGGAAGGAGCATGGCATGGGTCTTTGATTCAATAGATAGGGACCCAGTGACATACAAAGACTTCATATCGATTCTCAAAACATATACATATCGACAATCCTTAATAGCTTATATATTTGTATACATATTTGTAACGTTCACTTTTGGATACTAACAAGTTGTATTTGCTAAAATAATTCGAACATGGCATTTAAGTTCTATGTCACTAAACATCAAGGAAGGCATGATCCAGCAAGGAAGAAAAAGCTGACTATAAAAACACTATATACGGTAAGTGTAACTTACTTCTTCGGTACTACATTACATGGCTGTCAAAAACATTACTTAATATTTTCATATGCAAAACACACAGTGCCCCAAGCAGAAGCCTGGGAGTGTACATTGTGGATACTATGTATGTTCTATGATGAGTAACACCAGTGCCTACAGGAGACACCTCTTAAAGGTAAGTTTGAACCTCTTCACCTGTAGTATAAAAACTTCGTACATGGTATAACATACTAAACCAAAACTTGTTATCTTGTAGTGGAAAGAAGAGAAAGAAATGAAAAGAGACACATACAAGGATGACCAACTCTTAGAGCTCGTCGACGACCTTTGTAACTTTATATTGGACCAGATTACACGCGTCAAAGGTACCTGCCATGACCAAGAGTCTAACTTAGGTAGAAATCCTTAGTACCAACACCTTCGTGAGACTGAAAGGCTAGCTCTAGAACGTTGATAACAATATGTATGGAATTTGACATTGATTTTACCTTGTGAATTATGTCTATTTAATGATGGATTGTATATATTCTTATGAATTAGACTTGTAATTATAGTTTATATAATACTCTTGTGCTTCTAGTTTATATAATACTCTTGAGCGAACGCGGTTCGGAACGTTGGTCGCGGGGCGTTCGGCGGGATTATCTCGCTTTCCTCGCTCACGTTGGTCGCGGGGCGTTCGGCGGGGCGTTCGGCAACGTGAACGCTGATCGCAGGGCGTTCGGTGGAACGTTGGTCGCGGGACGTTCGACAACGCGAATGCTAGATGGAATACGTGGAAACAAACAGTGTTCTGGTCGAAATTGAATTGTAAATTTAATTTTTTATGAGAAATGTACTGTAGGGGGCGATTCTAGACTGAACCGCCCCTACAAATAGGTATTATAGGGGCGGCTGGTACTACAACCGTCCTTACAAATCGATTTGTAGGGGCGGCTGATAACACCAGCCGCCTCTATAAATCGATTTGTATGGGCGATCTGGGAACTACCCCTACAAATGCATGATTTATAGAGACGGTTTGGTAGGGGCGGCTGGCCAAACCGCCCCTACAAATAGTCTTGAGCCGCCCCTACAAATGATATATGTAGTAGTGCTTGCTGGCGATTATCCCATGTATAGGGTAGACCCAAGAAACCCAAATCAGAAAAGCCACACAAATTTACAACGTCATGGAAGCCGTCCATTTGTCTCTCCGACCTCGTCACTCCACCAAATTGCTCCTGAGCATCCAGAATCTTATTGAAATCCCCGGCACAGAGCCAAGGAGCACCACTCTGGTTTTTCGCGAACTCCATCAACTCCCAGCTACGATGTCGGTGTTCACGCCTCGTTTCACCGTAGAAACTAGTGAATCGCCAACGATCCGCACCCGTAGTTGGGTCAACCACCATCACATATATATGAAACTTGTCATACGATTGTAGCTTCACACAGACCTCATTCGACCAAAGAAGGGCGAGACCCCCTCCCCGACCAAAGCTACCAACTCCCACTCCATTAGGGAATCCCAGGTTACTACTCAAAACCTAAACATTATTAGAAAATAGTCTCGTCTCCAAAAGAAAAACCACCACTGGGTGATGTAGTTGTATCAAGCTACGCTCTTCTTGAACTGCCTCGTGCCGCCCCAAGCCCGGTAGTTCATACTTAGGATTTTCATTGATTCCTCCGGTGCCTGTGCACCAATCTCCTCAGTGCTTCTGTCCAGCTGAGTAACTCTCTCAGATACCAACCCAGCGGAACTAATACCGATGTATCAACATCCGGAAGGTTGAGATCCGGTGGCAGCGAAGAACTAGGACCATAGCCCTTTGCCTTCCTTTTCCTTAGAACAATCTGAGAATTTTCTTTCTGGGCTTGGAAAAGTTGGCGATTCACATTTGTTGCAAGTACATTGCCATCTTTCCTCCTAGTTGCCGATGCTTTCAGAGGTGAGATAACTTCTTCCTCATCCCTCACCGAACCAGCCTTTGGATCGTAGGGCCATGGGTCTTTAGATTTAGACATCTACCCTTGTCGATGATCCACTTCCATAGGACTCCGCTGCAGCTGTTGGGAAACTTTGAGGTTTCTTCTTTTTTCACCTCAGGAGCTTTGAGTTTGATATCATAAGGTAGTCTGCCCGCAATGCTACGAACAACTGGTTGTCCACAATCCAGCTCCGAGTGTCCCATGATGCCGCAAGAGAGACAATAGAAAGGAAGTTTCTCATATTGTATGTCAAACTATTCTGGTTCCACATCCTTCCTCGTCTTCAATAGCACACCCCTCCCCAAGGGTTTTGCTACTTCAATGGCTACACGAGCACAAAGGGAAGGGCCACTAGCCTTTCCATCCCTGTCCACATCCATCTTCTTCACTACACCTATCACCCCATAGCGCGCTCACCACGATGTCGGTTCATCCAGCCCAACGGAAGGTTCAAAATTCGAACCCATATCTCCATACGATCGAACTCAATCTCCAATGGCCTGAGCCTTTCATCATAGTGCTATAACAACAGGGCATGTTTCCCCACCATCCATGGAGAGCCGCCAAGCGCCCGCTCCTTGTCCTGCTAGAAATTGAATTCAACAACAAAAAGATTTTCTTCCTTTTCACCGATTGTTCTGATCTTCAGGCTATATGGGTTTCCCCAGGCCGGCTTCATCGCACGGAAGGTCATGGTCGGGCGTGCACTGTCGTCAGTGAGAGGATCTTACCAACTAGCACCCCATTCCACCACCGAGTCCTCCCCAGCATCTTCATCATCGCTGAAAGCTGCAATGTCCCCTTCCTCGGCTGTCAAGTTCAGGTTCCGCAGCAATTCAGCAACATTGGTCTTCGGTTCAACCGGGGCTCCACTACCGATCGTGGCCATGGCCTGCATATCGGAGAAGAGAAACAAGGATGTGTCGCGCGCACGAGGCAAAGCACTCACACCAAATCAGTCTTGACCTAGGGTTCCTAAGCGGCGCTTACCCCTAGTGGGAAAATTTTGTGGTCAACAACGCCGGATCGGCTAACCGGCGATATGCGGTGGCCGCCGCCGACCGGAGTTGGTGGCGTAGCGTGGACGCCGAGACCAACGTGGTCACCGGCGGTAGCAGACCTTGGATCACCGGCGAGGTGATCTAGATTAGGGTCAGGCATGCGATCATCTTCAGAATCGCCAGCACGGGGACTCTGGATTTTCCGAATCTCCTAACCATCGCGCTGGGGACATGGTCTCGACTTGCCTATTGACTGTCGAATTCCCAGGTTATAACATTCGCGTTAAATACGAGGAAGAACATACTTTTTTTTATTCCAAGCCATGGCTCTAGGGCCTTGTCATTATAACCGGTGACTCGACAACATCGCGAGATACAAGGTTCATTACAAATTCTTGGAGGGGGCTTATCCAAACAAAGGATTCGCCCAGGTCCCAACCCAAACTCAGACTAGCAAGATTATGTGCCGCTGAATTACATTCTCTAGGCACTAGAAGGATATCACTACACATGAAGTGGTCATGGGGAAGAGCCTGGACATCCTTGATGAGCATCCCGCAAGCAGCAAAATCCATGTGGGATGTGCAAAGCGCCTGCCGCAGTGTAGAACAATCCATTTCCAATTGAATCAGCGAGATCCCGAAATCAGTCACCGTTTGGAGAGCATTGGCACAGGCTGTTGTTTCTGCTGTAAAAGCATCCAGCACCACTCCTGATCTTCCGGCCCCAGCAGCAACCACTTCTCCTTGATGATCCCGGACAACAAATCCCCATCCGCCACTCAGCGTTTCCTCGACAAAAGCACCATCAATATCGATTTTCAGTTGCCCCTCAGGTGGCGGTGTCCACTTCTGTGTTGCTCTGGAAGCTCGGGTTGGCTGATCCAGGTCACTAAGCAGCCGGAGTACATCACCAGCCACCTCTTCACATGTTAATCCCTTCTCAAGATATAAAAATGGGTAAAATTTTAGTTTTTTCCACGAGGAGACAATAAAGGCTCGTTTGGGAGGGCTCCGGCTCCTGCCTGTCGGCCTCTGGGAGGCCGACACCCTGCTACAGTGCAAGAGCCGGAGCCCTGCCAAACGAGCCCTAAAATTGTAAATGCATTTAGTGCAAAGGAGACCAGTGACACCCTGCTATAGTGCAAGAGCCGGAGCCCTGCCAAACGAGCCATAAAATTGTAAATGCATTTAGTGCAAAGGAGACTAGTGGGCTGCGCTGCCATCGCCTTCGGTCGGACCAGCCCAACGGCCCATACTTTGAACGCGTTGGGCCAGCGCCCAGGGAAAGCAGAAGCAGGCGCATGTTAGGTAGGGTTCCAGTGGACGTCTCGTCACGTGACCCGATTGCGGCCTTGTGGGCACAGTACGAGGCCATCGCCGCTCGCCCGCTCCACACCAGTCCGTGGCCGTCGGAGCAGGGCTGCGCCACCTCTCTGGCTACCGTAGGCTGCTGCGCGGGCGCACACACAGGCGGCGGCGCTAACCATGTCGTCGCGTAAGGTTCTCCTAGGCCTCGCCTCCGGGAGGCGGCTCCCGTCCCGCACTCAGCAACTCTTCTGGGCCGCCGATCTCCCTGTAGCTACCACCTCTCGCTCCCTCGCGGCCGCCGCTGCCACGGCGCTGCCGTCGGGCGGGTTTCCAGCGGCTCTTCTGTTCTCTTTGAGGACCATCTCGTCAACGCGCCTCTCGACACAGTCCGCCTCCGGTGACGCGCCCGGCCCATCTGCGGTGCACTACAAGTTTGTTTCTCGACCTCGTAGCCTCAGCGCGTTATTATTATTCCATCTATTTATGCACTCTAGGGTAGTTTGGAAAGCTTTCAAGTTCGAATGGGTCCGATGGAGAAATTGGATACATCTCACTTGTAAGATCGTAGGATGTTTGCTATAGCAATTTTTGTTTGGATCTGTGGTCTCTACGAATTCTGACTTCCTTGGGACGAAAATGTTTTGTTGTATTTGTGGCCTCCACCTGTGTCAATTGGTAACCTAAACTAGGTACTCAAAACGCAATGTAATTTTCCAATATAGTGTCAATGGATAAAGGATAATACAGGTTGCTAGGAGAGATAACAGTTGCTTGAATCAACAAACTGAAATGTGGAAAAGTTGATCACAACAATTTAGAGTAAAATCTGATCTTCAGTATGTTTACTGTTTTTACTTTATATATTGTTCTAGTTTGGTTACGTGAGACTTGCCATATAGTTTTTTGTCGCATGGGGTATTTATTGATTATATGACTGTGCACATTGAACAGGTTGATAATGCAAGAGGATGAGTTTCACAAATTAGCAGATGAGACGATTCATGACTTGCTTGAAAAACTTGAGGTAGTGATACGGTCTTCAAATCTCAGCACTTGAGCAAAAACTCTCTTAGAAGATGTTAAGTCACCGTACCTTTGACCAATACTATTCTTCATGTCGCCGTTTTAGGAATACGGTGACTCCATTCAGATGGATGGTTTCGACATAGACTATGGGGTTAGTTGCAGCATGTTATGGAGAATCATGTGAATCTTGCGATTATGTGTTTTCTTTTTCATGTATTCAATTATTGATGCATCCTTCTCTTTTCCTTGACATTCTAGAATCAGGTTTTGACACTGAGGCTTGGGGATTTGGGGACGTATGTTGTAAACAAGCAAACACCAAACAGATAAATCTGGCTTTCTTCACCTGTAAGGTAATACAATGCATCTTAGTATCTCAGTTGCTGTTCGTTTCATTATGTATTGGACCCTTGAGTTTGATAGGCATATAGTTTCAGGAACCTGTCACTGTGGGTACATGCCTTTTTTTGGGAAGGAACACATGATATTTTTTTAATAGAAGACAGTGATCATTTGTGATATGTGGTTTGGTTTACCCGGTAGGCTATGCATCTTATGATGTGGCTCTGAAATTTATCCATTCTTGATTTCCAATCAAATAGACCCACAATTGGATATCTTGTACAACACCCAAAAGCTCTTTATTGAATTGTCTGCTGTCTTTATTCTTATATCTTATATAAAAAAATGCTACCTGGATATGCATGCAGTGGGCCTTCTAGGTTTGACTGGGATGTGGCAACTAATGGTTGGATATACAAGCGAACTGGAGTGAATCTTGTGCAGCTTCTGGAGAAGGAGATTGGTGAGCTGTGCCGTACTCCAGTAGAACTTTCATAACAGTACTGTAGTACATGAAATACCACACAACTAGGTTGGATGGAGAGCAGTGCGCTTGAGGTAAAGTATGAATGAGAACCCTCTTGTAATATGGTTATTCACAAAATTTTGTTCTGCACATTTGCACACTGTTCAGGATAAATAATTTCCTTCGCTGATAACGGGACAAAGTAAACATCAGGCACATATCTTTGCTTCGAGATGCCCTAGAGACCACAAGTGAATGCTCATGGTACTTTGTTGTATAATTTTCACCTTTTGTTAGTATCATAATATGAGTCAGTTTGTCAGACTACATTAGTGTTTCCGAATTCAATATCACATTGGGGTTGGACCAAATTGACGAGAGATCACTATATTCTGTTGCACTAGCTACTAAGTAACAAGGATCAAATTACATCAATATTGAAACACCCTGTGTGCCTCTTCTTCCATCAGCTCAGGGCTCAGTCTGACCATGAGAATGCAGAACTCCATCTGATCCAGTGCCCCATCCCCGTCCAGATCCCCTTCCCTCACCATCTCCAGGAGCTCATCATCGTGGAGCTCTCCAAGCCCGAGCCTGGCCACATTCTGCTTCAGGCTCTGGAAGGTGATCTTGCCTGTCCTGGGTTCCATGAGCATCTGGAACCCTTTGCAGAGCTCCTGAATCAGCCCCTCCACCCCGAGCTTCCTCGCCATCAACGGCAGGAAGTCCTGGAACTGCATGGAGGAGCCCTTGTCTGAGCCCGAACTGGAATTGTCCTGGGAGATCATGGTGAAGATTGAAGATCTGACAATGGCTGTGGTAGATGGGTGATGGAGAGGGAGGTAGTTGGTTATATAAGGGGGATGCGTGAATCCATGGAGGTTCTCGGAAGCAGTCTCCCCGTGCATGCCAACCGAAGTACAGGTAATTGCAGGCTTCCCGCATCCCCCATCTGCCTATCTCCAGGTGGTTGCTGCGTCCGGTGGTTTTGGTTTGGTTTCTGCGAAATAGCACACAAGGCTAGCTGGCTTCCGCGAGATCTCAAAGATTGGTTGCTTGAACGGGTCTTGTTTCTTCTCTTTCTTTTTCGCAGTTGACTTACGTAAACAGGGGCTTAAATGTTTAGATCATATAAGAAAACGGATACTGGCTGTGGCCGGAAGTCCTGGTATGAACAGAAGACGGTGGCTGATGCTCATAATAATTTGCGATCTGGAGTCCGGTGGTGTTGTTTTCTCGTTTTTTTTTTATCGTTATGTGACGTTCTAGGATCCTGGACGGTGTCACGTGTGGGCCCAAAACGTCAGGTATCCTGGTGATATGCACAAAGATTATGACGGCATAGGATATGAAACGATGAGGGTTCCATTCTGGTGCGGTCTGCTGAACATAGAAACTTCGTTCAAGGCTATGATCGGCTTGGTGTTTGCTTATGGTTCCTCGACAGTTTCATCTTATTTGCCATGTGTGACGTGCTTGGCATCGCCCATACGATGAACTGAAGAGCGCGGAGGGATCTCTTTCCTACTATTTTGTCCTCGTACTTGCCCACCATAGGAGAATACTTGCCCATCACCTTTTCTTTGGAACTTAGCACTGTTGCCCATCACTTAATTTCTTCCTGGTCTGTTTTGTTTTTCCAGGGGACTTACACTTTTTTTCTCTCTCTCAAAAAAAAGATACCTCTTCAGTGTGTTCTGTGATATAGAGACGGAATAGAGAGAAAGGCATTGCCGGCCCACTAAAATGCCCGACATCTTTCGTTCGTTTTGCCCAGCCCGGCTCTAGAGTTCAGTACATCCAGTTCGGCTTAGCAAGCTGGACCGTCCTACTACTACTGCCACAAACTTCATAACCCAATTACCCAATATAGGCTCCTTGGGACAGGCCAAGGCCCTCGCCATTCTTTACTAGAGGTGTTTGTTCCAGACACTAAAGTTTAGCCCTGTCACATCGGACGTTCGGATGCTAATTAGAAGAACTAAACATGAGTTAATTATAAAACTAATTACACAGATGCAGACTAATTTATGAGATAAATCTATTAAGCCTAATTAATTCATCATTAGCACATATTTACCGTAGCACCACATTATCAAATCATGGACTAATTAGGCTTAATAGATTCATCTCGCAAATTAGTCTCAATCTGTGCAGTTAGTTTTGTAATTAGTCTATATTTAATAGACTAAATTAGTGTCAAACATCCGATTTAACAGGGACTAAAATTTAGTCCGTGGAACCAAACACCCCCTTAGTCCGTCTGTCGTGCTGCCGACCAGCCGTATAGCCATTGACTCCACCGTTGACTCTATCTCCATTAGTCTTTACAGGACAGTCACGTTGATGTTCGAACGCCTACAAAGACGGCCCTGTCTCCGGCTTTTCTCTATACGTGCACGAACATCTGCCCTCTGCATTATGGGTAGCCAGCAGTGGCTTCTTAGCGACGCTTTGTTCTTCCTACACGCACATGGGCTCCGCGCTCCGCGTTATGGTTAACAGGCTAGCTAGGGCTGGAGACTCAGCTACACACTAACTGGTCAGACGGTTTATATTAAATATAAACACATCTTCAGAATAACACTAAGTGTTCACACCAACCGATCACCGAGCTGAATATGCTATTTCATCACCATTGTTGATTCATCGCCGAGTTCATATATTTTACATCATATGCTACTTATTCTACATATTTGTTTCACAGGGGCACGGCTCGGACAACGAGCCTACGCTCAGGGACTGGACAAGATGTCCGGGTGGTCGAACCACCTGTCAGATGGACTTCACCGCCAACCAGTTGGTCGGACTGCTCGGCACTCACTCCTCCTCGGCGTTCCGTCACTTCGCCGCCGACCAGTTGGTTGGGCTACTCGGCGCACGTTTCTTCGCCAACCAACTGGTCGGATTGTTCGTCGCTTCACCGTCAGCTACGCTGAGGCTCGTCTGCTAATCTGGGGACTCCTCGACGTTCCATCACTTCACCGTCGACCAGTTGGTTGGGCTACTCGGCGCACGTTTCTTCGCCAACCAACGGTTCGGATTGTCCGTCGTTTCTTCATCAGCTATGCTGGGGCTCGCCAGCTAAGCTGAGGACTCCTCAGCGTTCCGTCACTTCACCGCCGACCAGTTGGTTGGGCTGCTCGGTGCACGTTTCTTCGTCAACCAACTGGTCGGATTGTCCGTTGCTTCATCGTTTGCTACGCTGGGAGCTCGCCAGCTAAGCTGGGGACTCCTCGGCGTCCCGATTCTTCGTGCAAGCGCCGCTTGACTAACACGGGACTCCTTGGTGGTCGGATCTTTCACGCCTCATCGGTGTGCTATCGGCTTGCTCCATCTTTGTTCGGATCGTAGTCTTGATTTTGGACAACACGTCTAGGGTCTTGATACGCACATGATAGATGACATTGGCAAGCTTTTTAGGCTTATTTTCTTTGACCTGCTACAAGATTCATTCTTCATCTTTCGTGATCTCGGGGACTAAGTGGCTACACTTCACCTAGCGGTGAATGTAGTGCTTATTTCTTGATTTACCCTCCTTATCGATTTTGAGTCTAAGTGGCTATACTTCTTCTAAGTGGAAGAATTTTCAAATTTCATCTTGAGCCCCTTACATCCTTCTGGCAAGCCTTACTTGGCTAAGTCCGAGGTCTCCTAACCAGTTAAACTGGTCGGCATTGACTTTCACCACCCAGGTCACCAGTTAAGCTGGTCGGCTTCAACTTTCACTGCTCGGATCACCAGTTAAACTTGTCGGCTTTACGTCAAACTGCTCAGACTTATTCAAGACAGCGTTGCTCAAAGGATACAAGGCGCTCGGGGACTAGCTGTGGGGTATGGCCCCCGGTATCTATAAGACAAGACATGGGCTGCACCATCAGAGGTGGCCCAGCCCATAAGGTCAAGGCGTACGGCGCACGGCACTGGTCGGCGTGCACCGCAAGGCTACAAGAAGATATTGTAATACCAAATATGATATTTTTCTTATAACCCTACCCCTCCAGAGTATATAAGGAGAGACAGGGGTCCCCTAGAGGATATATCGAATCTTATATACAATACACCAAAGACACAGGACGTAGGGTATTACGTCGATCAGATGGCCCGAACCTGTCTAAATCGCTGTCTCTACGCCTTGTGTCACCATCCGGTTCCTAATTACGCGCACCTCCATCGATAAATCTACTATCGTGGGATACCCCTCGGTGGACTGTTGAGCATCTTTTGTCGACAGTGAGCCTCTGCTCCAAGTCATCGTTTTGTAGCTTGGCAAGGACATCATCAAGCCGCTAGACCTGGGACACTGCTGTTGCCGATGAACCACTGCTGCAGAACCTGTCCTTGACCCTAGACACCGCTGCAGCACCTCGCCCAAGTATAGCAGCCACATCGACCCCCTTTGCAGGCCTGTCGTCGTCCCTACTGGACTGCTGCCACCAAGCCTCCACCTTGCCAAACCCTGCAGTCCACCTCGTCTTTGACTACCGCTAAGAGCAGCAGCTGCTGGACCTCGCCGACGCGTCCCAACCCGCCTGCAACCATGTCCAGACGACCGTAGCCACCCGCAGCAGACCACAGCCAACCAGAACCTACTGCAGCTGGCCGTGGGAAGCCCGAACGCTCCACAGCAGCCCTCTCGTCGTCAAGGTTGAGGCTTTCAAACCCGTCGATGCCATCCACGACGTCGACACATCACCTGTTTTTCATTTCATTCATACTTGATCATATACATGCTCTATCCATATCTATGCATGCACCGTGCCTTCGTGCCGGTCTATCTCAAGTGTTACAGTTATGTGCTACTACATGTCGTGTTCTTTGTGTCGGTTCTTTGTGTGTTTGTGTTGTTGTCTATGGACCAAGCCTTCGAGCCGGTCGAGGGATCGTATCTCGTTCGAACGTTTCGGTCGTAGGATTCGTCCGCCATGGCCGTAATGCCGAGCGTAACTCAACCCCTTGTTTTTAGTTGACTTTGTAATGCCGTGATCATTGGCCCCTCCTACGGCCCTAGGACGTGGCCAACATGGGCTCGGCATCGGTGCGCTTCCTACCCGCTTTACGATAAGCCCATCTTTGACCAGTCTACTAGGGATAAATTAAGGGACAACCATCTTGGAGTTTATGGAAGCCGACTTGTGTAGGTGAAGCTCATGGTCGTGAGTCACCTCGCCATGACCATCGGGCTCTACCTCTTTTGCTCTCCTTTGCTCTTTGTTCTTCCTAACCATCTCGTATGCTTGTGCCACATTGATCGTAGCATTTCTTTGGTTCTCACGATGATAATCGCACCGCTATGAACCACAGGAATAGCAAAGTGCCGATCTAGTTGCACATAGGTCGTGGTGCCCTACGAGGTGGTGTGTGGATCGAGAGATCCCGAGATTTGTGTCTCTTTTCTTTCAACCCTTGCCCTTTCTTATGACGATCGGATCAAAGACCGGACTATCATTTCTAGTTGGTGAAGTTTAGGTCTATGTTGTATTCTCGGAACCACGAGAGTCGACCCAATCGACCATAGAGTGCCATCTATACCGAGGATGTGGCATGGACATGCCTAGCTGACTTTCTCCTTTTTAAGCCCGAGGAAAAACAGACTCGCTTCGTGAGGGCTAGCCTTGTGTTTTCTGTGGTGTTTGCTTTAGTTGAGCTAGGGTCTAGGCTATTATACTTGAAGCCATACAGGTCGACACGATCGACCCGGGAAGTACTGGCTAGGCTATGACTTCAGCTTGTGCTTAGCAAACCACCACTTCTATTTCTCTCTAACCCAAGGATTGGACATCCTTCGTGAGGGCTAAGTCCTTTTTGCTTTAGTGTTCTTTTGGTGTTATTCGATCTTTTTGTGTCTTGTTGCCTTTTTAGAGTATTGATTGCTCTTTTTCCTTGTATGTAGCCCTTTTGCGGTAGTTGCATCGAGGATAACGTTGATCGGACCAGAATCTATTGGAGGAGGGACCCGTGAACGACAGTAGGATCTTGAAGAGGATGGCTATGAGTACCCTGAGGATCTCGGAGATGATCAATCAACAGGTGCCACGTCCCACCCAACCTCGTAGAATCCAATTAGACATGCAATAATGTAGCTGCCAGTGCTTTAGTTTCTACAAATGAATTGTGATAGGTTGCATGGTAGAATGGCTTGAAAGCCCTTACCTTGATGCAACCTTTTACCCTGCACACCCACTGATAGGCTAGACGCTCGCTTACTACTTACTGCTTACTTCTACTACGCATTATATCTATGATGTGATGTAATGCTTGGCTAAGGCACATGGTGCCACTAAAACTGGTGATAGCTTGGGGAGATCTTGGTGTACGTCTTGGGTGTGTGGTGAGGGTTGAGTTGACTGGACAGGATTCTACGATGAGTCCTTGGGACAAGTCTTGCCGGGAGGGTGTGACCTGAGCATCCTCTATGAGAGGTACCTGTGGCGGATACGTGTGAGTGAAGTAGAACCCGGGTTGCCTCGCAGGGGTGAGCCCTCGGGAAGGAGGTGTCGTCGAGGCATGGGGTGTCGGTTAACCCCACTTGAGAAGATGTCCTGTCTAGTCCCCCTAAGGACTAGTATGTTGAGAGAACTGGATCATAGGACCCTACGTACACACCACTCGTTCCCTGAATGGGTAGGGGACGGATGTTGACCAGCTAGGGCGATGTCACTGCTGCCTAGGATGTAGGTGATAGCGTAGGGAGGTACGAACGTATGGCTCACACCCTCCTAAGACAGCGTAGTGACCTTGAGGGCTCAATACTATGTCTCATAGTCTCAGCGTGCCAGTGGACTCTAGGGTGACTCAGGGCTGAGTGGCAGCGTGGCATCATACCGATTGGGAGGCAGCCCGGTATCAGCCTAGACGGTGGCCACCGTCGATGATGGTGATCTTGTGGTTCTAGGTGTACACGCTCTGCAGAGTTGATCGATCTATACGTATAGGCCTTTTGCTCTACCCTTGCATTTTCACTTATCACAAAGCAAAGCAAAGCATAGGGTGGGAGCCAGTGGCCAGTACAAATCATACTGAAAGATATTTGGTAGGTTTGGAAGCCATCTAGGTGACAACAACAGAGATTAGAAGGATTAGATGGTCTCGTTCCTACGCTCATGTTTGGTTGAGGAGATGAAGTCTACGCCCGCTGATGCTCTACGTCTACTCTGATGATTGTCCATGAAGGAGGAGCCTTCACTCGCTGAGGCGCTACATCTACTCTAACGTTGTTCTATGTGCGTTTCCGCTGGTATACGTTGTACTTAAGTGTGTAACCTAGTGTTGTAATACCGTGTAAACTTGTAACTCCATGATGTATGAATTGTGGTATCAACTGAATAATGATAATGTGACAACTTGGCCTTCCTAGACTATCACATTATGATGTAATCTGAGGATTTTCCTTCGAGGAAATCGTGGATCATTTCACGAAGTGAGGATGAAAGTGTAAGAGAAGGGTGAGGGAGGGTGAGGTACACCTTGGAAGTTTAGGCTTATAAGTCTTGTCATTCCAAACGTAGCACCTCCGGGTTAACTCTTTTACACAAAGCGAGGATGAAAGTGTAAGAGAAGGGTGAGTACACCTTGGAATTTTAGTAGGGTGAGGGCCAGCTTATAAGCCTTGTCGTTCCAAATATAGCACCTCCGGGTTAACCCTTTTACACGAAGCGAGGAGGAAAGTGTAAGAGAGGTAGTACGCATATGTAGGCCCGTTCCACGTGCAGAGCTAGGCCATATAAGCAGTTTTGGACGCGGGGTGGTAAGGGCCAACTTATAAGCTTTATCATTCCAAACGTAGCACCTTTGGGTTAACCCTTTTACACGAAGCGATGACAAAAGTGTAAGAGAGAGGTGCTACGCTATGCAGGCCCGTTCCACGTGCGGAGCAGGGCCATATAAATAGTTTTGGACACGGGTGTTACAGTACTAGGGAAAGACAACGCTATGCAAGTGCACAAAGTGCCGTGATTCCCGCAAGAATCATTATCCACAACCATACAGTGAGGCTACTTAGGACAAGGACTCCTACTCAATTTATAGGCGACATGAAGACAGACGTAAGGCAAGAGTTCAAGGGGCCGTACTAGACAATATATAAGTCATCCCTTAAAAGCCTTACCTCCTACGATTTTTTCAATTGCCACATAAATGTTGAGGCATGTAGTAGCATCAAGGCCGTGAAATACTTATTCAAGTACATATACAAGGGCCATGATCGTGCTTCTATGTCTATTGTTGACGGTAAAAATGTCACATTTTTCATATACTCAAAATACCATCAACAAAACATCGGAATAAAAGAAAGATAAGCATATCATCAGCATATTTTGTCAAATAACTTCCACATGTATATGTATTTTTCTAAAGAACATAGTAAAATGGAGAATATGAGTTGGTGGGACCACCATTGGGGGGACCGATCGACTACCCCTATGGGCCAACCAGCCTCCCAAAGCCTCCATGATCCATGTGAGACACTCCATTGGATGCAAATTGTGTTTGTTCTTAATGGGAAAGATGAACTCACATGGATTAGATGGCCCACACTTCATCGAGCTGACATGCCAAAGTGAAAAGATCAGCATTACCCACTCTACACCAAGTAGGGACCCACCCCACCAGAGGGGGTGGGCTCACATGGCATAGAGGGGGTCTGGGTCCACCCTCTACCCCTCTATAAATAGGCACCCCCCTTCTTCATTCATGATTCAAGCTTCAAGTGCAACATTATACTAGTGCTCTCAAGAAAGGTCGAGATGTTACTGACATCTCTAAGAGACATTCTAAATTTCATGTTCCATATCTTTATTTAGCTATATCCACTCCATAAATATTCTTTCTCCATAATTTAACATATTCCAATATATCTCCAATAGAAAGAAATGGAGTTTGGAGCAAGCATAAACATGGCACTAGTTTGTCGACCTCACATACACCAAGATAACAAGGCACACCGGCTAGCCAAATTTGGCTCTTGAGGCTCACGTGATAGCATGTCAAATAGGATAGCAATCGTATTAGCTAGTCCGTTGAGGCCGGATTTTCTAGAGCTTTCGCTAAAAAGGCAATAGCAAGTTAGATACCAATTTTCTTGGAGATGCTCTTATCTGTCGGACTTATAAAGTTGCACCCGTTAGACACTTGGTTTGTATCGGTGTGACGTGTTTGCTATTGTTGGTCACCTTGGTGGATAGTAGAGATATAGAAAGCCTATGCAACAATCCATATGTTCTCACTTTCTCGTAAAATCCACCGTGTATTGTGTAATGCCACTCGAACAAATTTACTTTTGTCAAAAGTTATTGCAGGAAAAACACACACAGGGCGGTAATCAATTATGTGCGTACATTCGAGCTTACATTTATATTAGCACCACCACTGCTAGATACACACCTCTGCATGGCTACTTGGAGGTGATAGAGTCACACCTGGTAGAGTCACACCTTGAGGAGCACGCTAGAAAAATAAGAGATTGACAAGGCATTGGTTAGTGAAAAATAACCATTGAATTAGATGAAATCAACCATTGAATTAGCTATGAAATCAGCACAAAAACCGACATTTGTTCGGAAGAAATCAAGCCGTGGATCATTGAGGACGGAGCTATCCGCGGTGCAAGCCGCAATGAATTCCACAAGTTTATGAAAAGAGTTAGCCATAGCTTTCCCGGTGCAGCTAGGGTTCCTCCTCGTCTAGATCAGGGTGATTAGGCTTTTGGGTTTGAGTTTCCTCCTCCTTGCTCTTGATTCATATATATCATAACGAATTCCACAAGTTTACGAAGGAGTCACCATGGCTTCCCGTTGTTCGAAGGAGTCCATGGCTTCCCAGTAGCAGATTAGGGTTCCTCCTCGTCTAGATCAGGGTGACTAGGGTTTTGGGTTTGTGTTTCCTCCGTCCTCCTCATCAAGATCAGGGCACACACACACACACGCTTCCAAAAGATATCTAGAGACATTCGGTCAATGACAGGTGGATCCGTAACTAGTAGAAGTAGAAGCGGTTGTTCACGCTCACTCAACACCTTCGTGTCATCCGCTGATCGCCCTCCATCCTTTAGAATAAAATTGGGTGGACCCTGGGTCCAAACTCCCTCCCGTGCGCCCCTACGTTGGATGCATGACGCGTGGCACAAAAACTAAATCATGCGGCCATCACAGCACGTTAGTTTGGAGTTTGGATATGCACTGCTCTTAGGCAGTTAGGCAGCTTCGCTCCGATGCATGTGCAGCTCTCAGTTCTATTGTACGATTATTTTTAGAGACATGTGTCATACATCAGGTTCGGAGTGCATAGGGTACACCATGGACCTGGTGTCCACCTAATTTTATTCCCCATCCTCTAGGCTCTACAAGCTCTATCTCAAAATAAAGACGCATCCTTTCTTTTTTGAGATATTTTTTAAATAAGATCAAATATATAATATACTAATATTTATTTATAATATGTAATAAATAACACTAGATTAATAATAAAATAGGACACCTATGTTAATGATGTTTTCTCTAAATTTAATCAAACTCATAGAAGTTTGACTTCTCAAAATACGAAATGTATAGCTATTTTAAATGGAGCTTAGGGACTTGCATTTTTTCTTTTTTCTTTCAAAAGGATAGGGGACTTCCAAGTCTATCCTTTCGTTCCAGTAGAATGCCCAGCATCTTTCGTTCGTTTGCCCGGCCCGGCTCTAGAGTTTAGTACATCCAGTGCGGCTTAGCAAGCTGGACCATCGTTCTTCCGCCACAAACTTCACAAACCAATATGGGCCTACAGGCTTAGGACAAGCCAAGGCCTCGGCGTCCTTTCTCAGTCCGCCAGTCGTGCAGCCGACCAGCCGTACAGGCATTGACTCCATCATTGACTCCTCCTTGAGTCCATGCCAGACTAGTTGCCACCACGAAGTAATGACAATTTGCAGTAATTCTTTTGGGTGCACAAATTTGTCTTCTCCTTGCACTATCTGCAAGCATACTCAGATTTGTTTCAGAGAGAAGCTAGGATTACCTATTTTACCTTCCATTTTGTTATTTCCTACGTGTGTTTTCGGTCTCAGCTGCAAGGACTGCTTGCCCAATTATTTGTGTCGTGTGTGTCAACATCTGCAGTGAGTATCTCCTGTAGATATTTGAGACGCTTTCAAGCATTGACTGCTGCCGTTGACTGGCAAGTGGAAAATAGCTTCATAAAGTTCCAATGGAATTGGTCAAAAGTGGCAGCTTGAATGTTCATAGTGCTGGAGATATCTGCTGGAACAAAAGTTCTACATCCACCGCAGCAATTCCGGAAGGCATTTCACTTATTTGGAGAAGTTCAGAGAGGTATGATGATATGTTTATGCACTCTTCTACTAATCATTCCACCGTAAGATCTATCTCTCCATTTCTCCCTCTCACTCACTATTTCAGTTTGCAATTTGCCTAGTTTGATGCATGGAAATAGCCATGTTTGGGAAAATAAGCTTCTGGAGGAACTGCATGCTTGTTGATCTGCTGATTCTATCTGTATTAGCAACAAGATGTTTGTCAGCTCCACGGCAAGAACAGACATCATCTTTCAGAACCAGTCGATTTCAGATGGGCATGGGCAGACCCTGGTGTCCATGGGAAAAGAATTTGTGCTCGGTTTCTTCAGCCCTGGAGCTTCGAGCAACCGGTATGTTGGTATATGGCACAACAATGTTTCAGAAAGAAGAGCTGTCTGGGTTGCTAATAGGAATAATCCATTCCAAGATACTTCTGGCATACTTAAGTTTGATAACAGTAGTAATCTGATTGTTTTAGATGGGAGGGGCAACTCATTCACAGTGGCTTATGGACGGGGAGTGCAAGATGTGGAGGCTGTAATACTGGATAATGGCAACTTTGTCGTAAGGAGCATCACGAACCGAGCTAACATCATATGGCAGAGCTTTGACTTTCCTACAGATACATGGCTCCCTGAAATGAACATTACATTTGGTAGTAAATTGCTGGTCTCATGGAAGAGCTATGATGACCCAGCAGTGGGGGATTATTCTTTCGGGCTTGACAGAACTAATGCACTTCAACTCATTATCTTGTGGAAAGGTTATCATTTTGGACCTCTGAACGCTGGAACGGTGATATTTACTCTCTCATTCCAGAGCTAACATATATTCCTACCATCCCTGTTTCATTTCAATGTGACAATCTTACATGCACATACAATCCCAATCCCAGAGACACAATGACAAAGATTGTGTTGGACCCGAATGGTCCATTGAACATTACCCAATTTAGTCCTGGAACTGAGTCATGGACTCTCTTATGGCGACAGCCTGCTAGCTGTGAGGTGTCTAACTTATGTGGTGTTTTTGGTATATGCAACAACAGTATGTTACCCAGCTACCCTATGCCATCCCTCTGTCGTTGTCCTAAAGGCTTCGCACAAGAAGACATGACAGGAAATACCCGGAAAGGGTGCACGAGGCAAACCCAACTGCAGTGTAATGGGGATAGGTTTATTAATATGTCTAGTATGCGACTCCCTGACTCCAGAGTTAAACTTTCTGCTATGGGAGACAGCAAATGCCAATTGGAATGCATGACAAATTGCTCCTGTACTGCATACACTTACTCTGCATTGCATGGTTGCAGCCTATGGTATGGCAATCTAACAAATATGCAGGACGGGTATAATGGGAGTGGAGCAGGAACTCTTTATCTTCGTGTTGCTGCATCAGAGTTAGAATCAACCAATAGTTCAGGTATGAAATGTGTACCGTAAGGAAGTACTCCCTCCTATTCTTTATGTAGGGATTATCATTAGGATTTGAAATGGTCCAACCAGAAGTTTTGGCCAACAAGTAGTCAAATTATATGCATGTCACAGACCTTTTATATGCTATTGAAGTTTTTTTGACAATTGGTATATTCTAAGAAAAATTAATGGTCGAAGTTTACTTTTTGAAGGCCTGTCCAAATCTTAATACGTCTTACATAAAGAAAAGGTGTTAGTGATATTTTGGACAGTACCTTAAAAGTTAGCTACTTGAAAGAGAAGTAATCAATACCTGTTTTCGAAAGTACTATGAAGTACGAACTATTTCTTCAAAAGATAAAATTTCCACAAAGGAAAGTGTATTATGAACAATGCAGTCAAGTGACAAACTCTCTCTCTCTCTCTTATTCAGGTCATAAAATACTTTGGATAGCTGGTGTACTTCCTTCAGTTGGATTTCTTAGTTTTTGTCTAATCTTGTTTATTTGGATCAGGAGATCAAAAAGTAAAGGTATCTATTAGAAAGCCTTAAGAACTTTTTGACAGCTAAAGAAAATTCCACCCTTTTATATGCAGTGTGGTTGAAAACATGACAATAAGTTTGTGTATGAATCAGGGAAAGGAAAACAGGATGGTCATCACTCCGTAATGACTTCGGATGCTATCAAACTCTGGGAGGGTGAGGAGACAAGCTCTTATTTTGCGACGTTTTCCTTTTCACAAATAAGAAATGCTACAGACAAATTTTCAACAGAAAACATGCTTGGAGAAGGGGGGTTTGGCCCTGTGTACAAGGTACCATGTGTTCTTCAATCCCTCTGCTTCGCATACTTGTCAGCATTTCACAAACTAGATAAGAATGCTGGTACAGAAGCATGTGGTTACGTATGTATGGCTGTACCCTATCTTTTTTTTCCTGAAAGGATGGCAATAGCTTTGCCACATTTTTGTTTGAGGAACCAGGAGGGCCGGAGCCCTACTGAAATATATAAAAAGAATAAAAGCAAATACAAGAAGCCTTAGAGAGAGTTCAAGAAACAAAAAGGAGGTGAAGAAAATAAAGAGAAGAAGAGCTGATGAAAAGTGTTTTGCATCCATGATACAAAAGATGGTTCAGATTTCTTCTTGATCCTCCACATTAAGTGGTAAAGTTCCTTCCTGAAGTTGTGCTTGCATTTCTGTGTGCTGGGTTGAATTCCATTGAAAATCAGATCATTCTTCCTTTCCTTCCAAATGCTCCAGAAGAACAGGGCTGTACCCTATCTTCTTGTTGCAATATAATTCAAATAATTTACATGGAAAAGGGAAACTAAAGAGAGGATATTAGACATGAGGGATATATGGCATGACATGGAGATGAAGGCGCTGTTTTCATTTTTCAAATTTACCTACATAAGTGCGCTACTATATATGTTCATACCTATGTTAAACAATGGATCTTGACTTTGCTTGGCATCTAGACTAACTGTATCATTATTTGTTGGTTATATGTTTGAAACACTTAATTTTTTCGCTCTTTTGAATTATATTATATTTCTATGTAACATCATGAACAGGCTATGTATATAATCAAAAAGTTACCACTTGCAGTCTCAACAGAAAGTTCGCTCTTTTGATGTTTATCTAGGATTGGGTTCACACGTTGCGGTATTGCTATCCTCTAAATGTTGCATTGTCTTTTTTTTTTGAAAAGAAGTAAAAGTTGCATTGTCAATGACTCATTCCATCATTGCAACCAACTTAGCTAAGAGTATCAATCAAGAATGATATACTTTTCATTCATTTTTTCCTGTTTCTAGAAATAGTTTGCTTCTATATTGTATTATGGATTTTTTAATCGTCTCCTGTAGTAGGTTTAATATTTTGCGATTTACTGAGTGCCTTTTTCTTATGCACTTCTGTTTATGGGGCTGTAAAATTTAACATTCGATGGTTGGGAGATTATAAGATGGCGATACCTAGGAAGTTAGTCTAGCACAACTGCTTGGCGTGGAGGGTGTGGTCATATATCCCAACCACCAAGGTTTGGGTGCCTATTGTCTTTTTAATGAAAAAACGGCTAGTTTCCCTTGGTCCCTTTTTTTTTAAGATGGTGGTAATCTCTTGGGGTCTTTTGCACTCAGATTTGATAGTCTTAACAAGTGGATTGGATGGCATACCTAGTGAAAACTAGTGAATTGTTGCATCTTGATACTTGTATCTTGGACAGATTCTTTCCTTGAACATGTTTGTCGAATATAAGGTTCTATTTCCCCTCCTTTCTTTGGCTTTGGATTCAGCCTACCCTTACATTCTCCCCTTTTGCTTAGTTTTCCTTAATATTCATATATACACGTCCTTTGTGTCTTCATTCTGTTTGGTTGGTGCCGCAATTTGCCACGCCAAACCTTTAGCAAACTGTGGCTGCCAGAGAAAATTGGCGAACAAAACTGAAGCCACACTTATGGCAAAGTTTGGCAACAAAAATAAGTCTATGACGTGTGGAACAGGGTGCTAAGAAAGTGTGGCACGCCGTAGTTGTGGCAGCAAAACAAAAACAGCTACCAGAAAAACTATGGCATGACTAACCTGTGGCATGGCACGTTTTGGTCACCAACCAAACAGACCCTATATTGTGGAGCACACCATTTGACATTTCAAGGAGTTTAAGATGATTAGTCACATTTTGTGTGCAGCCAATTCTCGGCACTTCATCATCCAAAATTCTCGTTAATGGTAGACCGACTCAAAATATTCCTCATGCGAGAGGTCTCAGGCAGGGCGATCCATTGTCACCTTTATTGTTCATCATCGCCATAGACTCGTTACAACGTATCATCGAACATGCAGCTCAGCGGGGTATTCTACACCCGGTTTTGCCCAAGGCCGCAAACTTGCGATGCTCTCTGTATGCGGACGATGCAGCCATATTTGCAAACCCGAACGTTACAGAGTTGAAGAATGTTCAAAAAATACTAAAGTTCTTCGGAGAATGCTCGGGGCTAAAAATTAACATGGAGAAGACGGAGATCTTTCCGATAAGGGTAGAGCCCGACTTAATACCTTCACTCATCCAGAATTTCTCTGGGAAAATTGGAACTTTTCCAGGAAAATATCTTGGGCTACCACTTCACACAAGGAAGCTAAGGAAAATTGAATTCCAGCCACTAGTAGATAAGATAGGAGCCAGGCTGCCAGGATGGAAAGGAAAATTATTGTCAACCTCTGGAAGGGAAACATTAGTAAAAACGGTTCTTTCCTCCATTCCAATCTACCACTTCACAGTTTTTCAGGCGCAGAAAGGGGTGCTCAAAAGGATTGACAGATTACGCCGCAGTTTCCTTTGGCGCGGTGAAACTCCAGAAAACGTTACCGGGGGACATTCACTTATAAACTGGCCCACCACCTGCCTCCCAAAGGAAAAGGGGGGATTGGTATCTTGGATTTAGAGAGTTTCACAAGAGCTTTGAGGTTGAGATGGCTATGGTTCAAGTGGAAACAAAAGGAAAGGGCATGGACAAACCTGGAAGTCCCATGCAACAAGACCGATCATGAGCTTTTCAACGCATCAACCGTAGTAAATATTGGCAATGGAAAAACAGCTTTGTTCTGGACTTCGTCATGGATTAACGGCGCTTCGGCAAAAACAATCGCGCCTAGCTTGTTTCGGAAGACGCACAGGAAGAAGATTTCAGTGCAAAAGGCTCTAGAAAATAGCAGATGGATTGACCACATATATCCTCCGAATTCACATGCAGAGGTCTCTGAATTTGCCGACCTTTGGGAGGCCATCAAGGATACGCAGTTGATCGACAATATGGAAGACAATATAAGATGGCGTTGGACAGAAAGTGGAGAGTACACAACAAAAAGCGCTTATAAAATTCAGTTTCAGGGGACCTTTTCCAAGCTCAGAATTATGCCAATTTGGAAGGCCAAGACGGAACCGAAATGCAGATTCTTCGCATGGACACTAATGCACAAAAAAATTCTGACCGCAAATAACTTGATGAAGCGAGGATGGACGGATGACCCCATATGTAAACTATGTACAAATGATCAAGAGACACCAACGCACCTGTGTAAAGATTGCCCTTTCACTAAGGAAGTGTGGGAGTTGATCAAGATATGGTTCAGTTTAACTGACCTAAGCTCCATAAGCACAACTGGGTCGCTTCATAATTACTGGCGAAGATGTAGGAGAAAAGTTGACAAAAATCAAAGACGGCGCTTCGACGGGATCATAATATATTTTTGGTGGAATATCTGGAAAGAGAGGAATAGGCGAACTTTCCAACAAAAAAGTTTGAGCCCAAGACAAGTTGCAAGTTTGTGCAAAGATGATATAAGTCAATTTTCTTTGGCGACGTCTCCAATTCATAATACGGCGAACTAGCAGTGGACCTCTTCTTCAGTTGGGCCAGGGTTCTTATTTTCGGAGTGTCCCTAGTCTCAGTCTTTTTACCTTTTTTCTTCTGTGCAGTTGTTTTTTCTGCCGTTTTACTAGTTTTCCGTTTTGTTTAGCAGGGGACGCTGGGTGTAAATAGAGAGTTGTATTTGCCCTTTTTTCTCTTTATATCGTCTAATAAAATCCACGGCAAAGCTTTTGCCGTTCTTTCGAAAAAAAATACTATCTGATTTCTATCTACATTGAAAACCATTCTATAGGGCCACTTGCCAGATGGGCGGGAGATTGCTGTTAAGAGACTAGGAGCACATTCAGGGCAAGGGTTACCTGAGTTTAAGAATGAAGTCCTGCTTATTGCTAAGCTTCAGCACAGAAATTTAGTCCAGCTGTTAGGTTGTTGCATTGAAGAAGAAGAGATGTTATTAGTGTATGAGTACATGCCGAACAAAAGCTTGGATTTCTTCTTATTTGGTATGTTTGATTTTTCCTTTCTAATTCCTATTGCTTCCAATTTTCTCTCAGCTTCCTTCTTGAACCAGTGAGTCTATTTTTTCCCTTTGTCAAGAAAAATCAAGAAGAGCTTTGCTAGACTGGGAAATGCGGATGACCATAATTGAAGGGGTTGCACAGGGTCTTATTTATCTCCACAAGCATTCTCGGCTTAGAATTATTCATAGGGACCTGAAAGCAAGCAACATTCTGTTGGACACTGATATGAACCCTAAGATCTCGGACTTTGGGATGGCGAGAATATTTGATCCCAAAGGAACACAAGCTAATACGAAAAGAGTTGTCGGAACATAGTAAGTTCTTGCTTACTTTGTGCTTTGCATTTGATCTATGAAGCTAATGTTGACTAGATTGAAAAATGGATATTGATTTTAAGTGACTGCTATTCTTCCAGTGGCTACATGGCTCCTGAGTATGCTATGGCTGGCAATTTCTCCACTAAGTCCGATGTATTTAGCTATGGAGTCTTGCTTCTGGAGATTATCAGTGGAATGAGAAATGCTGGATCTCGAAGACATGGCAACTCTGTTAGCCTCCTTGGTTACGTAAGCATGTTATAAAGATAACAAAAATTCTTAGTATGTAATTGGTATTGTTTTGGAAGTGGAGCACTTCTAACTTGGTTGCTGCTGGAACTGAACTTTGCAGGCATGGGAACTATGGAACGAAGGCAGATGCCATGAGCTCATTGATACACCATTACATGGTAGATGTCCTGAGAATGTAGCGCTAAAATGCATTCATGTCAGCTTGTTGTGTGTTCAGGAGCAAGCTGCGGATCGACCCTCCATGACTGAAATCATTTCAATGATTACCAATGGAAGTGCCATCTTACCAGACCCAAAGCAACCTGGTTTCCTCTCCATGCTGGTCCCAAATGAAACTGATATCGCTGAAGAAACGTGCTCCCTGAATGGTCTTTCAGTTACGATCCTTGACGGAAGATAGTACTAATCCAAATCGGTGTTGTTCTTTGCTTGGTCAATGCATACGTTACCATTCCATGAATTTGCATGGTATTTCCCAATGTTATATTGCGAGAACCTGAAATTTAGCACGTCTTATAAAGTTTTAACCTGTTCATAATATATTCTCATCCCGGCTAATGATATATAAGGATCGTTACATGAGTCCTTAGAGGAACGTATGGTTGTTGACTTGTTGCTGATGCCAACCTGGCATTATGACTTTCTGATTTCAGCTGGTGCCAAAGGCAACTAGATGCTAGCTTTTAGTCTGTTAGGTCAAAATTCAACACAAGAGGATTTGAGCGACAAACGAATTGGCATAAATATTTCATCGGTGGGGGATTGCCTTCTCTCTCCCTCTCGGACAATGTCAGTCGCGGCATGTTCATATGCATGGCTCATTCATTTTGACTTTTGATTGGTTTGGCAAGCTAAGGCCTATATAAGGGTGTTTGATTTGTGGCACACAGTTGTAAAAAACAAAAAGCGTTCTAATGTGTGCAAGTTGCCCAAACAATCTTTGTCCGTTGCATGCATGACAACGATGGTGATTGGTGAGATTTGATTAGTTCCTGTTTGACTTTGACTTATGGTGCATATTTCAATTTACAACATGACGATGGTATTAGATAAGATCGTGCATTTAGCTATTCAGAGTAACAGGGCTGTTGGGCAAGTTAACAGCTTGCATCCAGCTACGAACCGAGGGAGATCCAAACACCCAAGCGTCCATTTTTCTTCAGGTTTGCCGTGTCGTATACTCGTAGTATATATTATCTTCATGTGGTCAAGCGAAAATATGGTACGCATAGTTGCACTTGCATCCAGTTGGAAGTTGGGAACCGAGAGCATCTGAGCATGGTTCCCAACCGCAAACAAGAGCCGCATTAGAGCAAGCCAAATAATGCTGGCTGTATAAAAACTTAGATCAAATCTATCAGCCTACTCGTATAATAGTTAGCCAGCATATAACTCACTTATTTGTCTCACAGAACCTCTTGGTTCCTGTGCATAAGCTGTCTGTAAGCTTACAGTCCGTTTCTCTTCTCTCCCATTCCCTCTCCTGCACGTCATCCTTCAGCCCACTTACAGCCTCTTATTGTACTTCTCTTAGCTATTCATTACTGTCACTTTTGGTGCAACGGCTCTTGTTTGCCGTTGGGAACAGGATTAGCCGCAAGAACCGAGCTTCCACCGAGTCTTGTTCCTGCAACGGTGCAAGCCCGGCCGCGCGCGCCCGGATTGCTGGCAGCAAGCATCGAATTCAGCGCCTGATCGGCAGCCGGCAGGCAACAGCTAGCTCTCCCGGAGCGCGAACGTCGAGTCGTTGACCAAGCTTTATTTGCGGCCGGTGCTCCATATGCGGCCGGTGCTGACGTGGCCTTGTGGGCGTAACAAATGCGCGAACAGCCTCGCACTCTCACACCGCCGCGGGCGGGCATTTCCTGCTGCCCATTGTTGTTGGCACGAGTGACAGCCACCACCACCCGACCGGCCGACCGTGCCGGCGGTCTCGCAAGGCATAAGGCCATGTCGTGAGAGGAGAAGTCAACGGCTGGTTTTCGGCGCGCGCCCAGTTCGGCCGAGGGGAAGGACCATGAGGGCACGCACGCTCTCCCTCCTCCTCCTCTTGCTCGCGGCCGCCGCCAGTTCCTTCACCCCGTCGACATCCACCGACACCATTTACCGGAACACGTCCCTCACCGGCAACCAGACGCTGGTCTCGGCCGGCGGCATCTACGCGCTGGGCTTCTTCAGCCCGGCCGGCGCCGACGGCAGGACGTACCTCGGGATCTGGTACGCCAGCATCCCGGGCCCGACGACCGTCGTGTGGGTCGCCAACCGCAGGGACCCGGTGGTCAATTCCCCGGCCGCTCTCCAGCTCTCCGACGGCGGCCGGCTTGTCATCCTCGACGGCAATAACGACACCGTGTGGTCCTCCGCGGTGCCCACCGTCGGGAACGTCACCGCCGCGCAGCTCCTGGACACCGGCAACCTGGTGCTCAGCGCCGACGGCAGCGGCTCCTGGCCGAGCGTGGCGTGGCAGAGCTTCGACTACCCGACGGACACGCTGCTCCCGGGCATGAAGCTCGGGGTGGACACCAGGGCCGGCATCACCCGGAACATCACGGCGTGGCGCAGCCCGTCCGACCCGTCGCCGGGCGACGTCACGTTCAAGCTGGTCATCGGCGGCCTGCCGCAGTTCTTCCTCCTCCGGGGCGCCACGAGGGTGTACACGAGCGGGCCGTGGAACGGCGACATACTCACCGGCGTGCCGTACCTCAAGGCGCATGACTTCACCTTCAAGTTGGTGTACAGCCCCGACGAGACGTACTACAGCTACTTCATCCGCGAGCCGTCTCTGCTGTCGCGGCTCGTCGTGGACGGCGCGGCGACGCAGCTGAAGCGGTTCTCGCTCAACAACGGCGCGTGGAGCAGCTTCTGGTACTACCCGACCGACCAGTGCGACTACTACGCCAAGTGCGGGCCGTTCGGGTACTGCGACACCGACCGCTCCCCGCCGTGCAGCTGCCTGCCGGGGTTCGTGCCGCGGTCGCCCGACCAGTGGAGCCAGAGGGAGTGGTCGGCCGGCTGTGTCAGGAGGACGAACCTGAGCTGCGACGGCGGGGACGGCGACGGGTTCTGGGTCGTCAACCGGATGAAGCTGCCGCAGGCCACGGACGCCACGGTGTACGCCGGCATGACGCTGGACCAGTGCAGGCAGGCGTGCCTCGGCAACTGCAGCTGCTGGGGCGTACGCCGCCGCGAACAACAGCGGCGGGATCGGCGTCGGGTGCGTCATCTGGACCGTCGACCTGCTGGACATGCGGCAGTACCCGATCGTCGTGCAGGACGTGTACATACGGCTCGCGCAGTCGGACATTGACGCCCTCAAGGCTGCAGCAGCAGGTTCCGACTTCGAGTTTAAAATCTTGCACGAAATTTTCCATCTTGAGGCTTGACCACACCTTTTGTTCTTGATTACAGATAACCATCAGCGTTCACACAAGAGCAAGCTGATCATCATCATTGTCGCGACTATTTCCGGTGTACTTTTTCTGCTAGCAGCGGTTGGATGCTGTTGTTTCTGGATGAAGAAGGCAAGCAGGAAAGGTGAAGGTGAGGACATGGCGTCGTCCTTGCCTCCGAGTACTGCAGATTTCGCGCTTCCGTACAGGGTCAGGAGCCAGCCTTCGTTGAGCCCACCTCCGTCCAGGATCAGGAGCCAGCCTTCGTTGAGCCCAGTACGGGATCACAAACAGCTTCTTGATGCCTCGGAGGAAACGAGATACTACTCCGACAAAGATGTTGACCTTCCATTGTTTGAGCTGGAGGTGACTCTGGCCGCCACGGACAACTTCGCGGAGCACAAAAGGATTGGTGCAGGTGGATTTGGCCCTGTTTATATGGTACAAAAACACACAATTTACCTAGTAATTTAGCTTGCTGGTTGATCTCTGTAATTACTAACTGACCTGCGACGAATCAATTCCAATGGCAGGGAGTTCTTGAGGATGGACAGCAAGTAGCTGTGAAGAGGTTGAGCCAGGGATCAACTCAGGGGGGGAGGGAGTTCATGAACGAGGTGAAACTGATTGCAAAGCTGCAGCACAGAAACCTTGTGAGGCTGCTCGGCTGTTGCATCGAGAACGACGAGAGGATGCTTGTGTACGAGTACATGCACAACCAGAGCTTGGACACATTTATATTTGGTCAGTCCAGTTCTACATGCATGAGCAGAGCACCTTGAATTGAATTCGTATGAGGTGATTAGTTAATTGATGACATTACTCCATGCATTACTTATGCAGACGAAGCAAAGCGCAGGCTGCTGAGATGGCAGAAACGGTTCGAGATCATTCTGGGGATTGCACGGGGTCTACAGTATCTACACGAGGACTCAAGGTTCAGGATCATCCACAGGGATCTGAAGGCTAGCAACGTGTTGCTGGACAGGAACATGGTCCCCAAAATCTCGGATTTTGGCATCGCAAGAATGTTTGGAGGTGACCAGACCACTGCGTACACCCGTAAGGTCGTCGGAATCGGAACATAGTGAGTGTCCGTCCATTTGCTAACTAACCCCGTGCCAGTCGCATTGTATTCAGTCGTATAAAACTGACCTTAACCCCCTTGGCTCCTGAGACGGGTTTCAGTGGCTACATGGCTCCAGAATACGCCATGGACGGCCAAATCTCGATAAAATCCGATGTATTCAGCTTCGGCGTGCTGGTGCTGGAGATCATCGCCGGCAGGAGGAACCGAGGCTCCTACGAACCCGACCTCGATGTCAACCTCCTAGGATATGTAAGTACAGTAGCAGCTAGCAACACTTTTTTTTTTCGAAAATTGCTGGCAGGATTATGTCAGGCAAATATATTGATAGGGAAGAGGAAACAGTTAAAGTACATGTGAAAAGTCCAAAAAAACAACATAAAAAAACAACCGATAGGCCTAAATGAGGGATTTAGGCCCTCAAGACAAAAGAGGCAAAACGGCCTAATCCAATGGCAAAATTTCTCGTAATCGCTTGGCTCCCGCACTACACCATAGTCGAGCCTCTTCCTTGATCTTTGCAATCAACATTGTCGGCGATTTGTGTTGATGCTCGAAAATCCTTGCATTTTGCTCTCTCCAAAGCTCCCATGTGACAAGAAGCGTCATCGATCTTACTGCTTTACATGGAGAAGTTGTTGACGTCCCAACCGTACGCCACCACTGGACCACAGAGTCCATGTTGTTCCATCCTTCACGCCTAGGAAATTTTCCATTGGTTCAAGACCGTATTCCATCCTTCACAGCTAGCAACACTTTATCACAAGCAATTCTTCCAAAGAAATTCTGAAATTAACCATGCATGTTCATGTCGACTGTCGTCGGTGATGGATCTTCCAGGCATGGATGCTGTGGAGAGAAGGGCGGAGCATGGAGTTACTGGACGAGGCATTGGGCGCCAGCTTCCACCACAGCAGGGTGCTGCGGTGCATTCAGGTGGCGCTCCTGTGCGTCGAAGCGCAGCCGAGGAACCGGCCGCTCATGTCGTCGGTGGTCACGATGCTGGCCAGCGACAACGCCGTGCTCCCCGAGCCCAACGAGCCCGGGGTGAACCCAGGGATGAGCACGTCGTCGGACACGGAGTCGTCTCGGACCCAGAACGCTACCGCCAACTACGTGACCGTCACCAGATTAGAGGCGAGGTAGCTTGCATTGGAACTGTCCACATTTCTAGTGTTTCGTAATGCGAACTTGTGAAGGTTGCAATTGTGCATAAACGTATCTTCGTTTTTGTCTGTCTGTTTGTTTCAGGTCCACGTCCACTGGCCACTCTTCCCTGTAAAGTTTGCACAGTTTGTAAAGAGTACAAATTGCATTGAGAAGCTCCTGCATTCAATTTATTGTGACTTGTTATCGGGGCATCTTTTTTTGAAACTGGACAAATTTGGTCCTTTGACCGGTTTCGTAGGTTGTTTAGTATTTTCTAAAATATAATTAATATCTAGTTTGATATCTTAAAACTATAATTAATTTATTTTAAATTATAAAAATATAAAACTAATATAATTTTTCTAAAAATGTTGTGTACCTTTTTTTTTTAAAGTTTGTGTACCTATTTATGATCTATATATTTGAAACTGGTTTGCTTTTATTTGTGTTGCTTATATTGCTTGTAGTTATGCTTATTATTTATTTAAAATAAATAAAATCCAAATAACCCTAAATAAATTAGCAGCGGGTAGATAACATTTTTAGATGAAAATTCGAAGTAGTTTTATATTTTTTTAAAATTTAAAATGGATTACTTATAAAAAATTTAGAGATCAAACATTCTTATTTTTCAAAAAATAATAATACAAAAAACACCTTTGAGACCAGTCCGAAGATTAAATTTATTTGGTTTGAACAATTGGAGGGTGAAAAGAAAATGGAAAAAAAAACATAAACCCTTCAAGTTGCATGTTCTGGTTTTTTTTTTTCTTCAATAAATCATTTGCCACATCAGTAAAATAAATACCTAACAAAATAATACATGCATATAGAAATTATAATAGTCTTTATTTACCGCGTGTCTCAGCAAGTTTTGGCACGTCCTGGTTGGGCCCCGGCTGCTCCTTTGTGCTGGATCCCCGTTAGTCGATCTTGGCGAATGGCGAGGCATCGTTCAGCATGATGGGAGAGCAGCATTGGTAGTGCTGAACGATGATGGTACCGTCGGGAGCTTGTTTTTGTTCTTTGACTTCAACTATGTGGTCATCGCAATGTATAGATGATGATGGTACATATTAGGGTAAATTAACAATCCATGAGTCAAACCTTTCCCACTTTTGGGGTTGCTGTGGGATGCAAATAAGCAAGCTCGAGTTCCAAAGACGAATCGAGATCCAATGCACGTTTTTTAAATTCAACTCAGATGCCAAAGCAGTCTAAGTGCATAGATGAAAGTAAACTCTACCCCCAGTCCATGCTGACAGAGCATAGATGTGGCATTTGGGAGTGGATCATGGAGCTTTTAGCACTTTGCAACACAAAAATATTTTGGACCGTATTACTATATGAAATATTTTGGATCGTACCGACGAATGCGAGGACCGTGTCGTGCCTAGAATGTCGGCACGATGTGTTACTTGGCCCGACCCATACTTTGGATCCTTACACCAGCATGGAATGAAAATCACACGCAAACACATCTACAATTGTACAATGCAATTTCATAGTGTTCATTACTAAACTGAATTTTATTTAATTTTTAAATAGATTGTAAAAAATATTAATTTTTTCATGAAAATGGTACACACAAAATATAGTTTTTTGTATGTCACGAACGGATAAAGAAAGTAAGGCTTCGAAGGACGTGCTTGAACCGGCGTTACGGCATGATACGAAATATGCCAGCATGCTATGGATCATATTTGGACCGAAGGAAAAACTTACCATGTTATTATACCGCAAACATATCTCGCGTGTCTGCTTGTCCCACAAGATCTACTTGTAATAACTGGAAACAAGAAACTAACTCACCGTCGTATATAAGTTTAGAAACTTCATGCGCATCGACGGAGTCACGGAGGTGAGTGCGGTGCGGACGGCTGGCCGGCTTGCCTGTTCATTTGGCTCATAAGCCATGGTTGGAAGTACTGTTGACTGATTTGTTATTAGAGAAAAATATTGTTCGTTGGCTGAAAAAGTACGATTTATAAGCCAAGCGAACAGGACGCATGAGGCTAGCGGTGTGGCGGAACAAAAACCTGAGCGCACGCGTGTGTTCTGTTCTGTGGATCGGATCAAACTCGGTCTCTGACCTACCCACGGGCGACAAGCCGACGACCAACTCGACCGCGTGGAAAAACAGATAGCCGTTCCAGACTCCAACCGTCATGTTCGCTTGGCTTATAAGCCGTATTTTTTCAGCCAACGAACAGTATTTTTCTCTCACAACAAATCAGCTAACCATACTTTCAGTCATAGCTTATGAACAGGGCAAACGTTGACTTGGCCGGCTTGTGTGCTGTTGTACTCCAAATCCAACCAACCCGCACAGGGACGGCCGGATGGGATCTTGTCTTGTCAAAAGGTGATAAAGAAGGCACTCAAACGCGGCCACAGGCCCATGTGACTGACTAGAATAACAAATTCTCGCGCGCAGGTGCAGGTGCAGCCCGCAGTCCCGCACCGTCGCACTGGTTGATCACCCGGTACAAGACAACGTCCTCTCCCTCCCGCTGATCCCAAGCCTCGGGGTTGGCAGCCGCAACTCGGCCGTGCGTGCAGGTGCAGGCACCCTCACAAGGCAATGTCCCGATCCCGAGAGTAGCTAGAGATCACCGCCCGTTCTGCACTGGCGCGGGGAGCGCGATTCAGGCGAGATCGTCGAGCATGAGGGCGTGCGCGCTCTCCCTCGTCCTCCTCGCCACCGCCGCGTTCTTCCCACTCTCCACCTCAACCGACACCATCGGCCCGTCCGAGTCCATCACCACCGGCAATAACGAGACGCTCGTCTCGGCCGGTGGCGTCTTCCAGCTCGGCTTCTTCAGCCCGGACGATGATGGCGCCAGGACGTATCTCGGCATCTGGTACTACAACATCACGGTGCACACCGTGGTGTGGGTCGCCAACCGCCACAGACCGGTCCGCAGCACCCCGGGTGTGCTCCGGCTCTCCGCCGACGGCCGCCTCGTCATCCTCGACGGCCAGAACGGCCCGGTGTGGTCCTCGGCAGCGCCGACCAGGAACGTGACCGCCGGCGCCACCGCGCGGCTCCTGGACAGCGGCAACTTCGTCCTCAGCGCCGACGGGAGCGGCTCCGACTCCGACCAGAGCGTGGCGTGGCAGAGCTTCGACTACCCGACGGACACGCTGCTCCCGGGCATGAAGCTCGGGGTGGACGTCAGGGCCGGCATCACCCGGAACATCACGGCGTGGCGCGCCGCGTCCGACCCGTCGCCGGGCGACGTCACGTTCAAGCTGGTCACCGGCGGGCTTCCGCAGTTCTTCCTCTTCCGTGGCGACGCGAGGCTGTACACGAGCGGGCCGTGGAACGGCGAGATCCTCACCGGCGTGCCGTACCTCAAGTCGAACGACTTCACCTTCAGGGTGGTGTACAGCCCCGACGAGACGTACTACAGCTACTCCATCGGCGGCGACGCGCTGCTGTCGCGGTTCGTCGTGGACGAAGCGGCGGGGCAGGTGCAGCGGTTCGTGCTGGTCAACGGCGGGTGGAGCAACTTCTGGTACTACCCCAACGACCCGTGCGACTCCTATGCCAAGTGCGGGCCGTTCGGGTACTGCGACAACACCGGCCAGTCCCAGGCGTGCGTCTGCCTCCCGGGGTTCCAGCCACGGTCGCCGCAGCAGTGGAACCTCCGCGACGGGAAGGCCGGGTGCGTGAGGACGACCAGCCTCGGCTGCGGCGGCGGCGGCGCGAACGCGAGCAGCGACGGGTTCTGGGTCGTCAAGCGGATGAAGCTGCCGGAGGCCACCAACGCGACGGTGTACCCCGGCGTGACGCTGGAGCAATGCCGGCAGGCGTGCCTCAGCAACTGCAGCTGCCGGGCGTACGCTGCGGCGAACGTCAGCGGGGGTCTCAGCCGCGGCTGCGTCATCTGGGCCGTCGATCTGCTGGACATGCGGCTGTACCCGACGGACGTTCAGGATGTCTACATACGGCTCGCGCAGTCGGAGATAGATGCGCTCAATGCCGCAGGTTCGGACTCTGACGCAATCTTTTTATTTTTGGTCACATACTACTTCTTTCAATTCAGTACAAATTTAGTACAATTTCAGTCAGTTTTTATGATCTTATAATTGCGCGATTCTATGCGTCAGTACAAATCTATATGAATTTTGTACATCCTTGCTAGGAACCTTACATGACAGATGTAGAAATGTAAATTGGAGCATACTGTTGTGAGACTTGGTTGAGATATCTCATCTCCGTAGCTGTCGAGATTAATTGGCCCCAGTGTCCCATCATCCGCCTAATTATAACTCGCCTAAAACGATCACGTCACAAAACAGCGTGTGCACTAGTTGAATTCTGCAGCACGCTCTTGTGCTGCTTTTCTTCGTCACCTTCTTTCCGCGCGTTCGGCTGGCTGGCCGCGTTCGGCTGCGCTGGCCAGCGCTCTTAGAAAAACACTGGTCATATGAACAGTGTTTTCAGTCCGAACAATATTTTTCCTCACACCAATCAGCCGGAACAATATTTTTGTTTATTTTTCAGTCCTGCCGAACAGCCCATTTGTCTCCTAGGCTTGTCCTGCCTCCTCTTTGCTTTTGTGCTCTGTAGTTTTAGCGCCTTTTTTCTAATCTGAACCGCTTGTTTCGTTTCAATTTATGCTGTAGGGGTGTAAACCCCTCCAGTTCGTTCAAAAAAAAAATATCTCGGTCAAGAATAGGCCACTCATAGAAGAAAGTATCACTGGCCACCACTTCCATTCTGAAAACCACACTGGAATGCTGCATACTCCCTCCATACTAAAAAAATAAAGTTGTTTTGGACAGCGACACGGTCTCCAAAACATAACTTTGACTGCTTATTTTTATAAAGATATTTATCAAAAAGTGATATATGTAAATTTTTGTGAAAGTATTTTTCAAGACAAATCTATACATATGGTTTTCACATTTTCAAACTCAACAACTTAAAAGTTATTCATGATTTATATTCATAATGTTTGACCCAGGCATTATCCAAAACAACTTTATTTTTTTTAGTACGGAGAGAGTACACATTTGAGAAAAAAAGAAAACTTGGACAGAGTATTCTGTTCCCCGACCCAGACGCATTTGTTTTGATATATGATAGAGCAGGCAATTCAAGGATCACCTTTGAATGGAAGCAAAGTGGCATGCATGGGTCAACTATCAAAACGTAGCTTGGCCAAAAACCGTGGCAGCACTTAGTTTTCCATGCATCACAGTCGCTTGGTTTGGTACGGTGCAGTCTACCGGAAAACATCACTGGACGAGCTATCGTCCAACACCACCCAAATTGATAATGACACATTGAAAGTTATCTAGATATCATAAACTATACAGCGGCGACTGTTTTACATCGACCACATGCATGCATTTCTAGGTACGATTATTCTTAACAGGTGGTAGAAATACGAACATTTTTTCTAGTGGTAGCAGCGGCAAAAATCCTAAAGCATTCAAAGGGATACATCATGCATGCATGTTTCTAAGTAAGTGGAACCAAAGCTTTGGTATTTTTCTAGTCTGAAACTTTTGCACGCTCGCATATTGACTAGTCGCATGCAGAACACAGTGTTAGGCCGGTTCACCACCTAACGTTTTGCCGATTGCCGCTGCTTGTTTTCCAGCGAGACACCGGGTCCCGAGCAAGCGCGTGGTGATCGGCGTCGTCGCGGCAGTTGCCGGCGTGCTTCTCCTGCCGTCGGTCGTCTGCTGCTGTGTCTGGAGGAAGAGGAGGAAACGTCACGGCGAGACCGATCACCACGACGCGCTCCCGTTCAGGGCAAGGAAACAGCAAGCGTTGGACGAGGACTGGAAGAGTGCCGAGAAAGACGTCGACGACCTGCCGTTGTTTGATCTGGCGGTGGTCCTGGCCGCCACGGACAGTTTCTCTGCGAGCAACAAGATTGGCGAAGGAGGGTTTGGTCCTGTTTACATGGTAAGAACGATAGGAAGGAGTGTGATTATTAACAGTAGGATGATAAAACCTGAAAATGGTAGAATAATCTGAAAAAGGGTTTGTCAGCCGATTGTCCCTGATTTCTAACGGGATGCTGGGACCTGCGAACTGTTGAACAGGGAAAGCTTGAGGACGGGCAGGAAGTAGCCGTGAAGAGGCTGTCCCGGAGATCGATGCAAGGGGCGGTGGAGTTCAAGAACGAGGTGAAGCTGATCGCCAAGCTTCAGCACAGGAACCTCGTGAGGCTGCTCGGCTGCTGCATCGACGAGGAGGAGAGGATGCTCCTGTACGAGTACATGCACAACCAGAGCCTCGACACGTTCATATTTGGTCAGTTTGACATTGCAGAAACATATATCTATCTGCCCAACAAGTTTAGTTTACTGAATTGTACTTGCATAGAAATGCTATAATGCTAATGGTTATGCGTTGTGCAGATGAAGGAAAGCGGATGTTGCTAAGGTGGCAGAAACGCTTTGATATCATTTTGGGGATTGCGAGGGGTTTACAGTATCTGCATGAAGACTCAAGGTTCAGGATCATCCATAGGGATCTCAAGGCTAGCAACGTGTTATTGGACAGAAACATGGTCCCCAAAATTTCAGACTTCGGCATCGCAAGGATGTTCGGAGGTGACCAGACCACAGCATATACATTGAAGGTCATTGGAACATAGTAAGTTCTTTCTTGATCTCCTGGTCCTATGGCCCCCAAATTATGGACATTCAAACTGACATGAGAGACGGTTTTTGGTTTTCAGCGGCTACATGTCCCCGGAATATGCGATGGATGGCGTGTTTTCCATGAAGTCCGACATCTACAGCTTCGGCGTGCTGGTTCTAGAGATCATCACTGGCAGGAGAAACCGAGGCTTCTACGAAGAAGAGCTTGATCTCAACCTCCTCCGTTATGTAAGTACTACAACTGTAAGCAGCACAATTTGCATGCTGTTTCTTTCTGAACATTTTTATCTAACCATGCTGGTCTGGTCATTTGTCCTTGTCCAGGCGTGGATGATGTGGAAAGAAGGCAGGAGCGTCGATTTGGTGGACACGGTCATGGACGGCAGCGGCGTCAACTACAGCGAGGTGCTGCGATGCATCCAGGTCGCCCTCCTGTGCGTCGAGGTGCAGCCCAGGAACAGGCCCCTGATGTCGTCGGTCGTCATGATGCTGGCCAGCGAGAACGCGACGGTCCCTGAGCCGAACGAGCCCGGGGTGAACATCGGGAATAAGAACACGTCGGACACGGACTCGTCTCATGGCCTCACGGCCAACAGCGTGACCATAACCGCAATTGACGCTAGGTAGCTTCGGTTTGCATGCCCTCACCTGCAGACCACCGGTGGTGATTCTTTTCTGGGTGCTCTTCTACTACGCCCTGTTCGCTTCTCTTATAAGTCGTACTTTTCAGCTTGTTTTTTCAGTCGGAACTGTGTTTTTCTCTCACGATAAATCAGTCGGGACATGACCGTAGTCTGTGCCTCGTATTGTGTACGTAGCTTTTGTACAGTACATCAAAGGTTTCCGTTGTCACAAAGGCCTGGCTCTCTGTTTTTTTAACCACTAGCCACACTCGAAACCCTCCTGTAAGATGTAAAGTTCAGAGCTTGTAAAGATTTATTTACATTCAATAAGTCACCCGGTTCAATTTATTGACAGAAACGAGTGCATTTTTCTTCCATGTACGTACTGTCTTGCAAACTTGAGCAGCTTCACTTTCGATTTGGGGGCGTGTACCGTGTACGTGAAGTCTGCGAGACAGTTTCTCTCCATCACCTTCGTAACCTCAACCCGCTCGGCAGCTGCTCCTATCGTTAGGTCGTGTTCCGGCGTTCCGCTGGCCGCCGCCAGTCTGGACGTGGCTGTAAATCCAACGAATTATTGTTTGACGACTGACGAGTCACACACTCACACGGCATAATCGTTGCTTACTAGTACCAAGTCATCGCGCGCGGTCGACTCGTGCACGTCGATTGAGATGCGAGCCCCGCGGACAGTAGAGAATTCTTCGTTGGCGATGCGTCGGTGAGACCGTCTCTGATGGTCGCACGCCCTAGCGCTACGCGGCCACGGGTTGGACTGAAGCATAGATGAATCCGTGAACACAGTTTTTCCTGCGCGACTAATAAAACAGTTATGTGCCAAGAAAACAAAAGGAAAAAAGGGTTATGCTAGCGCCGGACGTCCGTCCGCAAGCACGCTACCCATGTGTGGCTGTGCTTGATGCGCCCCGCACCTCCTCTTGTTTTTTTTAACATGCGCCTGCACGGGAGAGCATGTGCATAGGACCCACCCAGTTGCATGAGAGAGAGAGAGGGAGCACAGCATATACCCATGTGTTGACCTGATTGTATACTACACCGTGGGGGCCACGTCTGGTAGTGTAGGACGCGTGGTTCTACGTCCGTTGGGTGCTGCGCTCTACATGCGCGCATGCACCTTGGGCGTATTTAGTTGAGACCCTAGGTGTCCTTTGCCTAGGAGGCAGGTTGCGTGGAAGCTGCCTGGATGGCGTTTGGACGCAACCATGAAACACTGCCTGCGCCAGGCAGCGGTTCAAAGCCCAGGCGAGCAAAATCGTGTGCCTGGGTGCACCTGGGTTGCCTGGCCTGCAATCGTATGTCATTCTACTATTAATTAATTAAATAATTATCCCTCAAAGTTCTATAGTCAGCCTGTTCGTTGGTTGGTTTCAGCTAACCCAAACTAGCCAGCCAACAGTATTTTTCTCTCACAAAAAACCAGCATCAGCCAGCCTAAACCAGCACCAGCATTAACCAGCGAACATGCCGAATATGTTTTAATGCCGTAAGGAACCTATTACTGCTAGTGCTAAAAGCGTTGCTGACCGGTAAAAGGATCTTTCCTATCCGACAAGACATTAAATTGCTGTTTTTTTCCTTTCATTGATATCGATGTTCATTTTATGGTTTAGGTTATGATTTTTTATTACTAATTTAAATCATTTATTTGTCTTCATATATATTATTTAAACAACATATATTAAATTTTTATTAGACAAGAAAGCATACTTTTATCTATTTCTCTAACCAAGGCATCAACCAAACACACTTCTTTACACTTGCCTGGCTAGACAAATATCATCAACTTTCCAGACAACTCTCAGGCAACACTTTTTGCTAGACAAGTTACCCAGGCTTCCAACCAAATAGGTCATTTGACCAGGGAATGTTCACCCGTTTAGGTACTAACTGCTGGTTGCGTGCACGTTTGACTGTTGGAGCTAGCCCACATAACACAGATAGGTGACGCTGGCTGGGTGTGTGGGGGTACGACCCCGGATACTCACGACAGACTACATGACCCGTATAGCAATTTTTGTTTGGATCTGTGGTCTCTACGAATTCTGACTTCCTTGGGACGAAAATGTTTTGTTGTATTTGTGGCCTCCACCTGTGTCAATTGGTAACCTAAACTAGGTACTCAAAACGCAATGTAATTTTCCAATATAGTGTCAATGGATAAAGGATAATACAGGTTGCTAGGAGAGATAACAGTTGCTTGAATCAACAAACTGAAATGTGGAAAAGTTGATCACAACAATTTAGAGTAAAATCTGATCTTCAGTATGTTTACTGTTTTTACTTTATATATTGTTCTAGTTTGGTTACGTGAGACTTGCCATATAGTTTTTTGTCGCATGGGGTATTTATTGATTATATGACTGTGCACATTGAACAGGTTGATAATGCAAGAGGATGAGTTTCACAAATTAGCAGATGAGACGATTCATGACTTGCTTGAAAAACTTGAGGTAGTGATACGGTCTTCAAATCTCAGCACTTGAGCAAAAACTCTCTTAGAAGATGTTAAGTCACCGTACCTTTGACCAATACTATTCTTCATGTCGCCGTTTTAGGAATACGGTGACTCCATTCAGATGGATGGTTTCGACATAGACTATGGGGTTAGTTGCAGCATGTTATGGAGAATCATGTGAATCTTGCGATTATGTGTTTTCTTTTTCATGTATTCAATTATTGATGCATCCTTCTCTTTTCCTTGACATTCTAGAATCAGGTTTTGACACTGAGGCTTGGGGATTTGGGGACGTATGTTGTAAACAAGCAAACACCAAACAGATAAATCTGGCTTTCTTCACCTGTAAGGTAATACAATGCATCTTAGTATCTCAGTTGCTGTTCGTTTCATTATGTATTGGACCCTTGAGTTTGATAGGCATATAGTTTCAGGAACCTGTCACTGTGGGTACATGCCTTTTTTTGGGAAGGAACACATGATATTTTTTTAATAGAAGACAGTGATCATTTGTGATATGTGGTTTGGTTTACCCGGTAGGCTATGCATCTTATGATGTGGCTCTGAAATTTATCCATTCTTGATTTCCAATCAAATAGACCCACAATTGGATATCTTGTACAACACCCAAAAGCTCTTTATTGAATTGTCTGCTGTCTTTATTCTTATATCTTATATAAAAAAATGCTACCTGGATATGCATGCAGTGGGCCTTCTAGGTTTGACTGGGATGTGGCAACTAATGGTTGGATATACAAGCGAACTGGAGTGAATCTTGTGCAGCTTCTGGAGAAGGAGATTGGTGAGCTGTGCCGTACTCCAGTAGAACTTTCATAACAGTACTGTAGTACATGAAATACCACACAACTAGGTTGGATGGAGAGCAGTGCGCTTGAGGTAAAGTATGAATGAGAACCCTCTTGTAATATGGTTATTCACAAAATTTTGTTCTGCACATTTGCACACTGTTCAGGATAAATAATTTCCTTCGCTGATAACGGGACAAAGTAAACATCAGGCACATATCTTTGCTTCGAGATGCCCTAGAGACCACAAGTGAATGCTCATGGTACTTTGTTGTATAATTTTCACCTTTTGTTAGTATCATAATATGAGTCAGTTTGTCAGACTACATTAGTGTTTCCGAATTCAATATCACATTGGGGTTGGACCAAATTGACGAGAGATCACTATATTCTGTTGCACTAGCTACTAAGTAACAAGGATCAAATTACATCAATATTGAAACACCCTGTGTGCCTCTTCTTCCATCAGCTCAGGGCTCAGTCTGACCATGAGAATGCAGAACTCCATCTGATCCAGTGCCCCATCCCCGTCCAGATCCCCTTCCCTCACCATCTCCAGGAGCTCATCATCGTGGAGCTCTCCAAGCCCGAGCCTGGCCACATTCTGCTTCAGGCTCTGGAAGGTGATCTTGCCTGTCCTGGGTTCCATGAGCATCTGGAACCCTTTGCAGAGCTCCTGAATCAGCCCCTCCACCCCGAGCTTCCTCGCCATCAACGGCAGGAAGTCCTGGAACTGCATGGAGGAGCCCTTGTCTGAGCCCGAACTGGAATTGTCCTGGGAGATCATGGTGAAGATTGAAGATCTGACAATGGCTGTGGTAGATGGGTGATGGAGAGGGAGGTAGTTGGTTATATAAGGGGGATGCGTGAATCCATGGAGGTTCTCGGAAGCAGTCTCCCCGTGCATGCCAACCGAAGTACAGGTAATTGCAGGCTTCCCGCATCCCCCATCTGCCTATCTCCAGGTGGTTGCTGCGTCCGGTGGTTTTGGTTTGGTTTCTGCGAAATAGCACACAAGGCTAGCTGGCTTCCGCGAGATCTCAAAGATTGGTTGCTTGAACGGGTCTTGTTTCTTCTCTTTCTTTTTCGCAGTTGACTTACGTAAACAGGGGCTTAAATGTTTAGATCATATAAGAAAACGGATACTGGCTGTGGCCGGAAGTCCTGGTATGAACAGAAGACGGTGGCTGATGCTCATAATAATTTGCGATCTGGAGTCCGGTGGTGTTGTTTTCTCGTTTTTTTTTTTTATCGTTATGTGACGTTCTAGGATCCTGGACGGTGTCACGTGTGGGCCCAAAACGTCAGGTATCCTGGTGATATGCACAAAGATTATGACGGCATAGGATATGAAACGATGAGGGTTCCATTCTGGTGCGGTCTGCTGAACATAGAAACTTCGTTCAAGGCTATGATCGGCTTGGTGTTTGCTTATGGTTCCTCGACAGTTTCATCTTATTTGCCATGTGTGACGTGCTTGGCATCGCCCATACGATGAACTGAAGAGCGCGGAGGGATCTCTTTCCTACTATTTTGTCCTCGTACTTGCCCACCATAGGAGAATACTTGCCCATCACCTTTTCTTTGGAACTTAGCACTGTTGCCCATCACTTAATTTCTTCCTGGTCTGTTTTGTTTTTCCAGGGGACTTACACTTTTTTTCTCTCTCTCAAAAAAAAGATACCTCTTCAGTGTGTTCTGTGATATAGAGACGGAATAGAGAGAAAGGCATTGCCGGCCCACTAAAATGCCCGACATCTTTCGTTCGTTTTGCCCAGCCCGGCTCTAGAGTTCAGTACATCCAGTTCGGCTTAGCAAGCTGGACCGTCCTACTACTACTGCCACAAACTTCATAACCCAATTACCCAATATAGGCTCCTTGGGACAGGCCAAGGCCCTCGCCATTCTTTACTAGAGGTGTTTGTTCCAGACACTAAAGTTTAGCCCTGTCACATCGGACGTTCGGATGCTAATTAGAAGAACTAAACATGAGTTAATTATAAAACTAATTACACAGATGCAGACTAATTTATGAGATAAATCTATTAAGCCTAATTAATTCATCATTAGCACATATTTACCGTAGCACCACATTATCAAATCATGGACTAATTAGGCTTAATAGATTCATCTCGCAAATTAGTCTCAATCTGTGCAGTTAGTTTTGTAATTAGTCTATATTTAATAGACTAAATTAGTGTCCAAACATCCGATTTAACAGGGACTAAAATTTAGTCCGTGGAACCAAACACCCCCTTAGTCCGTCTGTCGTGCTGCCGACCAGCCGTATAGCCATTGACTCCACCGTTGACTCTATCTCCATTAGTCTTTACAGGACAGTCACGTTGATGTTCGAACGCCTACAAAGACGGCCCTGTCTCCGGCTTTTCTCTATACGTGCACGAACATCTGCCCTCTGCATTATGGGTAGCCAGCAGTGGCTCCTTAGCGACGCTTTGTTCTTCCTACACGCACATGGGCTCCGCGCTCCGCGTTATGGTTAACAGGCTAGCTAGGGCTGGAGACTCAGCTACACACTAACTGGTCAGACGGTTTATATTAAATATAAACACATCTTCAGAATAACACTAAGTGTTCACACCAACCGATCACCGAGCTGAATATGCTATTTCATCACCATTGTTGATTCATCGCCGAGTTCATATATTTTACATCATATGCTACTTATTCTACATATTTGTTTCACAGGGGCACGGCTCGGACAACGAGCCTACGCTCAGGGACTGGACAAGATGTCCGGGTGGTCGAACCACCTGTCAGATGGACTTCACCGCCAACCAGTTGGTCGGACTGCTCGGCACTCACTCCTCCTCGGAGTTCCGTCACTTCGCCGCCGACCAGTTGGTTGGGCTACTCGGCGCACGTTTCTTCGCCAACCAACTGGTCGGATTGTTCGTCGCTTCACCGTCAGCTACGCTGAGGCTCGTCTGCTAATCTGGGGACTCCTCGACGTTCCATCACTTCACCGTCGACCAGTTGGTTGGGCTACTCGGCGCACGTTTCTTCGCCAACCAACGGTTCGGATTGTCCGTCGTTTCTTCATCAGCTATGCTGGGGCTCGCCAGCTAAGCTGAGGACTCCTCAGCGTTCCGTCACTTCACCGCCGACCAGTTGGTTGGGCTGCTCGGTGCACGTTTCTTCGTCAACCAACTGGTCGGATTGTCCGTTGCTTCATCGTTTGCTACGCTGGGAGCTCGCCAGCTAAGTTGGGGACTCCTCGGCGTCCCGATTCTTCGTGCAAGCGTCGCCAGCTAACCTGGGGACTCCCTTGGTGGTCGGATCTTTCTACGCCTCATCGGTGTGCTATCAGCTTGCTCCATGCTGTTCAGATCAGGGTGCTGATTTTGGACAACACGTCTAGGGTCTTGATACGCACATGATAGATGACATTGGCAAGCTTTTAGGCTTATTTTCTTTGACCCTGCTACAAGATTCATTCTTCATCTTTCAGCAGTCTCGGGGACTAAGTGGCTACACTTCACCTAGCGGTGAATGTAGTGCTTATTTCTTGATTTACCCTCCTTATCGACGGAGTCTAAGTGGCTATACTTCTTCTAAGTGGAAGAATTTTCAAATTTCATCTTGAGCCCCTTACATCCTTCTGGCAAGCCTTACTTGGCTAAGTCCGAGGTCTCCTAACCAGTTAAACTGGTCGGCATTGACTTTCACCACCCAGGTCACCAGTTAAGCTGGTCGGCTTCAACTTTCACTGCTCGGATCACCAGTTAAACTTGTCGGCTTTACGTCAAACTGCTCAGACTTATTCAAGACAGCGTTGCTCAAAGGATACAAGGCGCTCGGGGACTAGCTGTGGGGTATGGCCCCCGGTATCTATAAGACAAGACATGGGCTGCACCATCGAGGTGGTGGCCCATAAAATCATAAAGCGTATGGTGCGACGCAGCCTTTGAGTCGGCGTGCACCGCAAGGCTACAAGAAGATATTGTAATACCAAATATGATATTTTTCTTATAACCCTACCCCTCCAGAGTATATAAGGAGAGACAGGGGTCCCCTAGAGGATATATCGAATCTTATATACAATACACCAAAGACACAGGACGTAGGGTATTACGTCGATCAGATGGCCCGAACCTGTCTAAATCGCTGTCTCTACGCCTTGTGTCACCATCCGGTTCCTAATTACGCGCACCTCCATCGATAAATCTACTATCGTGGGATACCCCTCGGTGGACTGTTGAGCATCTTTTGTCGACAGTGAGCCTCTGCTCCAAGTCATCGTTTTGTAGCTTGGCAAGGACATCATCAAGCCGCTAGACCTGGGACACTGCTGTTGCCGATGAACCATCCTGCAGAACACTCGCCCTGACCCTAGACACCGCTGCAGCACCTCGCCCAAGTATAGCAGCCACATCGACCCCCTTTGCAGGCCTGTCGTCGTCCCTACTGGACTGCTGCCACCAAGCCTCCACCTTGCCAAACCCTGCAGTCCACCTCGTCTTTGACTACCGCTAAGAGCAGCAGCTGCTGGACCTCGCCGACGCGTCCCAACCCGCCTGCAACCATGTCCAGATGACCGTAGCCACCCGCAGCAGACCACAGCCAACCAGAACCTACTGCAGCTGGCCGTGGGAAGCCCGAACGCTCCACAGCAGCCCTCTCGTCGTCAAGGTTGAGGCTTTCAAACCCGTCGATGCCATCCACGACGTCGACACATCACCTGTTTTTCATTTCATTCATACTTGATCATATACATGCTCTATCCATATCTATGCATGCACCGTGCCTTCGTGCCGGTCTATCTCAAGTGTTACAGTTATGTGCTACTACATGTCGTGTTCTTTGTGTCGGTTCTTTGTGTGTTTGTGTTGTTGTCTATGGACCAAGCCTTCGAGCCGGTCGAGGGATCGTATCTCGTTCGAACGTTTCGGTCGTAGGATTCGTCCGCCATGGCCGTAATGCCGAGCGTAACTCAACCCCTCGTTTTTAGTTGACTTTGTAATGCCGTGATCATTGGCCCCTCCTACGGCCCTAGGACGTGGCCAACATGGGCTCGGCATCGGTGCGCTTCCTACCCGCACACGATAAGCCCATCTTTGACCAGTCTACTAGGGATAAATTAAGGGACAACCATCTTGGAGTTTATGGAAGCCGACTTGTGTAGGTGAAGCTCATGGTCGTGAGTCACCTCGCCATGACCATCGGGCTCTACCTCTTTTGCTCTCCTTTGCTCTTTGTTCTTCCTAACCATCTCGTATGCTTGTGCCACATTGATCGTAGCATTTCTTTGGTTCTCACGATGATAATCGCACCGCTATGAACCCTGGGAATAGCAAAGTGCCGATCTAGTTGCACATAGGTCGTGGTGCCCTACGAGTTGGTGTGGATCGAGAGATCCTGAGATTTGTGTCTCTTTTCTTTCAACCCTTGCCCTTTCTTATGACGATCGGATCAAAGACCGGACTATCATTTCTAGTTGGTGAAGTTTAGGTCTATGTTGTATTCTCGGAACCACGAGAGTCGACCCAATCGACCATAGAGTGCCATCTATACCGAGGATGTGGCATGGACATGCCTAGCTGACTTTCTCCTTTTTAAGCCCGAGGAAAAACAGACTCGCTTCGTGAGGGCTAGCCTTGTGTTTTCTGTGGTGTTTGCTTTAGTTGAGCTAGGGTCTAGGCTATTATACTTGAAGCCATACAGGTCGACACGATCGACCCGGGAAGTACTGGCTAGGCTATGACTTCAGCTTGTGCTTAGCAAACCACCACTTCTGTTTCTCTCTAACCCAAGGATTGGACATCCTTCGTGAGGGCTAAGTCCTTTTTGCTTTAGTGTTCTTTTGGTGTTATTCGATCTTTTTGTGTCTTGTTGCCTTTTTAGAGTATTGATTGCTCTTTTTCCTTGTATGTAGCCCTTTTGCGGTAGTTGCATCGAGGATAACGTTGATCGGACCAGAATCTATTGGAGGAGGGACCCGTGAACGACAGTAGGATCTTGAAGAGGATGGCTATGAGTACCCTGAGGATCTCGGAGATGATCAATCAACAGGTGCCACGTCCCACCCAACCTCGTAGAATCCAATTAGACATGCAATAATGTAGCTGCCAGTGCTTTAGTTTCTACAAATGAATTGTGATAGGTTGCATGGTAGAATGGCTTGAAAGCCCTTACCTTGATGCAACCTTTTACCCTGCACACCCACTGATAGGCTAGACGCTCGCTTACTACTTACTGCTTACTTCTACTACGCATTATATCTATGATGTGATGTAATGCTTGGCTAAGGCACATGGTGCCACTAAAACTGGTGATAGCTTGGGGAGATCTTGGTGTACGTCTTGGGTGTGTGGTGAGGGTCGAGTTGACTGGACAGGATTCTACGATGAGTCCTTGGGACAAGTCTTGCCGGGAGGGTGTGACCTGAGCATCCTCTATGAGAGGTACCTGTGGCGGATACGTGTGAGTGAAGTAGAACCCGGGTTGCCTCGCAGGGGTGAGCCCTCGGGAAGGAGGTGTCGTCGAGGCATGGGGTGTCGGTTAACCCCACTTGAGAAGATGTCCTGTCTAGTCCCCCTAAGGACTAGTATGTTGAGAGAACTGGATCATAGGACCCTACGTACACACCACTCGTTCCCTGAATGGGTAGGGGACGGATGTTGACCAGCTAGGGCGATGTCACTGCTGCCTAGGATGTAGGTGATAGCGTGAGGGGAGGCATGCGAACGTATGGCTCACACCCTCCTAAGACAAACAGAGTGACCTTGAGGGCTCAATACTATGTCTCATAGTCTCAGCGTGCCAGTGGACTCTAGGGTGACTCAGGGCTGAGTGGCAGCGTGGCATCATACCGATTGGGAGGCAGCCCGGTATCAGCCTAGACGGTGGCCACCGTCGATGATGGTGATCTTGTGGTTCTAGGTGTACACGCTCTGCAGAGTTGATCGATCTATACGTATAGGCCTTTTGCTCTACCCTTGCATTTTCACTTATCACAAAGCAAAGCAAAGCATAGGGTGGGAGCCAGTGGCCAGTACAAATCATACTGAAAGATATTTGGTAGGTTTGGAAGCCATCTAGGTGACAACAACAGAGATTAGAAGGATTAGATGGTCTCGTTCCTACGCTCATGTTTGGTTGAGGAGATGAAGTCTACGCCCGCTGATGCTCTACGTCTACTCTGATGATTGTCCATGAAGGAGGAGCCTTCACTCGCTGAGGCGCTACATCTACTCTGACGTTGTTCTATGTGCGTTTCCGCTGGTATACGTTGTACTTAAGTGTGTAACCTAGTGTTGTAATACCGTGTAAACTTGTAACTCCATGATGTATGAATTGTGGTATCAACTGAATAATGATAATGTGACAACTTGGCCTTCCTAGACTATCACATTATGATGTAATCTGAGGATTTTCCTTCGAGGAAATCGTGGATCATTTCACGAAGTGAGGATGAAAGTGTAAGAGAAGGGTGAGGGAGGGTGAGGTACACCTTGGAAGTTTAGGCTTATAAGTCTTGTCATTCCAAACGTAGCACCTCCGGGTTAACTCTTTTACACAAAGCGAGGATGAAAGTGTAAGAGAAGGGTGAGTACACCTTGGAATTTTAGTAGGGTGAGGGCCAGCTTATAAGCCTTGTCGTTCCAAATATAGCACCTCCGGGTTAACCCTTTTACACGAAGCGAGGAGGAAAGTGTAAGAGAGGTAGTACGCATATGTAGGCCCGTTCCACGTGCAGAGCTAGGCCATATAAGCAGTTTTGGACGCGGGGTGGTAAGGGCCAACTTATAAGCTTTATCATTCCAAACGTAGCACCTTTGGGTTAACCCTTTTACACGAAGCGATGACAAAAGTGTAAGAGAGGTGCTACGCTATGCAGGCCCGTTCCACGTGCGGAGCAGGGCCATATAAATAGTTTTGGACACGGGTGTTACAGTACTAGGGAAAGACAACGCTATGCAAGTGCACAAAGTGCCGTGATTCCCGCAAGAATCATTATCCACAACCATACAGTGAGGCTACTTAGGACAAGGACTCCTACTCAATTTATAGGCGACATGAAGACAGACGTAAGGCAAGAGTTCAAGGGGCCGTACTAGACAATATATAAGTCATCCCTTAAAAGCCTTACCTCCTACGATTTTTTCAATTGCCACATAAATGTTGAGGCATGTAGTAGCATCAAGGCCGTGAAATACTTATTCAAGTACATATACAAGGGCCATGATCGTGCTTCTATGTCTATTGTTGACGGTAAAAATGTCACATTTTTCATATACTCAAAATACCATCAACAAAACATCGGAATAAAAGAAAGATAAGCATATCATCAGCATATTTTGTCAAATAACTTCCACATGTATATGTATTTTTCTAAAGAACATAGTAAAATGGAGAATATGAGTTGGTGGGACCACCATTGGGGGGACCGATCGACTACCCCTATGGGCCAACCAGCCTCCCAAAGCCTCCATGATCCATGTGAGACACTCCATTGGATGCAAATTGTGTTTGTTCTTAATGGGAAAGATGAACTCACATGGATTAGATGGCCCACACTTCATCGAGCTGACATGCCAAAGTGAAAAGATCAGCATTACCCACTCTACACCAAGTAGGGACCCACCCCACCAGAGGGGGTGGGCTCACATGGCATAGAGGGGGTCTGGGTCCACCCTCTACCCCTCTATAAATAGGCACCCCCTTCTTCATTCATGATTCAAGCTTCAAGTGCAACATTATACTAGTGCTCTCAAGAAAGGTCGAGATGTTACAGCATCTCTAAGAGACATTCTAAATTTCATGTTCCATATCTTTATTTAGCTATATCCACTCCATAAATATTCTTTCTCCATAATTTAACATATTCCAATATATCTCCAATAGAAAGAAATGGAGTTTGGAGCAACGCAAACATGGCACTAGCTGTCAGCCTCACATACACCAAGATAACAAGGCACACCGGCTAGCCAAATTTGGCTACTGAGGCTCACGTGATAGCATGTCAAATAGGATAGCAATCGTATTAGCTAGTCTGTTGGAGGCCAGTTTTCTAGAGCTTTCGCTAAAAAGGCAATAGCAAGTTAGATACCAATTTTCTTGGAGATGCTCTTATCTGTCAGACTTATAAAGTTGCACCCGTTAGACACTTGGTTTGTATCAGGTGACGTGTTTGCTACTGTTGGTCACCTTCGGTGGATAGTAGAGATATAGAAAGCCTATGCAACAATCCATATGTTCTCACTTTCTCGTAAAATCCACCAGGTATTGTGTAATGCCACTCAGAACAAATTTACTTTTGTCAAAAGTTATTGCAGGAAAACACACACAGAGGGCGGTAATCAATTATGTGCGTACATTCGAGCTTACATTTATATTAGCACCACCACTGCTAGATACACACCTCCTGCATGGCTACTTGGAGGTGATAGAGTCACACCTGGTAGAGTCACACCTTGAGGAGCACGCTAGAAAAATAAGAGATTGACAAGGCATTGGTTAGTGAAAAATAACCATTGAATTAGATGAAATCAACCATTGAATTAGCTATGAAATCAGCACAAAAACCGACATTTGTTCGGAAGAAATCAAGCCGTGGATCATTGAGGACGGAGCTATCCGCGGTGCAAGCCTCAATGAATTCCACAAGTTTATGAAAAGAGTTAGCCATAGCTTTCCCGGTGCAGCTAGGGTTCCTCCTCGTCTAGATCAGGGTGATTAGGCTTTTGGGTTTGAGTTTCCTCCTCCTTGCTCTTGATTCATATATATCGCAACGAATTCCACAAGTTTCTGAAAGGAGTCAGCCATGGCTTCCCCGTTGCTCTGAAAGGAGTCCATGGCTTCCCCAGCGCAGTTAGGGTTCCTCCTCGTCTAGATCAGGGTGACTAGGGTTTTGGGTTTGTGTTTCCTCCGTCCTCCTCATCAAGATCAGGGCACACACACACACACACGCTTCCAAAAGATATCTAGAGACATTCGGTCAATGACAGGTGGATCCGTAACTAGTAGAAGTAGAAGCGGTTGTTCACGCTCACTCAACACCTTCGTGTCATCCGCTGATCGCCCTCCATCCTTTAGAATAAAATTGGGTGGACCCTGGGTCCAAACTCCCTCCCGTGCGCCCCTACGTTGGATGCATGACGCGTGGCACAAAAACTAAATCATGCGGCCATCACAGCACGTTAGTTTGGAGTTTGGATATGCACTGCTCTTAGGCAGTTAGGCAGCTTCGCTCCGATGCATGTGCAGCTCTCAGTTCTATTGTACGATTATTTTTAGAGACATGTGTCATACATCAGGTTCGGAGTGCATAGGGTACACCATGGACCTGGTGTCCACCTAATTTTATTCCCCATCCTCTAGGCTCTACAAGCTCTATCTCAAAATAAAGACGCATCCTTTCTTTTTTGAGATATTTTTTAAATAAGATCAAATATATAATATACTAATATTTATTTATAATATGTAATAAATAACACTAGATTAATAATAAAATAGGACACCTATGTTAATGATGTTTTCTCTAAATTTAATCAAACTCATAGAAGTTTGACTTCTCAAAATACGAAATGTATAGCTATTTTAAATGGAGCTTAGGGACTTGCATTTTTTCTTTTTTCTTTCAAAAGGATAGGGGACTTCCAAGTCTATCCTTTCGTTCCAGTAGAATGCCCAGCATCTTTCGTTCGTTTGCCCGGCCCGGCTCTAGAGTTTAGTACATCCAGTGCGGCTTAGCAAGCTGGACCATCGTTCTTCCGCCACAAACTTCACAAACCAATATGGGCCTACAGGCTTAGGACAAGCCAAGGCCTCGGCGTCCTTTCTCAGTCCGCCAGTCGTGCAGCCGACCAGCCGTACAGGCATTGACTCCATCATTGACTCCTCCTTGAGTCCATGCCAGACTAGTTGCCACCACGAAGTAATGACAATTTGCAGTAATTCTTTTGGGTGCACAAATTTGTCTTCTCCTTGCACTATCTGCAAGCATACTCAGATTTGTTTCAGAGAGAAGCTAGGATTACCTATTTTACCTTCCATTTTGTTATTTCCTACGTGTGTTTTCGGTCTCAGCTGCAAGGACTGCTTGCCCAATTATTTGTGTCGTGTGTGTCAACATCTGCAGTGAGTATCTCCTGTAGATATTTGAGACGCTTTCAAGCATTGACTGCTGCCGTTGACTGGCAAGTGGAAAATAGCTTCATAAAGTTCCAATGGAATTGGTCAAAAGTGGCAGCTTGAATGTTCATAGTGCTGGAGATATCTGCTGGAACAAAAGTTCTACATCCACCGCAGCAATTCCGGAAGGCATTTCACTTATTTGGAGAAGTTCAGAGAGGTATGATGATATGTTTATGCACTCTTCTACTAATCATTCCACCGTAAGATCTATCTCTCCATTTCTCCCTCTCACTCACTATTTCAGTTTGCAATTTGCCTAGTTTGATGCATGGAAATAGCCATGTTTGGGAAAATAAGCTTCTGGAGGAACTGCATGCTTGTTGATCTGCTGATTCTATCTGTATTAGCAACAAGATGTTTGTCAGCTCCCACGGCAAGAACAGACATCATCTTTCAGAACCAGTCGATTTCAGATGGGCATGGGCAGACCCTGGTGTCCATGGGAAAAGAATTTGTGCTCGGTTTCTTCAGCCCTGGAGCTTCGAGCAACCGGTATGTTGGTATATGGCACAACAATGTTTCAGAAAGAAGAGCTGTCTGGGTTGCTAATAGGAATAATCCATTCCAAGATACTTCTGGCATACTTAAGTTTGATAACAGTAGTAATCTGATTGTTTTAGATGGGAGGGGCAACTCATTCACAGTGGCTTATGGACGGGGAGTGCAAGATGTGGAGGCTGTAATACTGGATAATGGCAACTTTGTCGTAAGGAGCATCACGAACCGAGCTAACATCATATGGCAGAGCTTTGACTTTCCTACAGATACATGGCTCCCTGAAATGAACATTACATTTGGTAGTAAATTGCTGGTCTCATGGAAGAGCTATGATGACCCAGCAGTGGGGGATTATTCTTTCGGGCTTGACAGAACTAATGCACTTCAACTCATTATCTTGTGGAAAGGTTATCATTTTTGGACCTCTGAACGCTGGAACGGTGATATTTACTCTCTCATTCCAGAGCTAACATATATTCCTACCATCCCTGTTTCATTTCAATGTGACAATCTTACATGCACATACAATCCCAATCCCAGAGACACAATGACAAAGATTGTGTTGGACCCGAATGGTCCATTGAACATTACCCAATTTAGTCCTGGAACTGAGTCATGGACTCTCTTATGGCGACAGCCTGCTAGCTGTGAGGTGTCTAACTTATGTGGTGTTTTTGGTATATGCAACAACAGTATGTTACCCAGCTACCCTATGCCATCCCTCTGTCGTTGTCCTAAAGGCTTCGCACAAGAAGACATGACAGGAAATACCCGGAAAGGGTGCACGAGGCAAACCCAACTGCAGTGTAATGGGGATAGGTTTATTAATATGTCTAGTATGCGACTCCCTGACTCCAGAGTTAAACTTTCTGCTATGGGAGACAGCAAATGCCAATTGGAATGCATGACAAATTGCTCCTGTACTGCATACACTTACTCTGCATTGCATGGTTGCAGCCTATGGTATGGCAATCTAACAAATATGCAGGACGGGTATAATGGGAGTGGAGCAGGAACTCTTTATCTTCGTGTTGCTGCATCAGAGTTAGAATCAACCAATAGTTCAGGTATGAAATGTGTACCGTAAGGAAGTACTCCCTCCTATTCTTTATGTAGGGATTATCATTAGGATTTGAAATGGTCCAACCAGAAGTTTTGGCCAACAAGTAGTCAAATTATATGCATGTCACAGACCTTTTATATGCTATTGAAGTTTTTTGACAATTGGTATATTCTAAGAAAAATTAATGGTCGAAGTTTACTTTTTGAAGGCCTGTCCAAATCTTAATACGTCTTACATAAAGAAAAGGTGTTAGTGATATTTTGGACAGTACCTTAAAAGTTAGCTACTTGAAAGAGAAGTAATCAATACCTGTTTTCGAAAGTACTATGAAGTACGAACTATTTCTTCAAAAGATAAAATTTCCACAAAGGAAAGTGTATTATGAACAATGCAGTCAAGTGACAAACTCTCTCTCTCTCTCTTATTCAGGTCATAAAATACTTTGGATAGCTGGTGTACTTCCTTCAGTTGGATTTCTTAGTTTTTGTCTAATCTTGTTTATTTGGATCAGGAGATCAAAAAGTAAAGGTATCTATTAGAAAGCCTTAAGAACTTTTTGACAGCTAAAGAAAATTCCACCCTTTTATATGCAGTGTGGTTGAAAACATGACAATAAGTTTGTGTATGAATCAGGGAAAGGAAAACAGGATGGTCATCACTCCGTAATGACTTCGGATGCTATCAAACTCTGGGAGGGTGAGGAGACAAGCTCTTATTTTGCGACGTTTTCCTTTTCACAAATAAGAAATGCTACAGACAAATTTTCAACAGAAAACATGCTTGGAGAAGGGGGGTTTGGCCCTGTGTACAAGGTACCATGTGTTCTTCAATCCCTCTGCTTCGCATACTTGTCAGCATTTCACAAACTAGATAAGAATGCTGGTACAGAAGCATGTGGTTACGTATGTATGGCTGTACCCTATCTTTTTTTCCTGAAAGGATGGCAATAGCTTTGCCACATTTTTGTTTGAGGAACCAGGAGGGGCCGGAGCCCCTACTGAAATATATAAAAAAGAATAAAAGCAAATACAAGAAGCCTTAGAGAGAGTTCAAGAAACAAAAAAGGAGGTGAAGAAAATAAAGAGAAGAAGAGCTGATGAAAAGTGTTTTGCATCCATGATACAAAAGATGGTTCAGATTTCTTCTTGATCCTCCACATTAAGTGGTAAAGTTCCTTCCTGAAGTTGTGCTTGCATTTCTGTGTGCTGGGTTGAATTCCATTGAAAATCAGATCATTCTTCCTTTCCTTCCAAATGCTCCAGAAGAACAGGGCTGTACCCTATCTTCTTGTTGCAATATAATTCAAATAATTTACATGGAAAAGGGAAACTAAAGAGAGGATATTAGACATGAGGGATATATGGCATGACATGGAGATGAAGGCGCTGTTTTCATTTTTCAAATTTACCTACATAAGTGCGCTACTATATATGTTCATACCTATGTTAAACAATGGATCTTGACTTTGCTTGGCATCTAGACTAACTGTATCATTATTTGTTGGTTATATGTTTGAAACACTTAATTTTTTCGCTCTTTTGAATTATATTATATTTCTATGTAACATCATGAACAGGCTATGTATATAATCAAAAAGTTACCACTTGCAGTCTCAACAGAAAGTTCGCTCTTTTGATGTTTATCTAGGATTGGGTTCACACGTTGCGGTATTGCTATCCTCTAAATGTTGCATTGTCTTTTTTTTTTGAAAAGAAGTAAAAGTTGCATTGTCAATGACTCATTCCATCATTGCAACCAACTTAGCTAAGAGTATCAATCAAGAATGATATACTTTTCATTCATTTTTTCCTGTTTCTAGAAATAGTTTGCTTCTATATTGTATTATGGATTTTTTAATCGTCTCCTGTAGTAGGTTTAATATTTTGCGATTTACTGAGTGCCTTTTTCTTATGCACTTCTGTTTATGGGGCTGTAAAATTTAACATTCGATGGTTGGGAGATTATAAGATGGCGATACCTAGGAAGTTAGTCTAGCACAACTGCTTGGCGTGGAGGGTGTGGTCATATATCCCAACCACCAAGGTTTGGGTGCCTATTGTCTTTTTAATGAAAAAACGGCTAGTTTCCCTTGGTCCCTTTTTTTTTAAGATGGTGGTAATCTCTTGGGGTCTTTTGCACTCAGATTTGATAGTCTTAACAAGTGGATTGGATGGCATACCTAGTGAAAACTAGTGAATTGTTGCATCTTGATACTTGTATCTTGGACAGATTCTTTCCTTGAACATGTTTGTCGAATATAAGGTTCTATTTCCCTCCTTTCTTTGGCTTTGGATTCAGCCTACCCTTACATTCTCCCCTTTTGCTTAGTTTTCCTTAATATTCATATATACACGTCCTTTGTGTCTTCATTCTGTTTGGTTGGTGCCGCAATTTGCCACGCCAAACCTTTAGCAAACTGTGGCTGCCAGAGAAAATTGGCGAACAAAACTGAAGCCACACTTATGGCAAAGTTTGGCAACAAAAATAAGTCTATGACGTGTGGAACAGGGTGCTAAGAAAGTGTGGCACGCCGTAGTTGTGGCAGCAAAACAAAAACAGCTACCAGAAAAACTATGGCATGACTAACCTGTGGCATGGCACGTTTTGGTCACCAACCAAACAGACCCTATATTGTGGAGCACACCATTTGACATTTCAAGGAGTTTAAGATGATTAGTCACATTTTGTGTGCAGCCAATTCTCGGCACTTCATCATCCAAAATTCTCGTTAATGGTAGACCGACTCAAAATATTCCTCATGCGAGAGGTCTCAGGCAGGGCGATCCATTGTCACCTTTATTGTTCATCATCGCCATAGACTCGTTACAACGTATCATCGAACATGCAGCTCAGCGGGGTATTCTACACCCGGTTTTGCCCAAGGCCGCAAACTTGCGATGCTCTCTGTATGCGGACGATGCAGCCATATTTGCAAACCCGAACGTTACAGAGTTGAAGAATGTTCAAAAAATACTAAAGTTCTTCGGAGAATGCTCGGGGCTAAAAATTAACATGGAGAAGACGGAGATCTTTCCGATAAGGGTAGAGCCCGACTTAATACCTTCACTCATCCAGAATTTCCCTGGGAAAATTGGAACTTTTCCAGGAAAATATCTTGGGCTACCACTTCACACAAGGAAGCTAAGGAAAATTGAATTCCAGCCACTAGTAGATAAGATAGGAGCCAGGCTGCCAGGATGGAAAGGAAAATTATTGTCAACCTCCGGAAGGAAACATTAGTAAAAACGGTTCTTTCCTCCATTCCAATCTACCACTTCACAGTTTTTCAGGCGCAGAAAGGGGTGCTCAAAAGGATTGACAGATTACGCCGCAGTTTCCTTTGGCGCGGTGAAACTCCAGAAAACGTTACCGGGGGACATTCACTTATAAACTGGCCCACCACCTGCCTCCCAAAGGAAAAGGGGGGATTGGTATCTTGGATTTAGAGAGTTTCACAAGAGCTTTGAGGTTGAGATGGCTATGGTTCAAGTGGAAACAAAAGGAAAGGGCATGGACAAACCTGGAAGTCCCATGCAACAAGACCGATCATGAGCTTTTCAACGCATCAACCGTAGTAAATATTGGCAATGGAAAAACAGCTTTGTTCTGGACTTCGTCATGGATTAACGGCGCTTCGGCAAAAACAATCGCGCCTAGCTTGTTTCGGAAGACGCACAGGAAGAAGATTTCAGTGCAAAAGGCTCTAGAAAATAGCAGATGGATTGACCACATATATCCTCCGAATTCACATGCAGAGGTCTCTGAATTTGCCGACCTTTGGGAGGCCATCAAGGATACGCAGTTGATCGACAATATGGAAGACAATATAAGATGGCGTTGGACAGAAAGTGGAGAGTACACAACAAAAAGCGCTTATAAAATTCAGTTTCAGGGGACCTTTTCCAAGCTCAGAATTATGCCAATTTGGAAGGCCAAGACGGAACCGAAATGCAGATTCTTCGCATGGACACTAATGCACAAAAAAATTCTGACCGCAAATAACTTGATGAAGCGAGGATGGACGGATGACCCCATATGTAAACTATGTACAAATGATCAAGAGACACCAACGCTTTTTGTGTAAAGATTGCCCTTTCACTAAGGAAGTGTGGGAGTTGATCAAGATATGGTTCAGTTTAACTGACCTAAGCTCCATAAGCACAACTGGGTCGCTTCATAATTACTGGCGAAGATGTAGGAGAAAAGTTGACAAAAATCAAAGACGGCGCTTCGACGGGATCATAATATATTTTTGGTGGAATATCTCGAAAGAGAGGAATAGGCGAACTTTCCAACAAAAAGTTTGAGCCCAAGACAAGTTGCAAGTTTGTGCAAAGATGATATAAGTCAATTTTCTTTGGCGACGTCTCCAATTCATAATACGGCGAACTAGCAGTGGACCTCTTCTTCAGTTGGGCCAGGGTTCTTATTTTCGGAGTGTCCCTAGTCTCAGTCTTTTTACCTTTTTTCTTCTGTGCAGTTGTTTTTTCTGCCGTTTTACTAGTTTTCCGTTTTGTTTAGCAGGGGACGCTGGGTGTAAATAGAGAGTTGTATTTGCCCTTTTTCTCTTTATATCGTCTAATAAAATCCACGGCAAAGCTTTTGCCGTTCTTTCGAAAAAAAATACTATCTGATTTCTATCTACATTGAAAACCATTCTATAGGGCCACTTGCCAGATGGGCGGGAGATTGCTGTTAAGAGACTAGGAGCACATTCAGGGCAAGGGTTACCTGAGTTTAAGAATGAAGTCCTGCTTATTGCTAAGCTTCAGCACAGAAATTTAGTCCAGCTGTTAGGTTGTTGCATTGAAGAAGAAGAGATGTTATTAGTGTATGAGTACATGCCGAACAAAAGCTTGGATTTCTTCTTATTTGGTATGTTTGATTTTTCCTTTCTAATTCCTATTGCTTCCAATTTTCTCTCAGCTTCCTTCTTGAACCAGTGAGTCTATTTTTTCCCTTTGTCAAGAAAAATCAAGAAGAGCTTTGCTAGACTGGGAAATGCGGATGACCATAATTGAAGGGGTTGCACAGGGTCTTATTTATCTCCACAAGCATTCTCGGCTTAGAATTATTCATAGGGACCTGAAAGCAAGCAACATTCTGTTGGACACTGATATGAACCCTAAGATCTCGGACTTTGGGATGGCGAGAATATTTGATCCCAAAGGAACACAAGCTAATACGAAAAGAGTTGTCGGAACATAGTAAGTTCTTGCTTACTTTGTGCTTTGCATTTGATCTATGAAGCTAATGTTGACTAGATTGAAAAATGGATATTGATTTTAAGTGACTGCTATTCTTCCAGTGGCTACATGGCTCCTGAGTATGCTATGGCTGGCAATTTCTCCACTAAGTCCGATGTATTTAGCTATGGAGTCTTGCTTCTGGAGATTATCAGTGGAATGAGAAATGCTGGATCTCGAAGACATGGCAACTCTGTTAGCCTCCTTGGTTACGTAAGCATGTTATAAAGATAACAAAAATTCTTAGTATGTAATTGGTATTGTTTTGGAAGTGGAGCACTTCTAACTTGGTTGCTGCTGGAACTGAACTTTGCAGGCATGGGAACTATGGAACGAAGGCAGATGCCATGAGCTCATTGATACACCATTACATGGTAGATGTCCTGAGAATGTAGCGCTAAAATGCATTCATGTCAGCTTGTTGTGTGTTCAGGAGCAAGCTGCGGATCGACCCTCCATGACTGAAATCATTTCAATGATTACCAATGGAAGTGCCATCTTACCAGACCCAAAGCAACCTGGTTTCCTCTCCATGCTGGTCCCAAATGAAACTGATATCGCTGAAGAAACGTGCTCCCTGAATGGTCTTTCAGTTACGATCCTTGACGGAAGATAGTACTAATCCAAATCGGTGTTGTTCTTTGCTTGGTCAATGCATACGTTACCATTACATGAATTTGCATGGTATTTCCCAATGTTATATTGCGAGAACCTGAAATTTAGCACGTCTTATAAAGTTTTAACCTGTTCATAATATATTCTCATCCCGGCTAATGATATATAAGGATCGTTACATGAGTCCTTAGAGGAACGTATGGTTGTTGACTTGTTGCTGATGCCAACCTGGCATTATGACTTTCTGATTTCAGCTGGTGCCAAAGGCAACTAGATGCTAGCTTTTAGTCTGTTAGGTCAAAATTCAACACAAGAGGATTTGAGCGACAAACGAATTGGCATAAATATTTCATCGGTGGGGGATTGCCTTCTCTCTCCCTCTCGGACAATGTCAGTCGCGGCATGTTCATATGCATGGCTCATTCATTTTGACTTTTGATTGGTTTGGCAAGCTAAGGCCTATATAAGGGGTGTTTGATTTGTGGCACACAGTTGTAAAAAACAAAAAAGCGTTCTAATGTGTGCAAGTTGCCCAAACAATCTTTGTCCGTTGCATGCATGACAACGATGGTGATTGGTGAGATTTGATTAGTTCCTGTTTGACTTTGACTTATGGTGCATATTTCAATTTACAACATGACGATGGTATTAGATAAGATCGTGCATTTAGCTATTCAGAGTAACAGGGCTGTTGGGCAAGTTAACAGCTTGCATCCAGCTACGAACCGAGGGAGATCCAAACACCCAAGCGTCCATTTTTCTTCAGGTTTGCCGTGTCGTATACTCGTAGTATATATTATCTTCATGTGGTCAAGCGAAAATATGGTACGCATAGTTGCACTTGCATCCAGTTGGAAGTTGGGAACCGAGAGCATCTGAGCATGGTTCCCAACCGCAAACAAGAGCCGCATTAGAGCAAGCCAAATAATGCTGGCTGTATAAAAACTTAGATCAAATCTATCAGCCTACTCGTATAATAGTTAGCCAGCATATAACTCACTTATTTGTCTCACAGAACCTCTTGGTTCCTGTGCATAAGCTGTCTGTAAGCTTACAGTCCGTTTCTCTTCTCTCCCATTCCCTCTCCTGCACGTCATCCTTCAGCCCACTTACAGCCTCTTATTGTACTTCTCTTAGCTATTCATTACTGTCACTTTTGGTGCAACGGCTCTTGTTTGCCGTTGGGAACAGGATTAGCCGCAAGAACCGAGCTTCCACCGAGTCTTGTTCCTGCAACGGTGCAAGCCCGGCCGCGCGCGCCCGGATTGCTGGCAGCAAGCATCGAATTCAGCGCCTGATCGGCAGCCGGCAGGCAACAGCTAGCTCTCCCGGAGCGCGAACGTCGAGTCGTTGACCAAGCTTTATTTGCGGCCGGTGCTCCATATGCAGCCGGCGACGACGTGGCCTTGTGGGCGTAACAAATGCGCGAACAGCCTCGCACTCTCACACCGCCGCGGGCGGGCATTTCCTGCTGCCCATTGTTGTTGGCACGAGTGACAGCCACCACCACCCGACCGGCCGACCGTGCCGGCGGTCTCGCAAGGCATAAGGCCATGTCGTGAGAGGAGAAGTCAACGGCTGGTTTTCGGCGCGCGCCCAGTTCGGCCGAGGGGAAGGACCATGAGGGCACGCACGCTCTCCCTCCTCCTCCTCTTGCTCGCGGCCGCCGCCAGTTCCTTCACCCCGTCGACATCCACCGACACCATTTACCGGAACACGTCCCTCACCGGCAACCAGACGCTGGTCTCGGCCGGCGGCATCTACGCGCTGGGCTTCTTCAGCCCGGCCGGCGCCGACGGCAGGACGTACCCCGGGATCTGGTACGCCAGCATCCCGGGCCCGACGACCGTCGTGTGGGTCGCCAACCGCAGGGACCCGGTGGTCAATTCCCCGGCCGCTCTCCAGCTCTCCGACGGCGGCCGGCTTGTCATCCTCGACGGCAATAACGACACCGTGTGGTCCTCCGCGGTGCCCACCGTCGGGAACGTCACCGCCGCGCAGCTCCTGGACACCGGCAACCTGGTGCTCAGCGCCGACGGCAGCGGCTCCTGGCCGAGCGTGGCGTGGCAGAGCTTCGACTACCCGACGGACACGCTGCTCCCGGGCATGAAGCTCGGGGTGGACACCAGGGCCGGCATCACCCGGAACATCACGGCGTGGCGCAGCCCGTCCGACCCGTCGCCGGGCGACGTCACGTTCAAGCTGGTCATCGGCGGCCTGCCGCAGTTCTTCCTCCTCCGGGGCGCCACGAGGGTGTACACGAGCGGGCCGTGGAACGGCGACATACTCACCGGCGTGCCGTACCTCAAGGCGCATGACTTCACCTTCAAGTTGGTGTACAGCCCCGACGAGACGTACTACAGCTACTTCATCCGCGAGCCGTCTCTGCTGTCGCGGCTCGTCGTGGACGGCGCGGCGACGCAGCTGAAGCGGTTCTCGCTCAACAACGGCGCGTGGAGCAGCTTCTGGTACTACCCGACCGACCAGTGCGACTACTACGCCAAGTGCGGGCCGTTCGGGTACTGCGACACCGACCGCTCCCCGCCGTGCAGCTGCCTGCCGGGGTTCGTGCCGCGGTCGCCCGACCAGTGGAGCCAGAGGGAGTGGTCGGCCGGCTGTGTCAGGAGGACGAACCTGAGCTGCGACGGCGGGGACGGCGACGGGTTCTGGGTCGTCAACCGGATGAAGCTGCCGCAGGCCACGGACGCCACGGTGTACGCCGGCATGACGCTGGACCAGTGCAGGCAGGCGTGCCTCGGCAACTGCAGCTGCGGGGCGTACGCCGCCGCGAACAACAGCGGCGGGATCGGCGTCGGGTGCGTCATCTGGACCGTCGACCTGCTGGACATGCGGCAGTACCCGATCGTCGTGCAGGACGTGTACATACGGCTCGCGCAGTCGGACATTGACGCCCTCAAGGCTGCAGCAGCAGGTTCCGACTTCGAGTTTAAAATCTTGCACGAAATTTTCCATCTTGAGGCTTGACCACACCTTTTGTTCTTGATTACAGATAACCATCAGCGTTCACACAAGAGCAAGCTGATCATCATCATTGTCGCGACTATTTCCGGTGTACTTTTTCTGCTAGCAGCGGTTGGATGCTGTTGTTTCTGGATGAAGAAGGCAAGCAGGAAAGGTGAAGGTGAGGACATGGCGTCGTCCTTGCCTCCGAGTACTGCAGATTTCGCGCTTCCGTACAGGGTCAGGAGCCAGCCTTCGTTGAGCCCACCTCCGTCCAGGATCAGGAGCCAGCCTTCGTTGAGCCCAGTACGGGATCACAAACAGCTTCTTGATGCCTCGGAGGAAACGAGATACTACTCCGACAAAGATGTTGACCTTCCATTGTTTGAGCTGGAGGTGACTCTGGCCGCCACGGACAACTTCGCGGAGCACAAAAGGATTGGTGCAGGTGGATTTGGCCCTGTTTATGGTACAAAAACACACAATTTACCTAGTAATTTAGCTTGCTGGTTGATCTCTGTAATTACTAACTGACCTGCGACGAATCAATTCCAATGGCAGGGAGTTCTTGAGGATGGACAGCAAGTAGCTGTGAAGAGGTTGAGCCAGGGATCAACTCAGGGGGGGAGGGAGTTCATGAACGAGGTGAAACTGATTGCAAAGCTGCAGCACAGAAACCTTGTGAGGCTGCTCGGCTGTTGCATCGAGAACGACGAGAGGATGCTTGTGTACGAGTACATGCACAACCAGAGCTTGGACACATTTATATTTGGTCAGTCCAGTTCTACATGCATGAGCAGAGCACCTTGAATTGAATTCGTATGAGGTGATTAGTTAATTGATGACATTACTCCATGCATTACTTATGCAGACGAAGCAAAGCGCAGGCTGCTGAGATGGCAGAAACGGTTCGAGATCATTCTGGGGATTGCACGGGGTCTACAGTATCTACACGAGGACTCAAGGTTCAGGATCATCCACAGGGATCTGAAGGCTAGCAACGTGTTGCTGGACAGGAACATGGTCCCCAAAATCTCGGATTTTGGCATCGCAAGAATGTTTGGAGGTGACCAGACCACTGCGTACACCCGTAAGGTCGTCGGAATCGGAACATAGTGAGTGTCCGTCCATTTGCTAACTAACCCCGTGCCAGTCGCATTGTATTCAGTCGTATAAAACTGACCTTAACCCCCTTGGCTCCTGAGACGGGTTTCAGTGGCTACATGGCTCCAGAATACGCCATGGACGGCCAAATCTCGATAAAATCCGATGTATTCAGCTTCGGCGTGCTGGTGCTGGAGATCATCGCCGGCAGGAGGAACCGAGGCTCCTACGAACCCGACCTCGATGTCAACCTCCTAGGATATGTAAGTACAGTAGCAGCTGGCAACACTTTTTTTTTCGAAAATTGCTGGCAGGATTATGCCAGGCAAATATATTGATAGGGAAGAGGAAACAGTTAAAGTACAGGTGAAAAGTCCAAAAAAACAACATAAAAAAACAACCGATAGGCCCAAATGAGGGATTTAGGCCCTCAAGACAAAAGAGGCAAAACGGCCTAATCCAATGGCAAAAATTTCTCGTAATCGCTTGGCTCCCGCACTACACCATAGTCGAGCCTCTTCCTTGATCTTTGCAATCAACACTGTCGGCGATTTGTGTTGATGCTCGAAAATCCTTGCATTTTGCTCTCTCCAAAGCTCCCATGTGACAAGAAGCGTCATCGATCTTACTGCTTTACATGGAGAAGCTGTTGACGTCCCAACCGTACGCCACCACTGGACCACAGAGTCCATGTTGTTCCATCCTTCACGCCTAGGAAATTTTCCATTGGTTCAAGACCGTATTCCATCCTTCACAGCTAGCAACACTTTATCACAAGCAATTCTTCCAAAGAAATTCTGAAATTAACCATGCATGTTCATGTCGACTGTCGTCGGTGATGGATCTTCCAGGCATGGATGCTGTGGAGAGAAGGGCGGAGCATGGAGTTACTGGACGAGGCATTGGGCGCCAGCTTCCACCACAGCAGGGTGCTGCGGTGCATTCAGGTGGCGCTCCTGTGCGTCGAAGCGCAGCCGAGGAACCGGCCGCTCATGTCGTCGGTGGTCACGATGCTGGCCAGCGACAACGCCGTGCTCCCCGAGCCCAACGAGCCCGGGGTGAACCCAGGGATGAGCACGTCGTCGGACACGGAGTCGTCTCGGACCCAGAACGCTACCGCCAACTACGTGACCGTCACCAGATTAGAGGCGAGGTAGCTTGCATTGGAACTGTCCACATTTCTAGTGTTTCGTAATGCGAACTTGTGAAGGTTGCAATTGTGCATAAACGTATCTTCGTTTTTGTCTGTCTGTTTGTTTCAGGTCCACGTCCACTGGCCACTCTTCCCTGTAAAGTTTGCACAGTTTGTAAAGAGTACAAATTGCATTGAGAAGCTCCTGCATTCAATTTATTGTGACTTGTTATCGGGGCCATCTTTTTTTGAAACTGGACAAATTTGGTCCTTTGACCGGTTTCGTAGGTTGTTTAGTATTTTCTAAAATATAATTAATATCTAGTTTGATATCTTAAAACTATAATTAATTTATTTTAAATTATAAAAATATAAAACGAATATAATTTTTCTAAAAATGTTGTGTACCTTTTTTTTTTAAAGTTTGTGTACCTATTTATGATCTATATATTTGAAACTGGTTTGCTTTTATTTGTGTTGCTTATATTGCTTGTAGTTATGCTTATTATTTATTTAAAATAAATAAAATCCAAATAACCCTAAATAAATTAGCAGCGGGTAGATAACATTTTTAGATGAAAATTGAAGTAGTTTTATATTTTTTTAAATTTAAAATGGATTACTTATAAAAAATTTAGAGATCAAACATTCTTATTTTTCAAAAAATAATAATACAAAAAACACCTTTGAGACCAGTCCGAAGATTAAATTTATTTGGTTTGAACAATTGGAGGGTGAAAAGAAAATGGAAAAAAAACATAAACCCTTCAAGTTGCATGTTCTGGTTTTTTTTTCTTCAATAAATCATTTGCCACATCAGTAAAATAAATACCTGACAAAATAATACATGCATATAGAAATTATAATAGTCTTTATTTACCGCGTGTCTCAGCAAGTTTTGGCACGTCCTGGTTGGGCCCCGGCTGCTCCTTTGTGCTGGATCCCCGTTAGTCGATCTTGGCGAATGGCGAGGCATCGTTCAGCATGATGGGAGAGCAGCATTGGTAGTGCTGAACGATGATGGTACCGTCGGGAGCTTGTTTTTGTTCTTTGACTTCAACTATGTGGTCATCGCAATGTATAGATGATGATGGTACATATTAGGGTAAATTAACAATCCATGAGTCAAACCTTTCCCACTTTTGGGGTTGCTGTGGGATGCAAATAAGCAAGCTCGAGTTCCAAAGACGAATCGAGATCCAATGCACGTTTTTTAAATTCAACTCAGATGCCAAAGCAGTCTAAGTGCATAGATGAAAGTAAACTCTACCCCCAGTCCATGCTGACAGAGCATAGATGTGGCATTTGGGAGTGGATCATGGAGCTTTTAGCACTTTGCAACACAAAAATATTTTGGACCGTATTACTATATGAAATATTTTGGATCGTACCGACGAATGCGAGGACCGTGTCGTGCCTAGAATGTCGGCACGATGTGTTACTTGGCCCGACCCATACTTTGGATCCTTACACCAGCATGGAATGAAAATCACACGCAAACACATCTACAATTGTACAATGCAATTTCATAGTGTTCATTACTAAACTGAATTTTATTTAATTTTTAAATAGATTGTAAAAAATATTAATTTTTTCATGAAAATGGTACACACAAAATATAGTTTTTTGTATGTCACGAACGGATAAAGAAAGTAAGGCTTCGAAGGACGTGCTTGAACCGGCGTTACGGCATGATACGAAATATGCCAGCATGCTATGGATCATATTTGGACCGAAGGAAAAACTTACCATGTTATTATACCGCAAACATATCTCGCGTGTCTGCTTGTCCCACAAGATCTACTTGTAATAACTGGAAACAAGAAACTAACTCACCGTCGTATATAAGTTTAGAAACTTCATGCGCATCGACGGAGTCACGGAGGTGAGTGCGGTGCGGACGGCTGGCCGGCTTGCCTGTTCATTTGGCTCATAAGTCATGGTTGGAAGTACTGTTGACTGATTTGTTATTAGAGAAAAATATTGTTTGTTGGCTGAAAAAGTACGATTTATAAGCCAAGCGAACAGGACGCATGAGGCTAGCGGTGTGGCGGAACAAAAACCTGAGCGCACGCGTGTGTTCTGTTCTGTGGATCGGATCAAACTCGGTCTCTGACCTACCCACGGGCGACAAGCCGACGACCAACTCGACCGCGTGGAAAAACAGATAGCCGTTCTAGACTCCAACCGTCCTGTTCGTTCGGCTTATAAGCCGTATTTTTTCAGCCAACAAACAATATTTTTCTCTTACAACAAATCAGTCAACCGTACTTTCACTCATGGCTTATGAACAGGGCAAACGTTGACTTGGCCGGCTTGTGTGCTGTGGACTCCAAATCCAAACAACCCGCACAGGGACGGCCGGATGGGATCTTGTCTTGTCAAAAGGTGATAAAGAAGGCACTCAAACGCGGCCACAGGCCCATGTGAGTATGTGACTGACTAGAATAACAAATTCTCGCGCGCAGGTGAAGGTGCAGCCCGCAGTCCCGCACCGTCGCACTGGTCGATCACCCGGTACAAGACAACGTCCTCTCCCTCCCGCTGATCCCAAGCCTCGGGGTTGGCAGCCGCCACTCGGCCGTGCGTGCAGGTGCAGGCACCCTCACAAGGCAATGTCCCGATCCCGAGAGTAGCTAGAGATCACCGCCCATTCTGCACTGGCGCGGGGCGCGCGATTCAGGCGAGATCGTCGAGCATGAGGGCGTGCGCGCTCTCCCTCGTCCTCCTCGCCACCGCCGCGTTCTTCCCACTCTCCACCTCAACCGACACCATCGGCCCGTCCGAGTCCATCACCACCGGCAATAACGAGACGCTCGTCTCGGCCGGTGGCGTCTTCCAGCTCGGCTTCTTCAGCCCGGACGATGATGGCGCCAGGACGTATCTCGGCATCTGGTACTACAACATCACGGTGCACACCGTGGTGTGGGTCGCCAACCGCCACAGCCCGGTCCGCAGCACCCCGGGTGTGCTCCGGCTCTCCGCCGACGGCCGCCTCGTCATCCTCGACGGCCAGAACGGCCCGGTGTGGTCCTCGGCAGCGCCGACCAGGAACGTGACCGCCGGCGCCACCGCGCGGCTCCTGGACAGCGGCAACTTCGTCCTCAGCGCCGACGGGAGCGGCTCCGACTCCGACCAGAGCGTGGCGTGGCAGAGCTTCGACTACCCGACGGACACGCTGCTCCCGGGCATGAAGCTCGGGGTGGACGTCAGGGCCGGCATCACCCGGAACATCACGGCGTGGCGCGCCGCGTCCGACCCGTCGCCGGGCGACGTCACGTTCAAGCTGGTCACCGGCGGGCTTCCGCAGTTCTTCCTCTTCCGTGGCGACGCGAGGCTGTACACGAGCGGGCCGTGGAACGGCGAGATCCTCACCGGCGTGCCGTACCTCAAGTCGAACGACTTCACCTTCAGGGTGGTGTACAGCCCCGACGAGACGTACTACAGCTACTCCATCGGCGGCGACGCGCTGCTGTCGCGGCTCGTCGTGGACGAAGCGGCGGGGCAGGTGCAGCGGTTCGTGCTGGTCAACGGCGGGTGGAGCAACTTCTGGTACTACCCCAACGACCCGTGCGACTCCTATGCCAAGTGCGGGCCGTTCGGGTACTGCGACAACACCGGCCAGTCCCAGGCGTGCGTCTGCCTCCCGGGGTTCCAGCCACGGTCGCCGCAGCAGTGGAACCTCCGCGACGGGAAGGCCGGGTGCGTGAGGACGACCAGACTCGGCTGCGGCGGCGGCGGCGCGAACGCGAGCAGCGACGGGTTCTGGGTCGTCAAGCGGATGAAGCTGCCGGAGGCCACCAACGCGACGGTGTACCCCGGCATGACGCTGGAGCAATGCCGGCAGGCGTGCCTCAGCAACTGCAGCTGCCGGGCGTACGCTGCGGCGAACGTCAGCGGGGGTCTCAGCCGCGGCTGCGTCATCTGGGCCGTCGATCTGCTGGACATGCGGCTGTACCCGACGGACGTTCAGGATGTCTACATACGGCTCGCGCAGTCGGAGATAGATGCGCTCAATGCCGCAGGTTCGGACTCTGACGCAATCTTTTTATTTTTGGTCACATACTACTTCTTTCAATTCAGTACAAATTTAGTACAATTTCAGTCAGTTTTTATGATCTTATAATTGCGCGATTCTATGCGTCAGTACAAATCTATATGAATTTTGTACATCCTTGCTAGGAACCTTACATGACAGATGTAGAAATGTAAATTGGAGCATACTGTTGTGAGACTTGGTTGAGATATCTCATCTCCGTAGCTGTCGAGATTAATTGGCCCCAGTGTCCCATCATCCGCCTAATTATAACTCGCCTAAAACGATCACGTCACAAAACAGCGTGTGCACTAGTTGAATTCTGCAGCACGCTCTTGTGCTGCTTTTCTTCGTCACCTTCTTTCCGCGCGTTCGGCTGCGCTGGCCAGCGCTCTTAGAAAAACACTGTTCATATGAACAGTGTTTTCAGTCCGAACAATATTTTTTTCTCACATCAATCAGCCGGAACAATATTTTTGTTTATTTTTCAGTCCTGCCGAACAGCCCATTTGTCTCCTAGGCTTGTCCTGCCTCCTCTTTGCTTCTGTGCTCTGTAGTTTTAGCGCCTTTTTTCTAATCTGAACCGCTTGTTTCGTTTCAATTTATGCTGTAGGGGTGTAAACCCCTCCAGTTTCGTTCAAAAAAAAATTCTCGGTCAAGAATAGGCCACTCATAGAAGAAAGTATCACTGGCCACCACTTCCATTCTGAAAACCACACTGGAATGCTGCATACTCCCTCCATACTAAAAAAATAAAGTTGTTTTGGACAGCGACACGGTCTCCAAAACATAACTTTGACTGCTTATTTTTATAAAGATATTTATCAAAAAGTGATATATGTAAATTTTTGTGAAAGTATTTTTCAAGACAAATCTATACATATGGTTTTCACATTTTCAAACTCAACAACTTAAAAGTTATTCATGATTTATATTCATAATGTTTGACACAGGCATTATCCAAAACAACTTTATTTTTTTTAGTACGGAGAGAGTACACATTTGAGAAAAAAAGAAAACTTGGACAGAGTATTCTGTTCCCCGACCCAGACGCATTTGTTTTGATATATGATAGAGCAGGCAATTCAAGGATCACCTTTGAATGGAAGCAAAGTGGCATGCATGGGTCAACTATCAAAACGTAGCTTGGCCAAAAACCGTGGCAGCACTTAGTTTTCCATGCATCACAGTCGCTTGGTTTGGTACGGTGCAGTCTACCGGAAAACATCACTGGACGAGCTATCGTCCAACACCACCCAAATTGATAATGACACATTGAAAGTTATCTAGATATCATAAACTATACAGCGGCGACTGTTTTACATCGACCACATGCATGCATTTCTAGGTACGATTATTCTTAACAGGTGGTAGAAATACGAACATTTTTTCTAGTGGTAGCAGCGGCAAAAAATCCTAAAGCATTCAAAGGGATACATCATGCATGCATGTTTCTAAGTAAGTGGAACCAAAGCTTTGGTATTTTTCTAGTCTGAAACTTTTGCACGCACGCATATTGACTAGTCGCATGCAGAACACAGTGTTAGGCCGGTTCACCACCTAACGTTTTGCCGATTGCCGCTGCTTGTTTTCCAGCGAGACACCGGGTCCCGAGCAAGCGCGTGGTGCTCGGCGTCGTCGCGGCAGTTGCCGGCGTGCTTCTCCTGCCGTCGGTCGTCTGCTGCTGTGTCTGGAGGAAGAGGAGGAAACGTCACGGCGAGACCGATCACCACGACGCGCTCCCGTTCAGGGCAAGGAAACAGCAAGCGTTGGACGAGGACTGGAAGAGTGCCGAGAAAGACGTCGACGACCTGCCGTTGTTTGATCTGGCGGTGGTCCTGGCCGCCACGGACAGTTTCTCTGCGAGCAACAAGATTGGCGAAGGAGGGTTTGGTCCTGTTTACATGGTAAGAACGATAGGAAGGAGTGTGATTATTAACAGTAGGATGATAAAACCTGAAAATGGTAGAATAATCTGAAAAAAGGGTTTGTCAGCCGATTGTCCCTGATTTCTAACGGGATGCTGGGACCTGCGAACTGTTGAACAGGGAAAGCTTGAGGACGGGCAGGAAGTAGCCGTGAAGAGGCTGTCCCGGAGATCGATGCAAGGGGCGGTGGAGTTCAAGAACGAGGTGAAGCTGATCGCCAAGCTTCAGCACAGGAACCTCGTGAGGCTGCTCGGCTGCTGCATCGACGAGGAGGAGAGGATGCTCCTGTACGAGTACATGCACAACCAGAGCCTCGACACGTTCATATTTGGTCAGTTTGACATTGCAGAAACATATATCTATCTGCCCAACAAGTTTAGTTTACTGAATTGTACTTGCATAGAAATGCTATAATGCTAATGGTTATGCGTTGTGCAGATGAAGGAAAGCGGATGTTGCTAAGGTGGCAGAAACGCTTTGATATCATTTTGGGGATTGCGAGGGGTTTACAGTATCTGCATGAAGACTCAAGGTTCAGGATCATCCATAGGGATCTCAAGGCTAGCAACGTGTTATTGGACAGAAACATGGTCCCCAAAATTTCAGACTTCGGCATCGCAAGGATGTTCGGAGGTGACCAGACCACAGCATATACATTGAAGGTCATTGGAACATAGTAAGTTCTTTCTTGATCTCCTGGTCCTATGGCCCCCAAATTATGGACATTCAAACTGACATGAGAGACGGTTTTTGGTTTTCAGCGGCTACATGTCCCCGGAATATGCGATGGATGGCGTGTTTTCCATGAAGTCCGACATCTACAGCTTCGGCGTGCTGGTTCTAGAGATCATCACTGGCAGGAGAAACCGAGGCTTCTACGAAGAAGAGCTTGATCTCAACCTCCTCCGTTATGTAAGTACGACAACTGTAAGCAGCACAATTTGCATGCTGTTTCTTTCTGAACATTTTTATCTAACCATGCTGGTCTGGTCATTTGTCCTTGTCCAGGCGTGGATGATGTGGAAAGAAGGCAGGAGCGTCGATTTGGTGGACAAGGTCATGGACGGCAGCGGCGTCAACTACAGCGAGGTGCTGCGATGCATCCAGGTCGCCCTCCTGTGCGTCGAGGTGCAGCCCAGGAACAGGCCCCTGATGTCGTCGGTCGTCATGATGCTGGCCAGCGAGAACGCGACGGTCCCTGAGCCGAACGAGCCCGGGGTGAACATCGGGAATAAGAACACGTCGGACACGGACTCGTCTCATGGCCTCACGGCCAACAGCGTGACCATAACCGCAATTGAAGCTAGGTAGCTTCGGTTTGCATGCCCTCGCCTGCAGACCACCAGTAGTGATTCTTTTCTTGGTGCTCTTCTACTGATGTAGTCTGTGCCTTGTATTGTGTACGTAGTCACCCGGTTCAATTTATTGACAGAAACGAGTGCATTTTTCTTCCATGTACGTACTGTCTTGCAAACTTGAGCAGCTTCACTTTCGATTTGGGGGCGTGTACCGTGTACGTGAAGTCTGCGAGACAGTTTCTCTCCATCACCTTCGTAACCTCAACCCGCTCGGCAGCTGCTCCTATCGTTAGGTCGTGTTCCGGCGTTCCGCTGGCCGCCGCCAGTCTGGACGTGGCTGTAAATCCAACGAATGATTGATTGACGACTGACGAGTCACACACCCACACGGCATAATCGTTGCTTGCTAGTACCAAGTCATCGCGCGCGGTCGACTCGTCCACGTCGATTGCGATGCGAGCCCCGCGGACAGTAGAGAATTCTTCGTTGGCGATGCTTTCCTATCCGACAAGACATTAAAAGGATCTTTCCTATCCGACAAGACATTAAATTGCTGTTTTTTTCCTTTCATTGATATCGATGTTCATTTTATGGTTTAGGTTATGATTTTTATTACTAATTTAAATCATTTATTTGTCTTCATATATATTATTTAAACAACATATATTAAATTTTTATTAGACAAGAAAGCATACTTTTATCTATTTCTCGGACCCAGGCACCAACCAAACACACTTCTTTACACTTGCCTGGCTAGGCAAATATCATCAACTTTCCAGACAACTCTCAGACAACACTTTTTGCTAGACAAGTTACCCAGGCTTCCAACCAAATAGGCCATTTGACCAAGGAATGTTCGCCCGTTTAGGTACTGACTGCTCGTTGCGTGCACGTCTGACTGTCGGAGCTAGCCCACATAACAGAGATAGGCGACGCTGGCTGGTTGCGTGCTCGCGAGTTAGAGCGCGTGGGAGGAGCACTTGCTGCAACATATCGTAACAAGGTGAAACAAATTGAAACATACGCTTGCAACATATGTGTATAGCCACTGCAACGTATGTAACATTCATATAAAACACTTGCAATATACGTCTGAAACAGGTGAAACATTGGGAACATACACGTGCAATATACGCTTAGAGCCACAGCAACATATGTAATATCCAGATGAAAACATGAACATCCAAATGAAATAACTGAAACATTTGGAAGATACACTTGCAATATATGTGTATAGCCATTGCAACATATACAATATCTAGATGAAACATATACAACATCTAGATGACACATGAAACATACACATGAAACGCGCCGGCGTGGAGTTCGATGCCCATGGTCACCAGTCACGAGAGCAGAAAATGGAGCATGCAGATGTGGCCCCCCACGCTCCTCTCATGAATTCCCAATGTCGGTCATTCTCTCTCTTGGTCACCGGCATGCATGTGTAACACCCCTGGTGTTACGAGCTTGTTTAGCACCGTGATTTAGGTCTAAGTAAAATTTTCGAAACGAGTTTCTCGGATTTTTTATTTAAAACGTACTTACCGTGATAAGGGAATCGTGTGCGACTTAATTTTGTGGACTCGGACAAACGTCCAAGTTAAATTATTCAGTACGTAAAGATATTTAGGAATGTCGAACGATGATTCTAGCGAACGGTTTGTTCTGTTAGATTAAGCATGAAAAACAACTTTTATAAATAAAATCAAATCCATTAATAAATAGAATGATATATATATATATATATATATATATATATTCACGGTTTTATTTTGTTAAGCACGAACTGACGAGAGAGGGAGAGAGAGCGCAGCAGTTTTATTTATTTTCCTGACGTGCGGCATACTCGACTGGCATTGCAACTATGCGCCATCTCGTCCATGCCACTGTTGTCCCACGGCCGGTGCCTTGTGCGAGCGTCCTTGCTGCTGCTTCGCGGCCGCTGTCTTTTGCCTTGAAGGAAGATGGCTGGCCTGCTGCTCGCATGGTCCCGTCACTCTGCTGTCCTGCATAATGGAAGTTGGACGACCCTCATGCTACTGCCCCCTTCCTTTCTATTTCTGTTGCCGCCCCAGCTCCTGTCCGTCAGTCGCTCCTTGTTTCCCTCGCCTCCCTCTGCTTGCCCAATGCTGGCTCATCCCTCTCTTGCCGTGCACCACTGCCTCTGTTGTCCCGTCGAGACCTTCTCGTGGTGCCGTTGTTTTTTCCTTCCTGCTCGTCCTCGGCCGTTTGCTTCACCTACCCGTGTTAGTGCGGCCTCTGCTTGCATGCCGTGGCCGGTCTCTGCCTGTCTTTTTATTCTCTAGCGCTGCTTCCTCGCTCCTTCCATTTTCTGTTGCCCGGGGGAAAAGGCTCCCAGCTCCGCTTGCCCTCCCCACTCACTCGCTCGGCCTTCTCCTCTGCTTGCGCGTGCTGCCCCGCTGCTGCGCCGTTGCCGGCTCCACGCCTGAGCGCGCGTGCTCTGGTCCCTCGTTGGACCTGCGGTTCCTCGGCGCGCCGACCCACATCGCCGCCTCTCCTTTTCCCCAACGCAGTCAACGTCACCTTGGCCTGCTTTCCGCGTCACCCGCCGCCGTCGCCGCGCTGCCGCCCGTCGTTTCCCCCGTCCCGCCGTAGCAGCACATCGGCGTGCTCGGTTCGCCAGCGGCCACCACCGCACGCGCTGGCGCACCGCGAGCGCGCGCTGCTCTTCCGCGCCGCGCTGCTACTCCGGGTCGTGCGGGGAGCCACCGTGTACCGCGCCTCCCATCGCCGTTGCCAGTTTACCCCCTCCTCGTAGCGTCCGAAGCCAATGCAGCAACCGCGACCTCCCCCCGCAGCACCGCCATGGCTGCCCACGCGTGCGGCATGCGCCCGCCGATGCCCCAGCGCCGCCGTGGCCCCTGCTCAGGCCTTCGCCGTGCTGCGCATGCGGCCGGGCCGCTGCGCCTTGCCTGGCACGTGCGGGGCCTAGCCGGGGGCGCGCCTTGTTCGCCCGGTGCCGAGGAGTTCGCCCGCGCCAGTCACCGCGCCTCGCAGCGGCACTGCCGCCGCTGTCGCTCGCCGCCGGCCGGTGTTCCCCTGCCGTGCTATGTTTTTGTGGGAGAAGAAAAGGTGAGAAAGGTGAGGATTGAATCTTTCCAGGTTCCCGATGCGAAATCATTGACTCACTTAAATAATATTGTGTCCTATGGGTTGATTTAAGTAAAGTAAAGGGACCTCATCACAAAACTACCGCCGTCGTGCTGCCCTGGCCGTGTGGGTCGGTTGACTGGGCTGCTCGCGCCCCCATCTCTGTCCCCGCGTTGGGCCGTGCCCGCCGTTGCTGGGCCGCTGGCCGCGTGCCGCTTGGGCCACTGGTCGCGCCCCCCGCCTGGACCGCCGTGCGCGTCCGCGATAGGGCTGCTGGGCCATTTAGCCGCCGCCGGCCCAAGTGCCCTGTTCTTTTCTAGTTTTGTTTAAAATGGCTGAAACTTGTAAAGTCAATATAAAATTGTGTAGCTGTCCAAAAATTGTGAAACTAGTTTTGTTAGTCTCCTAAAATCATGATCTACCTGTTAGTATATTTTGTTCACATAGTGTGATAATATTCTTGGAAACTATAAAATTAATTTGAGATACTTAATATTGTAAAAATATAAACTTGTAGGAATTGTCGTGATAAATTGGTAATAGTGTTGGATCTGAAATTTTTTCGCTAGGTTCCTAGCATTATTAGCTGTTCACTGTAATTTGGTAGCCCCTGAATAATTAGTTTGCTAGATAGATAATAATGCCCTATTCGAATAAAGATTAAATCGATAGGATATAATAAAGAAACAACTTGAATTTATATAACTAAAATAATTGTTGGGAAATAACGCCTTATTCGACAACATGGACATGTGGCCTAAGTACGATCAATGTTAGAACTAGCTCGTTAACTTGAGAAGCGTAAATCGTATTTTACGAGTCACGATTGCAGTCGATTAATTACGTATTTGCATCGCATCGCATTGCATATCATATAGGTATGATGATGGATCAACGGATCAATTGAAGCATGATTGGGAATCCGAAGATGGTGTAATGGTATTCTCTCTAGGAGATGATGCAATGGGTTGTCTATCCAGTTGATGGAGGATGATCTGAAGATGCAGATACTAACTTTTTAATATTTCTTACGCAGGCAAGCCCTGGTGCATAACTTCTACTTTTCTGTAGTTTAAATTATAATTGTGCATTAAGTTTTAAGGAGTTGAATGAAACCCACTTGCATATATATATATATATATATATATATATATATTATATATATATATCTTTATCCTATGAGTCTTACTAGTATGACAGGGTCGTGTAGATTGCTATGCTACAGGACTCCGGTAGAAGTCGAGTGATTGCCTATCACTCACGAGAGATAAGAAATATATTACATTATTATTATCACTTGGAAAATATAAATGGTGGAAAGAAAAAATGGTGACCGGGCAGGGATATGGTTTGGGTATTGGTGGGTGTAAGAGGTTGTGTCGCCGTGGATGCGGGGCATAGCTTAGTTACACTGCTTTCCCTGTCTATGTCGGTTAAGGACCGATCGTTGCATAAGCCATCGAGGCAAGTCACAGACTTATTATCCTGAGCACATACTTGGGTAGGAGCACTTGGAAGACTTGTTGCTCTCTTGTCGTGGGTTCTGGCTCTTTCTAGACCGACTGTCAGGGTTTCTTTTTAGTGGAGGAGGTCCTTGCACCGCACTGAGTCCGGGACTCAGGGGCGGGGGCTTGGAGTCCTAGTTTGGACGAGGACCTAGGAACCCAGGACAGGAGGGTGATGGGTTGGTCCTGCTTGTGCCTTGGGTACAAACGGGGCGTGTGTTTTCGGGGTACCCAGCTGGGAGCATTGATTCGCGAATTGCCGGGCGATCCGGTACGGCTTGTTTCGTGCCTAGCACCATAGTAAGAACTGAAAGATGAAAGATGGAAAAAGGAAATCTGATTGGTTACCACCTGCTTGAAAATAGCACAGGTGCTTACATAGAATGGTTAGTTAATGAACCAATGCGGCTATTAATAAAAATCAAATATAAGGACGCACTTTTAGTAATGCTCCTGCAGATGCAATAAACCCACAAGCCACATAGCCTTGTATATCCTTTGAGTCTTTTTCTTTCCTCCTGTCGGGTAAGTCTTGCTGAGTATAATTGAGTACTCAGGGTTTTATTCCCCCTGTTGCAGGTGACAGGTGGATGCTAGAGCTGACCCTTGTATGTGGATACCTCCTGGTGGGCTCAGCGAGGATTCCTTTACGCTGCGATCGTAGTTCTTATTTATAACTCTCACCAAATGCTTTTATAAATGAAAGTTTCATAATTTGTTATCGTAGTTTATATATCCATAGTTCATCATGTCATGATTAAATATTTATTTTCGCTATAATTTTGATCACATGTTTATATTCCGTTGTTCAATTAAATTGTTTATAACTCTAATAATATGATTACATTCCGCTGTTATAGTAATAAATATTATACTCTGATGTTGTATTAAAGGTGATGTAAGAAATGGTTAAGAATGATGTAAGTTTTATTCTATCATTTGTGATCCTGATGGTAAAATGTGGATTTTTGGGTTCTCCCCTGAGGTGTGCCCGATGGAACCAAGTAATTTAGTGTTCTCCCCTGAGTGCTTAGTTTCTAATAGAAGACAAGCACTCCTGGGAGGCATTAGATTAGGTGGTTCTACCACAGGTGGTATCAGAGCGCAAATGAGGAAATAAGGCGTCGAAAACCTTTTCTAAACTAAAATTTGACAACAAATTCTTTTCAAAAAGTTAGGACATTTGTATGCGAAGTTATATAAGTAGCCCTATTACTATGGTTATGTATCCAGGATAGATGGCACTCTGCTGACTTAGGCAGGCTTAATCAATTTTTCTATAGGTACACTGACCCGAGCATAATCCAATAGTATCGACTAGCTACAGGGAGAGAACGATGTGCCAATAATCTGAGAACGGTTGCCCTATATGTTGGCAACAGTGAAAGGACGTATAGGACATGCATCCATGCATATCCTGTTTGTGCATTGTAGCGCTCGTATTGCTTGTAGATACGCCCTCCCTTGGTGTCCCGCGTGTCGTATTATGCACGACTGACTTATTCTGGTTCTAGAGTTAGGTCTGCACTGTGGCTTCGTGTTTCGCGTTCATCGTGGTTCACGCCGGTCGTGACCCACGTCTCTCCGTACCCTTTTTCTATGCTCTTGTCGGACACCTGCCCTGCAGTCGTACTAGTCAGTAATGGCCTCGGACCTCGCTCGCCTCGAACACGCGAAAAATTTGGTCGATTCATTTGTAGTGACCCCACGCAGGAACCCCAGTGCACCGCATCAGAACGCTCCGCCTTTATAAATAGAGCCTGACTTAGCCCTTGGAACCACCACTCGGCACACTTTAGCTTGCTTAGCTTTTCCTTTGAGACAGCTTTTCGCTCAGCCTTCCTCACCCCACCGCCAGAAATGGCAGGAGCCTAGGTTAGTAGTTACTGCCTGAACGTTTAGGGTTTTTCTAGAATCCTGCATGCCACCATGCAAAAGCTTAGAGTAAAAGATCCTCCTGAGTATGAGGGCTGTGAGTATGAGGAGCATGGCACCGAGCGGTGTGAGGTTACCGTCTACATCGGGAAGAGTGAGGAGTTCCCCGACCTCACTGAAGCCTAGTGTGTGACCGCAACCGAGTTTAGCTTCATCGACACCTACCAGGTTGTGGCCCGTAAAGCCTTGCGGTACCTTTGCCAGATCTTTGAGGAGCCCATTGTCTGTACCCCCATGAGGTTCTTTCCACCTTTGGACATGAATCGGCGGGCATGGAGGGCTCGCATGGAGGCCTGGCAAGGATGAGATGCGCAAGAGGACAGTCCTACCGTGGTGTACTTGACCACATACCTGCTTGCTCTGGATGAGCAGTATGACCGGCAAGCCTTGAAACTAAGGATCTGCCTCCAGTGGGCGGAGGAAGCTGAGATCTTCAACCGGATGCTCCAGGTGCAACTCGTTGAAGCGCATGCCAGTGCTGCAGCTGCTGAGAGCCGGAAGACTTCCATGTCGGAGGCCCTGAAGGAGGCTAAAGATTGGCATGTCCATCAACTGGGTGAGGCCTATCTGTTCACTATGGCCAAGCGGAGGATGCTGGTTGATGAAAGGCAGGATGCCCCGATCTTAGAAATGATCGCTATCCACCCGCCAGAAAGAAGGAGAACCGGTGTTGCAGTGCCGCCAGCACCTCCACCTTCGGAAGTGTTAGAAGCAGGACCCTTGATTCCTCTCACTCAGCCAGCACCAAGAGAAGATGTAGATCCGTAGCCTGGGCAGTAGAAGAATCCGTCGAGCCATGAATGAAGATGCGTGGTCTAGACTAGAGTAGTTGCCTTGGAATGCTGTACCCGTAGTAGTAGTGCTTGTTGTCGCTGTTCTCCGGTATTGTACTCTTGCTGTTGTTGTTGTCCGTAGTTGTTGAGCTCGTCCGACCGTAGGTGAATGCTGTGTCATGAATGGGAGCTTGAATGCCTGTATGATGTACCCGTATAAGACCATTCGGAATATGCATTTTTTAGTTCACTGTGTTTATTGCGTTCATCTACCCTTAAGTTTCGTTAGACGTGTTGAAAGTTTTTATGTTAAGTGGGTTACAAGAGAAGTTGCCATTCAGATACCAGTAGATCTGTCGTGATTGGATAACATAGGACACTGTATCAACTAATTGTGGATGTCCCAGTAGAACACTTGACTCTCTTTAAATCAAATCCGCTGTTGGATTTGAATTCCTTGTCCTTTATTGTGAAGGGAACCCTTGTTGTTTGAATCTTCTCTTGCAATACTCCCCTTATTCTGTGGTCTATGACCCCACCGCCTTCATGGCGTGTAAGTTGGTATTAGTTGCTTGGTTAATAGCTTATGGTGCCGCAACGACACCGAGGGCTCCCTGTGGAACAACTGCCACATGGTGATGCTGCTCGACACGCGCTGGTATCAAGATTGTTGACTAAGTACCTTTACCAAGTTACACCACCATACCACTTTTGCTATGATAAATTTCCCTGGAAATGTTCAGGTGTTTAAACGGGAAATCCACAAAGGGTTGATGACATAGTGTTCTCTCTAAGTAAATGAATAGGAGGTGGTTTTGGGGGAAGAAAGTATGACATGGTCTCAGTTTACATGAAAGGCGGATGTGGCCGAGTAAAGGAAAGAAAAAGAAGAGTAGTAAGGAAAGTTAGGCTCGGGTAGTCGGGAGTGATTGTAAAAGCCTGAGTGGATGTCATGTCCCAAGCCCTATGTTTAGTTGACCGCGCTACGCATGCTGGGTCGTTTCGCTGTGTGCCTTGCGAACGCTGTTTGTATCGAGTCCTTAGCTCCCCGTTCTCACGTGGCCACGGCATCGTGCCGCACTCGCTGTAACAACCCAAAAATCCATACACCAGAAATCACAACTACAAAATTTTTCTTTAAAACCCCATGTGATGATGAGTGACATTGTAGGAGCCAACCCTATGTGTTGCATTAGAAGTAACCCAACCCAAGTCAACACATAAGCATGGCATGTCAATTGTTGATTATGTTATTTAATTTCTGACAAACAAAGTGTTGCATACATTGTTAACTCAAGTTATGATTTGGATTTTCATTTGCTTTATGTTATGCTTAACCACTCCATTAAAATAATAAACCATAAAATAATTATTAATCAAATCAAAAGCATAAAGGCTTAAAAGGAAAACAATTTCTATTTTTGTATAACCAAAACTACATCTATTTTTGTTATACAAAATAGCTAAATAAATTCCTAATAATTAAATAAGAATGTTGTGGGCCCCATATCTAAAACTCCAATGAGTAAGCTGCACCAATTTGGAATTCAAATTTCAAACCAAATTTGAATTCAAACAATGGAAAAGAAATGAAAAACAGAAAAGGAAAAGAAGAAGTGGGCCTCCCAACTAGCTGCTCGGCCCGCGCCAGCTGACCGGCCCAGCCTTCACCCCTCCTCTCCGCTGGCCCATGCGCGCGCGCACGCGGCCTAGCCAGCCGGCCCAAGATACCGCTCACGCCTGCGCGCCCCTTTGCTTCGCCCGCAACCGCTGCCCGCTGGACCCCGCATGTCAGTCGCACCCCGTCTACAACGTCGTCTTCTCTACACCCTCGCTCAACCGCCCGCTCGACCAAGCCCCGACAGCGGTGGCAGGGTGGGCCAGGGGTCATGCCTAGGGCATGGCCCTATCTCCTTAGCGCCGCACCCACGCAACCCTTGCGCTGCGCCTACGCCACCGCATGCGAGCCATTGGATGCCACTGATCATGCCTCCACTGCTCGATCGCCGTCCGCCATTAGAGCTCGGAGCTCGGCTATAAAGCCACGGCCCTCGGTTGCCCTAGCGCTCTCCTGTGCCCCGCCGCCACCTTGTGGCCTTCCACAGCACACCCGAGCCAAGAGAGAAGAGGGAGGAGAGGAAGAAGGGGGCGGGGAAAGGAAACACCGGAGCCACTGCCGGGAGGAAGACCGGGAGATCACCGGAGCCGAAGCGGATGACACTGCACGGCATGTCTTCCGGAGCTACACGACCTCGACTCTTCACTGCACCGCTATCCTCTCGCCGTCAACACCTACGGTGAGCCTTCTGGCCTCTCCCTGCTCGCCATCGGACCTTACCATGTCGGCCATGGCGCTCCACATTGTGAGCGCATAGGCCAAGGCCATCTTCGGCCACTGGGTACACACGCACGGCACACTCACGCGCACACCACGACCACCTCCGAGCCCTTGGACATTGTAGACCCCTCCAAGCCCCATGGACGCCAAGGCAGAGCACTCGCTCGTCGCGCTCGCAATGCCGCCGTCGTGGCATGGCCACCACCAGCCAGAGCACTAGACCACCGGCCAGAGCACCAGACCACCGGTCGGATCACCAGACCACCATGGCCTCCACCGGCCAGAGCACTAGACCACCGTCCAGAGCACCACCACCACCGGCCCGAGCACCAGACCACCATGGCCAGGTCCGCTGGGAGTGCCTGGCGTCTCCTTGTCTCGCCCATCCTGTTCGCTGGAGCCACGGGTAACTCACGCGCACGCCGTGACCACCCCGCTGGAGCCCCGTAGTGCACCCATGCGCCTCACCGTCGTCACCATGTCGCCGTAGCCGCCGGAGAACCCCCACTGGCCTCATGAGAATCCGAGCCCTGCCTTGAGCACTGGACGCCCTCACCATGCTCCCACGTAACCGCTGAAGCCTTTACCCGCCCAGCCGAGACACCAGGAAGCCTGCACAGGCGACTTCACCGTCGGCGGGCACCGCCGAACCTCCAACCACCGTGGCCAGGGTCCTAGGGAGTCCTAGTCGTTGCCCTGACCCCACCATCGTAGTCGCCGAAGCCTGACAGTGCTTTTCCCCACGCCAATTGGGCACTAGCACCGCTACAGAAGCTCGGCAGTGAGTACATCGCTGGCGGGAGCGCGCCGTGGAAGAAACAGAGGAGGAGGGGCGAGTTGAGCAGCGCAGCCTTGCACCCGGTGCACAAGAGCCGAGCCGAGGCAAATGACGGTGGACTTGGTCCACCAGGGACCCTGCCTTAGGTCCATGGACCAGCACCACCTGGTCCACCATGAGCCACGCCCACGCCCGTGAGCTGTGGACGAAGCCCAGTAGAGGCCCACGGCCATGACGTGGCAACGCCACAGCTTGCCACGTGTCCAGCCTGGAACGGCCTAGACCGGCCCAACCCAAAGCCCACCAGAGCCCGTTTGAGACCCAGTCCATGTTGACCGTTAACTGGTCAACGTTGACCGTTGACCTAGCCCCACATGTCAGTGGCACAGACACTCTGGACCCACACGTCAGATGGTGACATCATGCTGATATCAGCTGGACCCCACCTGTCAACTCGGAACCGTGATGCTGATGTCATGCTGGCGTCAGCAAGCCACGTGGACCAACCCCAGCATGACACGTGTCAGCCCAGGATTAATTCAGCCTTTTTTATTTTTAGAAATGGATTTAATCTTCAGAAATTCATAACTAATTCATATGACCTCAGAAAAATATGAAACCAGGACCAAAATTCATCTAAAATCGAGCTCTACGCAATGGACCCATGCTTGAGTGCATTTGGCTCTTTTGAATTTTCATTGCTTCTTTGTGCTATTCTATAGACGTCGCTAATGCGACTATAATGCGGTCGTTTGCAGACTCGGAGGAGAACCGGACGGACGAGGATCGTGAGTACCGTGAGGAGTACGGAGACGACTACACTGAAGGTGCCACATCCCACCCAATCTCGTAGCACCTATTACACATGGCTAAAATAGAAATGCTAGTGCTTTACTTTATTGTTGTAGTCACACTATGATAGGACTTGCATGGTAGAATGCTTTCTTGATGGCCTTTACCTTGACACAACCATGCCCCTGCTCACCCAGCTGTTAGGCTAGTCACACGCTTGCTACTATATTTCATTGCTTATTACTTCTACTACGCTTGCACTACATTGATGCGTGGTGGAAACTGATGTTATCTGGACTATGGGAGAGTGTTGCGTGTGTGACTTGGGTGCGTGGAGGGTGAGGGTTGTGTCGACCAAGTTGGAGTATACGACGAGCCTGGGGCAAGTCTTGCCGTGGGGTGCTACCTGGGCACCCCTGGAATGGATACCTGTGGTGGGTAAACGGTATATGAGGTGGCCCTAGGTGTGAACCTGTGATGGAAGGAGCCCAGGGTGGAGGTGCTATGGTGGCACGGTAAATGGAAACCCTGATGGAGACATTCTGGCTTGGTCATCCCTAAGGACTTACTAGTACTCAGATTCACCGGGAAGCCTTACGTACCACTCGCCCTATATGGTGCGGGACGACCGGACTACTTGGTAGGATATTGCCACTACTGCTAGGTTGATAGCGGATAGTGTGAGGGAGGTACGGGGTGTGGAGGATTTCCCCCCACACCGTTCCGAGACTTCATGGAGACCTTGTGGACCCAGTTCATGACTCACAGTTTCAGCCACCCCAGACCGGACTTGGGGTGAACCAGGGCTGAATGGTAGAGTGACATTATCCTAGGCTAGCAAGCGGCCGGAATCAGCCCAGTTGACGACGGTCAGTGAGGAAGGCATATCTTGTGGTTATGTAAAACCTCTGCAGAGTGTATGGTTGATCAATCGATACATGTGCCGACTTGTCGGCTATGGACCTTTCCTAGGTTTCGCTTAAACTAGATAGAGAGATGAGTCCTTCTCTTCTCCCCCTCGAATGAGTGTTCGGACGTAGCCAGGGGCTACGGGCCTTGAGACAGTGACAAGATGGAGTTGGCCTGTCGACTGAGCAATGGTATGGGTGTGGTATGGTGATGGTGTGGAGATGGTGGTATATCGATCCCAGGATCGAAACCTGGCTCGGGAATGGGAAATGGGGTGGAATGTGTGAGAACGGTGTTAAAACTTGACCAACTATTATTATGTACTTGATATGCTAATACATAGGAAACCCCAGCCTTATAGGTTCCTTTTGATTATATCCAACTTGCATCCAATTTCCACAAAGCAATGCTCATAGGGTTGGGAGTGGCCAGTACAAATCGTACTGATAAATTTTGGCACACAGGTTCTGCTGAGGAGTATAGCTCCGAGGAGTTTGACGGTTGAGGGGTTCGTGCCTATGCTCAAGTTTAGCGATCTTATCTTCAAGCTGTTCTGAATGAATGTTACTTTTGATTCCGCCAATGCGGCGATGTAATAATTTATGTATTCCGCACTATTTGTACTATGATATTATCGTTGTATGGATGTGATATTCGACTGGAATTTGGGTAATATGATTTACAACGGTCTTATTACACTTTGACTCTGTGGATTTCCCTTCGTGGAAATTGGGGTTGTTTCAGTTGGTATCAGAGCCATACTTGACCATAGGACGAAACCCTTAGAAATGGACGATAGAATAGGACAAGAACAACCCTTCTTTCGATTATATACCGACCCTACATTTACGTCTATGCAAGGCTTATCTATTTATTGACCTGCTAACACCTGTTCCTTAAAACATGCAGATGGCAACGAACGTCGACTGGCCGCCTCTAGGACCACTACCTCTGGACCACGCCAAGGTTACCTTCGACCTACGTGAGCTCGGGGGTTTTGCACAGACCCTCTGCCGAGTTCTCATCACGATAGGAGTCCTCGATGAGCTTGTCAAGGTCACCTGTACCGGGAAGTCAACTCCGGGAGGAGGAATCGAAGGACCAGTTGTCACCTCAGTTGAGTTCCCAGCTAGCACCACCTTACCGACTGTCCCAGCTTTTACCGAGTTGACTATAGAGGACACAGTTGAGGAGGGACTGTGAGCTGTCTCACACAAGGCACTTCGTAGAGTGATGAGGGACCACTACGAGCACCTGAAGACGATAGAGTTCTATCTACTTCCCTAGGCCCTCGACCTCAGCCTTACCCCTAGTGAGTAGAGTTTCATAGCCGGCAGAGTTATCTTTGCAGAGGAGGACAGATGCCTTCGTGTCTTAGCTATCCACCTACTGGAGCAGGACAGGTACGTGACCCAGCTTGAGCAGAAGAGACATCAGGACCAGGCTCTTCTGTGGGAGTGCCAGGAGCGAGACTCATAGGGAGCACAGGAGTGAGCTAGCCTGCTCAAGGCAGTTGCCAAGCTACAGGACGAGCTCAACCGTCGTGAGGAAGTCCACAGAGCCGAGGTCGCTGACTTACAGGATAAAGCAGCCGACCTAGGCAACAGGAACTGCTACCTCGACAGCAAGGTCTTGGAGTTGCAGAGGGAGTTGGACGACAAGAAGGCCGAGTTCAACCGCAGAGGAGACAGAGAGAGGTCCAAGAGGATTGATATGCTGAAAATCAAATCTCGGAACAAGACCTTGACCCAGGAGCTAGAGGAGTTTAGGAAGAAGGCCGTTCGCAACCAAGGTCACCTGATCGAGGCACTCAGGCAGACCGAGTACCTACAGGACAAGTGCGAGAGGACTTGGTAGGCTTGGCAGAAGTCTGACAAGAAGCGCCTCAGGGAGATGAAGGGTATGTGGGATCAGCTACCCAAGGAGATTCGTAGCAAGACGAAGCCGAGGATAGAGGAGTTTGAGTTAACACCGACTCGCCTCAACCTAGACGCCTGCCCTACCCTACCTAGAGCCAAGCCTACTAAGGAGCTCGCCGAGGCCTTGAAGTACGTGTCCCGACTTCACAAGTCTAACGAGGAGATCGAGATCGAGAACAGTCGTATCCTAGCTGCGGTGTACGAGTTAGAGTAGATGACCCTACGTAGTCATGAGATATGTCAGTAGCTTCCATGAGTTGTACCCCATGATGTACCCCTTATGAGATGTATTATGAGACGCTATGCGTAGTACGATTCTCGCACATCTTCAAGTGTAGCTACTGGAGATGATGCTATGTAATAAAACCCATGTAATGAATGAATCGGATCTTATTGCATCTTATGGATCTTATTGCTTCTTTGTAATGAGTGTTGGATAGTATAAATGATTTTCTTTAAATCGTCGAAATCATGTAATCATATTGAATTATAAGCACTTATGGCACAAGCACTAAAATTCTTATGATCCGTGTTGCAGATGCCAAATCATCGATCTGCTCGCCTAATGAACCGTGGACGTGCGCCCATCCCTGAACCAGCCGAACCCAACGGGGGCCGTGGTGGCAACAACTATGGCCATGGCCGTGGACGCGAAGGGATACCCTTCAACCTGGAGAATACCCTGCCGCTTGCTGAGGAGAACATTCCGCCGCCACCACCACCGAACCTGGCAGAAGTGATGGCGCAGCAGACCCAGCTTCTTGCAGCTCTTGTTGAAGGAGCAAACCATCACCAGGGAGGTTAGTAGAATGATTTCCAAAGGAAGCTGGAAGGATTCCTGAAGCTAAGGCCACCTATCTATGATGGTACCGACCCTGACCCGCTTGTGGCCGATGACTGGCTCAAGGAAATGGAGAAGAAGCTTGACCTCACCACTTTCACCGATGATGAGTGTGTTGGAGCTGCCGCACACCAGCTCACAGGTGCAGCACGTGCCTGGTGGGACAGTTTTAGTGATTCCCATGAGGACCCTGCCAATATCTCGTGGGATGAGTTCGCCGAAGCATTCACTGAGTATCACATTCCCAAGGGTATCATGGAGGCCAAAGCCAAGGAGTTCCGCAGCATCAAGATGGGAAAGGACAAGGTGACTGAGTACACTACTCATTTCACCAACCTTCTGCGCTATGCACCTTCCTATGTTGTGAACTCTGAGAAGGAGAAGCTGTACTATTACCGCAAGGGACTTAACCTGCACATCAAGCTGAAGTTTGGCGGTATTGAGAGTAACACACTGCGTGCTCTGGTGGATCGCTGCATCCAGATTGAGAAGGATCGTGCTGAAGCTGGAGAGGAGTACAAGGAGAGGAAGCGTAAGCCTGAGGAGTCTTTCCGTGGACGTGACCGCAATAGGTTCCACAGAGATGCACCATCCAGGGAACGCTCTCGCCACAATAGGGTTGACAACCCTGGATCGAGTAGGGGAAGTGGAGGCTACACCGCCAAATACTCCCGCCCTGCTCAGGATCGTTACACCAGGGACCGTTATGCTCAGGACCGCAACACTCAGGACCGTTTCAACCATTTTCGCTCAACGAATGAACGCCCAGCACAGAACCGCTCCGCACCAGGCACTAGAAACTAGAAGGCACCCGTGCCAACCCCTACAGGCAGTGCGCCTTTCACCTGCTTCGCTTGTGGCCAACCGGGTCACAAAGTCGCTGAATGCCCTCAGAACTCAGCTGCTCAGAAGTATCAGTTCAAGGGATCTGCTACCCGTGGATGTCTCAACCATCTGGACGCCGAGGAAGCACAGACTGCCCCTGACGTTGTGTATGGTATGTTTTTGGTTAATGGCAATACTGCATTAGTTCTATTTGATTCTGGAGCAACTTGTTCATACATATCATCCAAGTTTGCACGAGAGCATGACTTGCCTGTAACCCCACGTGAAAAGCCTATCATCACCAGCTCACCTTTAGGAGACCTAAAATGTACCCACATATGTAAGGGAGTGAGTCTTACCATTGAGGGTCTTATCTTTAAAGTTGATCTAACCCTGTTACCTTCCACTAACCTAGATGTCATCTTAGGCATGGACTGGTTAACCATTCACCGAGGTATCATATCATGTTCACCTAGATACGTCCAAGTGACCCACCAATCGGGCCAAGTCATTAGATGTGAACCCTAGTCTGGAAAGTCCACCTCTATCCTATGTGCCCTTAAAGCAAGTTCAGAATCACAAAAAGAGGAAAAGACAGTTCATGATGTGCCTGTGGTCAGAGACTATCCCGATGTATTTCCTGAAGAATTACCGGGTATGCCACCAGACTGTGATGTAGAGTTCATTATTGATCTTTTGCCGGGAATAGGACCCATTGCCAAGAGGCCCTATCGCATGTTAGTTGATGAACTGGCTGAGCTCAAGAATCAGCTTGATGAGCTCATCTCGAAGGGATATATCAGACCCAGTGCTTCACCCTGAGGATCCCCTATTCTGTTTGTTAAGAAGAAGGATGGCTCAATGAGAATGTGCATTGATTACCGGAACTTGAACGCAGTCATCATCAAGAACAAGTACCCCCTGCCAAGGATTGATGATTTGCTTGATCAGCTTAGAGGTGCCAAGTATTTCTCCAAGATTGATCTCAGATCTGGTTATCATCAGATGAAGATTCGAGAGAGTGACATCCCAAAGACAGCTTTCGTGACTAGGTATGGGCAGTTTGAATTCACTGTGGTATCCTTTGGACTCACGAATGCACCCGCATACTTCATGAACGTGATGAATAAGGTTTTCATGGATGATCTGGATAAGTTCGGGGTAGTATTCATTGATGACATCCTTGTCTATTCACCTACCGCTGAAGAACACGAACATCATCTGAGAACTGTACTTGAGAAACTAGCCCAACATTAGCTCTACGCAAAGTTCAGCAAATGTGAGTTTTGGCTACAGGAAGTTGACTTCCTAGGCCATGTACTATCAGCTGAAGGAGTTGCTATTGACCCAGCTAAGATTGAAGCTGTAAAAGAATGGGAACAACCCCGTAATGTGATAGAAGTCAGAAGTTTCTTAGGACTGGCTGGATATTATCGTCGATTCATTGAGAACTTGAACTTTTCCAAGATAGCCCGTCCGATGACCAACCTTCTGAAAAAGACTAAGGAGTTTGAATGGACGCCCGAGTGCGAACAAAGCTTCCAGGAATTGAAACAAAAGCTTACCACAACCCCTGTGTTAGCATTGCCTGATATCAGCAAGGATTTCGTGGTCTATTGTGATGCATCCCACCAAGGACTTGGTTGTGTATTGATGCAAGATGGAAAAGTAATAGCTTATGCTTCCCGACAGTTGAAAGAACATGAGAAGTGTTACCCTACTCATGATCTTGAGTTAGCAGCAGTTGTGCATGCCTTGAAAATCTGGAGGCACTACTTGATAGGCAACAAGTGTGATATCTACACCGATCACAAGAGCTTGAAGTACTTTTTCACTCAAGAATATCTGAATATGAGGCAACATCGATGGCTAGAGTTGATCAAAGACTACGACCTGGAAATTCACTATCATCCAGGAAAAGCTAATGTAATCACAGATGCCCTCAGTCGTAAGAGTTACTATCACACTTTGATCACTGAATCCGTACCACCTGAGCTCAAGGAAGAGATTGATGATTTCCAACTTGAGATACTACCGCATGGCTTGTTGAATGAGCTCCGCATACAATATGATCTCACAGATCGTATCTGTCAAGCTTAGAAAAATTGTGAAGAGATCGAATATCTCCGTGGTCTGATGAAACTAGGCTACAAGACCAACCACCATGAAGATGAACAAGGAACCATTTGGTTCAAGGATAGAATCTGATTACCTTCTGATCCAGCCCTACAAGAGGAAATTCTGTCAGAAGCCCACGATTCTAAGTACTGTATTCACCCTGGAAATTCAAAGATGTATTAAGACTTGAAGAAACACTTTTGGTGGAAAGGCATGAAGACAGACATTGCAGGACATGTGGCACGATGTGACACCTGTAATAGAGTCAAGGCTGAACATCAAAGGCCTGCAGGATTGCTACAGCCTCTTGACGTTCCCGAGTGGAAATGGGAGAGCATATCCATGGACTTCATAGTTGGATTGCCCCGTTCACAGAAAGGCAACGATTCCATCTGGGTGATTGTTGATCGTTTGACCAAGATTGCTCACTTTGTACCAGTGAAGACCAAGACCAATGCAGAAAAATTAGCAGATCTATATATTGAGCATATTCTCAGACTGCATGGAGCACCCTCTAGTATTATATCTGATCGTGGTCCTCAGTTTGTGTCCCGATTCTGGGAAGCTCTGCACCAGTCCATTGGAACCAAACTTGATTTTAGTACCGCTTACCACCCACAGACAGATGGACAGACAGAACGAGTAAATCAGATCTTAGAGGACATGCTTCGCGCTAGTGTACTGAATTATGGCTCTGATTGGGAGAAATGCTTACCCTATGCAGAGTTCTCTTACAACAACAGCTACCAAGCCAGTATCAAGATGTCGCCATTTGAAGCTCTATATGGCAGACCTTGTAAGACACCGTTGATGTGGTCCCAACCGGGAGAAAGATCGTTCTTTGATTCTGCTAAGATTCAAGATGCAGAAGAAGGAGTTGCTCAAGTGAAGGAGAATATGAGAATTGCTCAAAGTCGATACAAGAGCTATGCTGATAAAAGGAGAAGAGAACTTGAGTTCAATGTGGGAGACTTCGTCTATCTCAAGGTATCTCCGCTACGTGGGACTGTCAGATTCCATGTGAAAGGCAAGCTTGCCCCTAGATTTGTTGGCGCATACAAGATTTGCAAGAGAATTGGAAAGCTCGCCTACAAACTTGAGTTACCTGAGGAATTGACGGGTGTACATCCCGTATTTCATGTATCCCAGCTACGCAAATGTTTGAGAGTGCCCGATGAAGTAATCCCGACTGATACACTTGACATTCAAGATACACTTGAGTATAGAGAACATCCTATCAGAATTCTGGGCAGAGATACCAAAGAAACCCGAAGCAAGACTATTCCTATGTGCAAGATCCAATGGAGTAATCACACTAAGAGAGAAGCAACATGGGAGAAAGAGTCGGACCTCCGGCTACAATATCCTTACCTCTTCGAAGAGTACGTTACGCTTTAATATCGTGGACGAGATTCTGTTAAGGGGGTAGGACTGTAACAACCCAAAAATCCATACACCAGAAATCACAACTACAAATTTTTTCTTTAAAACCCCATGTGATGATGAGTGACATTGTAGGAGCCAACCCTAAGTGTTGCATTAGAAGTAACCCAACCCAAGTCAACACATAAGCATGGCATGTCAATTGTTGATTATGTTATTTAATTTCTGACAAACAAAGTGTTGCATACATTGTTAACTCAAGTTATGATTTGGATTTTCATTTGCTTTATGTTATGCTTAACCACTCCATTAAAATAATAAACCATAAAATAATTATTAATCAAATCAAAAGCATAAAGGCTTAAAAGGAAAACAATTTCTATTTTTGTATAACCAAAACTACATCTATTTTTGTTATACAAAATAGCTAAATGAATTCCTAATAATTAAATAAGAATGTTGTGGGCCCCATATCTAAAACTCCAATGAGTAAGCTGCACCAATTTGGAATTCAAATTTCAAACCAAATTTGAATTCAAACAATGAAAAAGAAATGAAAAACAAAAAAGGAAAAGAAGAAGTGGGCCTCCCAGCCAGCTGCTCGGCCCACGCCAGCTGACCGACCCAGCCTTCACCCCTCCTCTCCGCTGGCCCACGCGTGCGCGCACGCAGCCTAGCCAGCCGGCCCAAGATACCGCTCACGCCCGTGCGCCCCTTTGCTTCGCCCGCAGCCTCTGCCCGCTGGACCCCGCATGTCAGTCGCACCCCGTCTACAGCGTCGTCTTCTCCACGCCCTCGCTCAACCGCCCACGTGACCAAGCCCTAACAGCGGTGGTAGGGCGGGCCAGGGGTCACGCCCGGGGCATGGCCCTGTCTCCTTGGCACCGCACCCACGCAACCCTTGCACCGCGCCTACGCCACCGCATGCGAGCCATTGGATGCCACTGATCATGCCTCCACCGCTCGATCGCTGTCCGCCATTGGAGCTCAGAGCTCGACTATAAAGCCATGGCCCTCGGTTGCCCTAGCGCTCTCCTGTGCCCCGCCGCCACCTTGTGGCCATCCACAGCACACCCGAGCCAAGAGAGAAGAGGGAGGAGAGGAAGAAGGGGGGGGGGAGGAAACACCGGAGCCACTGCCGGGAGGAAGACCGGGAGATCACCGGAGCCGGAGCGGATGACACTGCATGGCACGGCTTCCGGAGCTACATGGCCTCGACTCTTCACTGCACCACTATCCTCTCTCCATCAACACCTACGGTGAGCCTTTCGGCCTCTCCCTGCTCTCCGCCGGACCTTACCGTGTCGGCCATGGTGCTCCACATCGTCAGCGCGTAGGCCAAGGCCATCTCTGGCCACTGGGTACACACGCACGGCACACTCACACGCACACCGTGACCACCTCCGAGCCCTTAGGCATTGTAGACCCCTCCAAGCCCCACGGACGCCAAGGCAGAGCACTCGCCCGTCGCGCTCGCAACGCCGCCATCGTGGCATGGCCACCACCGGCCAGAGCACCAGACCACCGGCCAGAGCACCAGACCACCGTGGCCACCACCGGCCAGAGCACTAGACCACCGGCCAGAGCACCACCACCACCGGCCCGAGCACCAGACCACCGTGGCTAGGTCCGCTAGGAGCACCTGGCGTCTCCTTGTCTTGCCCATCCTGTTCGCTGGAGCCACGGGTAAATCACGCGCACACCGTGACCACCCCGCTGGAGCCCCGTAGTGCACCCGTGCGCCTCGCCGTCGTCACCATGTCGCCGTGGCCGCCAGAGAATGTGGCAGAACCTCCTAAATTATAGGGCCCACATGCACCTGTCACTGTCCAACGACCTTTGACATCTATGCATATGTTCCTAGTAACTTAAGAAGACTGTCGGGTGTCCTCGGGGAACCCCGAATCATCCACGATTTTCGAGCAGGATCACATTACAGAGTCATTGCAGTATTACAACAGTTTATTCAAATAGATACATCAGAGAAAAAAAAATAGCGGAAGACTTACAATAACATAGTTTACAAACCATTTGTTTCAAACCATACAACTAAGTTCGATAATAAAACAAACCAAAGTAGTGGAGTGGCATTATAATATATTACAAAACACACAACAAAAGCTGCCCTACCCAAGGGCCACACATTTCATTATCGTCATCGCACTGAACAACAGTCATGCAGCACGATCCAAAAGAGATCTGCTCATGAACCTCACCTACAACAAGGGTCAACGAACCATGAGTACAAAAGTACTCAACAAGACTTAACCGAAATAAGAATTTAAAAGAACACAGGAATGCAGGCTCATGGGATTCAAGGTATGGCTTTAGCAATAATCAAGGTTCTTTTTGCGTAAAAGCATTTTTAACAAAATTCTTTATATCAACGTTTAAAACTTCATGAAGATCATATACAAAGCTGACACGATCCGTATTGAGATCATGAAACTTCGTAACCAACACCTTCTCAAACCATCCTCAAGTTCCAGTTATTAATACTACGATGATGAACAGTGAGTTGAGTCTCCATAACCGAGGAGCAACGACGATTCGAACCGATTATAACCCAGCTGGGAATTCCAGACCACACGACATATGTAGGTCCCCGACCTACATATACCAACCTACCCTCAGATCCTCTAAAACAAGAACGGGTCCGCACCACCCGAGAATACAGTACTCCACCAATCCAGCCCATTGCCATGTGGGTACACGCTATTCCCACCATCTCTCCACTCCCAGTGCGCGAGTAGCCATTCTCATAATAGAATAACCAAGTTAAGGCTTACCGAAGTATGTGGTTAGTTCTACAAAGTCTCATCTCATGCAATTCAACAACGAACGGACCTTAATCGACACAGGCGGAAAGAACCTGCTCACAAGACCTCCATGTCTTGTGGCTCACACACACCGAATCCGCTCGGTCTAGATTTATTACTCCACATTCCCATATCACATGTTAATATATATAACCAAAGCTCCATTTAAAACTTGCAGATGACAACTAATTTCCCGACTTTCACCGTTCTAAGCATAGCTAAGCAAAACTAGCATATACGAATTTAAAACTGGTAATATGGTAAATATGGAATAACAAGGTTGGTAAGGTACCAATTTGGTTTTCACTTGACTCCTAATCACTTAATGCAGTAAAAAGAAGCAAAAGCGAAATCAATTTGTAAAATACAAGGTAGGGTTGTATGCATCTGGGGCTTGCCTTCGTTGACGGAAAAGTCCGGGTCCGGAGTCGCTCCACCGATATCAACTCCAACCTCCACAGATGGATCAACCTCCTCAACTACTTGATTAACTACCACGTGCTCACCTTCGTTCACTACACGTAGTAACAATGCCATGCTTAACATGATGCGGAATACGAAACATGATGCTCAACGATGGATGCAAAATTAACAACTTGAATACAACTTTCCTTCGCGGTACAGTTACAAGTCAAACTAACTAAACCATTTTTGCAACACTCACAACAATTGCCAAGGATCATTACCAACTAATGACCCAAGGACATCACTTAATCAAAAACTCAAACAAAACCTAAATCACTAAAGGTTACTATTTGCTTTTATGAATTAATTAATTAATTAACAATTATGAAATAAATCAACTTGTTCCAATTGACCTCAAAATTTTTGTATATGTTCATCACATGATAACTAAGTGACAAAACAATTTTCATAATTTTTGGATACATAAATAAGTCTAGAAAAATCCTGGAAACTCATTTATTAATTAATTGAGCAATTTTTATCACATTCAAAAAGTACTAAAAATCAACATTTCATATTTTTCCTAAATAATACACATCACAGAGAAGTCACACAAAAATTTTCATAATTTTTGGAACTCTAAATAAATCTACACAAAAATAACAAAAACAGACACTATTCATTTAAATCTGAAAAACAGAAAATTCATTTTGAACGCTGAGTCACTGACAACCGGGTCCCACTTGTCATCTTCAACCTCCGACGTTGACCACGGCAGCGACGGCTCTGACCGGCGATTCCTCGCCGACGGTGAGTCCAACGACGACGACCAAGGTACTAAAATGATCACCAAGACTAGGCGCATCGATTTACATCCCTATCTGTACTGATTACGGCCCTATACTAGCTCGACAGCGGCCATGACAGACGCGGTGGCACGGCAGCGCTATGCCGGTGACGTGAAACCAATAGAGCTCAAACAAGGGATCCAGGAAACACCCGTAGCTCACCCCGAACGCGTTGAAGCAAGGAGCAAGGTCAGAGAAGCAACGGAGAGGCGTGACGACGACCACGGTGATCACGGCGGAGCAAAGATCGTCGGTGAGGAAGAACCGGCGACTATAGTGATCAAAACTAGCAAGCAACATAGGATTAAGCACCACACCATCGATATGAAACCGTAGGTACACTGATCAAGGCCAACGGCTCACCGGAGTAGGCTGGCCACGGTGAAACGGAATCTCAGGTGAGGTTGCCGGCCGCGAGGAAGAAAACGATGAACGACGAGTTCACGGCGAAATCAAGCGACTAGAGCTAGCTGGCTGGGTGTGCAAGGAACTAGCGGAGCTGGGACACGCATCACTACGACGGCGCAGACGCTGGTTCGACGGCGAGGGCTCAACGGAGAATGGCTGTGACGGCGGGAGAAAACAGAGCAAGAGAAAAGAACGACGACGACGGCGCCTCGGTCCAAATAACACGGCTCAGAAGCTCAAAGAAGTGCGTTGTGGCCTTCACCGCGCCAGCGCGACGCCAAAAACGGCCACGACCGCGCCTGGAAGCAAACCGAAGATCGCCGGCGATGAGTTGGCTTCCGCGGTTACTGTTCATCGAAATTACAGAATTGCCATCCGCCGAAATTCCCAAATTTTCATAACAACTCAAAAATCTCTAAAAACAAAAGTTGTTCAAAATCAAAAGTTCTACCACTTTGCTTTTGAAACCATACCCAAATTTGGCCTACATTTTGAAATGAACTTTTGAATTTAAAGCGGGGATATTTAAGGAATTTCGCCTTTTTAAATAACTTCAAATTTTACTAAACAACTTGAAAAACTCCAAAAATAAACTTTGTACAACTCAACAAGCTCTACAACTTTGCTTTAAGACTCAACCCCAAAATGTGCTTCGATTTTGAAATGGATTTTCAGGGTCGGATTTAAATATTGAAAATCAAGGTTTTCGGAATTTCAAATCAATACAACGATTTCAAACTTGATTCAAACAATACCAAGCAATACTTATAACATAAATGTAAACTTGTTTTAGTGAATGCATAACAAAATTTGCAACATGACCAATGCCTTGCAATGCATATGATGATATGTCCGGTTTTTAATATTTAAACACCCGAGGTATTACAATCCTTTCCCCTAAAAGAAATCTCGCCCCGAGATTCAAAGCCATAGGGTAAGTAATGGAAAAGGAAATGTCACAATCCAAAAACATCCAATTCTCATCCATAAAACAACTGAGGTTCCTTTACAAAACACAATTTGTAACAACCGAGCTTAACTAACAGTACTCTATTCTATAATGACGCAAGAAACTCTGGAAACTTTTCTAACAAGTAATCTTCTGATTCCCAAGTAGCTTCCTCTTCTGAATGTTGATTCCATTGTATCTTGTAGAACTTTATTGTTCTCCTCCGAGTAACACGATCTTTCTGATCCAACACTCGGATAGGATATTCTGAATAAGTCAGATCTGGTTCAAGTTCCACTCCTTCAACTTCAACATTCTGCTCAGGCACTCGGAGACACTTCTTTAACTGAGACACATGGAACACATCATGTACAGCTGATAAATGTTCTGGTAATTTCAAGCGATAGGCCACTTTTCCATATCTCTCCAAAATTTGAAATGGTCCAATATATTGAGGTGCCAACTTGCCTTTAACACCAAAACGGGTAACTCCCTTCATTGGTGATACTTTCAGATATACAAATTCTCCTTTGTTAAACACCAATGGTCTCCGTCGTCTATCCGCATAACTCTTTTGGCGGGACTGAGCTATTTTCAAATTACTCTGTATTTGCCTAACCTTGTCTTCGGTTTCTTTCACAAGGTCAACTCCAAAGAATCTTCTTTCTCCGGGCTCAGACCAACTCAATGATGTTCTGCATCTACGACCATAGAGTGCTTCAAATGGAGCCATTCTAATGCTTTCCTGATAACTATTGTTATATGAAAACTCGACCAAAGGTAAGCATTCGTCCCACTTGTTGGAATAATTAAGGACACAACACCTTAACATATCTTTAAGCACTTGATTGACTCTTTCAGTCTGTCCATCAGTCTGCGGATGATAAGCTATACTATACAAGAGCTTGGTATCCAATGAAGAATGCAATTGTTTCCAAAAACTGGAGACAAACTATGTACCCCGATCGGACACTATGGTCTTTGGTATTCCATGGAGACTCATAATTCTTGCTAAATATATCTTGGCGTATTGGACAGTGGGATATATGGTCTTGATAGGAAGAAAATGTGCTGACTTAGTGAGTCGATCTAGAATAACCCATATTGAGTCAAATCCCTTTGATGTCTTGGGTAGACCAACGATAAAGTCCATACTTATGTCCTCCCACTTCCAAGCTGGAATAGGTAATGGTTGTAGTTCTCCAGCAGACCTCAAATGTATAGCTTTCACTTTCTGACAAGTATCACACTTTGCTATATATCTCACAATTTCTATCTTCATTTTTGTCCACCAAAACCTTTGTTTTAAGTCATGGTATATCTTGTTGCTTCCCGGATGGATAGATAACCTAGTAGCATGTGCTTCTTCAAGAATTGACTGCCGCAACTCAGGAACTTTTGGTACTACCAAACGATCCTTGAACCATAGCACACCTTCATTATCTATACTGAAACATTCCGCCTTTCCATTCCTGACTCTTTCCTTGATATGGGCTACACCCTTGTTTTCCTTCTGAGCAGCAATAACTTGATCTCGAATAGTGGCTTCAACAATTATGTTGGTCAAACTACCTTATTGAATTACTTCTACATTTAACTTCTCCATCTCTTGACATAAAGTCAAACCCATTGTTCTTACTGTCATGCAATTGCAATAACTTTTGCGACTGAGAGCATCTGCCACCACATTGGCTTTACCAGGGTGATAGTGTACTTCCAAGTCATAATCTTTAATCAACTCTAACCATCTTCTTTGTCGCATATTCATCTCTGACTGAGTAAAGATATATTTTAAGCTCTTGTGGTCTGTATAAATATGGCACATATTACCAAGTAGGTAATGCCGCCAAATCTTCAGAGCATGGACTAGAGCTGCTAACTCCAGATCATGAGTCGGATAATGTTCTTCATGTTGCTTAAGTTGCCTAGATGCATAAGCAATGACTCGGCCTTCTTGCATCAACACACATCCAACACCAATACCTGAAGCATCACAATAAACATCAAACGGCTTCTCGATATCAGGTTGGGCTAATACTGGTGCAGTGGTCAATAGTCTCTTCAAAGTCTAGAAAGCCTCTTCACAATCAGATGACCAGGCAAACTTGACTTGGTTCTTCAGTAACTCAGTTATGGACTTTGATACTTTAGAGAAATCTGGAATAAACCGACGGTAATACCCCGCCAATCCCAGAAAACTCCGAACTTAATGAACTGTGGTTGGTGGTTTCTAATCAAGCACATCCTTCACTTTGCTTGGATCAACAGCAACTCCTTCCGCTGACAAGATGTGTCCAAGAAATTGTACTTCCTTAAGCCAAAAATCACACTTGCTGAACTTGGCATATAGTTGATGTTCCCTTAAGCGAGTTAGAACAATTCTGAGGTGTTTCGCATGTTCTTCCTTATTCTTGGAATATACTAGAATATCATCAATAAACACCACTACAAATTTATCTAGCTCAGGCATGAATACTGAATTCATCAAATACATGAAATGAGCTGGAGCATTGGTCAAACCAAAAGACATTACCAAATATTCATATAATCCATATCTTGTGGTAAATGCCGTTTTGGGAATATCTTTAGGCTTTATCTTGATTTGATGATATCCTGACCTCAAATCTATCTTGGAGAAAACCTTGGCTCCGGCCAATTGATCAAAAAGCAAATCTATCCGAGGTAATGGATATTTATTCTTGATGGTCACTTCATTCAACGGACGATAATCAACACATAACCTCAGAGTCTCATCTTTCTTTTTCACAAAAATTACCGGACACCCCCAAGGCGATGAACTAGGTTGTATAAACCCCTTCTCAATCAATTCTTGCAACTGAGTTTTCAACTCGACTAACTCCTTAGGTGGCATCCTATAAGCTCTCCGAGAAATTGAAGCTGTTCCAGGTTGCAATTCTATGTTAAATTGGACATCCCTATCAGGTGGTAGACTGGGTAAATCCTCAGGAAACACATCAGGAAATTCATATACTACCGGGATATCTCTAATCTCTTTGATGGCAGTTGCACAAACTCTGCCCACTGATCTTCTTAAGGTTGGAAGTTGGATGAGAAGTTGAGAAGTTCTATCTAGCAAACTCACCCTTATAGTTCTATTCAAAGCATCTATAACAGCCTTATGCTGATACATCCAATTCATTCCTAAGATTACATCTATATCCTGATCCTTAAGGATAATCATGGTAGTGGGAAAAATATGCCCACCCAGGTTTATGGGCACCTAGTATACCATTTCCTTAGTACACAGACATCCCCCGGGCGACTGTACAAATTTTTTTTCCTTTGTTGTCCCAATTGAAATTTCATACTTCACCACAAATGTTCTATTGATGAATGAATGCGATGCACCAGAATCAAAAAGTATAACTGCATGATGATTGGCAACAGGAAACATACCCATCATCACTGGCTCTCCTTCAGGAATCTCCCCAGCTTGAATATAGAACACCCGTCCTGTCTTCCTTTCATCCTTGCCTTTCTGAGCATTCTGATTGTTATTCTTGTTTTGTGCCTGAGCCTGTTGTTGATTTGCAGGGGCCTTCTGATAATTGGGATTAGACTGCCTTGGGTACGGACATTCTCTCGAGAAATGACCAGGCTTGCCACAATTGAAACAGGGATACTTATGACCCTGGGGTGTCGAAGCAGAAACCCCAGAAGCATTTGTCGGTTGTGGATTCTGATAAGTTGTAGCAGGACGGACATTTGATTGCTGACCGGCTTGAAACTGCGACGGACGATAAGGAGGACGATTATGATTAACTAGATGATAAATCACCCTCTGCCTCTTCGGATTTCCCCCATAAGATCCAGATGGCATACTCTTTTTCTTTTTGAGCTCCTTATGCTGCCGATACTTTGCCTCTGAAGCAATAACAATATTCATTGCCTCATGATAAGTGACATTGGTACATGTTGTCATCATAGTCTGTAATTTGGTATTCAGACCCCTCATGAACCATTTCATTTTATTGGCATCCGTATTGACATGTTCAGGTGCATATTGTGACAGGTGATTGAATCTTCCCACATACTGCATCACGGTTTGGTCCCCTTGCCTCAAAGCAAGAAATTCATCCAGCTTCATAGCCATAACTCCCTCCGGGATATAATGGGATCTGAAAGCAGTACGAAACTCCATCCAAGTTAATGGAACACCTGCGGGTTGCATGGCCATAAGATTTGCATACCAAGCACCGGCTGCACCTCTAAGTTGCTGAGTAGCAAAGACTGGTTTCTGAAACTCTGTGCATGGTATAAGATCAAACTTCTGCTCCATGGTCCTAAGCCAATCGTCAGCCTCCAATGGTTCATCTGCCTTAGTGAACACTGGGGGTTTTGTATCTGTGAAGTCCACATATGTAGCCTCCTGCCTATTATGATGGCGACCATGGTTTCCATGCATCTGATTCTGATTACTTTGAGCCATCTCATGAAGCAAACGCGAATTTTCAACTGTTACATTGACAAGTGCGGCTATAGCATCCGCTAGATTTGTTGGAACTGGTGGCGGATCTAGAATATCGTTCTCATTTTGTGAAGTACCAGGAATATACAAACCCCACGTACGACGCATCTGTTCACAACAAACCAAACTTTACTTCACAAGCCTTTATTGATCGATAAAAGAGCGGACTGCAACTCATTACACTAGTTTCACTTATTTAAACACAAAACCACATTTAAACAAGACTACTTAACTTAAACTAGAACTAACTATTTCACAACTCTACTCCTTTTTGCGATTACATCAAACTTCAGGCTCGGTATCCATTCCGGAAATATTACCGCCTTCATTGTCACTTTCATCGATCATTACTAATTCTTCGGGATCTTCTTCTTCTTCTTCTTCCGATTCACTACCATCGGCAAGGATAACATCGGGGTCCATTTCATCAGCTTGGGGTTCATGATTTGGATCTAGGAGATTGCTTAGCCTATGAACTTCCTCATGCAGATAGGTATTATGCTCCTCTAAGTCTTCTACATAAAATTCTAACTCATGAGTTCTAGTTCTAGCTACATTTTCCCTATGCCAAGCCTCATTCCTTCCTTCCACCGTACGAACTAACATACGTTCGCAGTTCCTGTGAGCGGTGGTGAGACGTCTTAGTTGCTCCTATAATCTACCCACCTGAATGGCGTCCATAGCCCTATCTCTAGTAGCTTGGGCTAACTCTGCAGAAATCCTCTGTATCTCCGCCTTAGGATCAGGCCTAGAGCTGCTACTGCTAGCACCATCATTCCTAGGGGCTAGTTAGTGCCGAGGAACTCCTTTGGGTCTAGTGGACTTACGGGATGTCTTCTTGGTACGAGCCATATTGTACAAGCAGTATTAATCCAAGTAAAACAATCTGACAATAGTCTTAAGAGCAGTAAGGATGGACTACACACTCAACCCATACACACTACTCACCCCAGACTCAGAGACGAAGGAAGTAACAAGTAACTTAATTATGATGCATGAATCGTTCTGACGAACAAAAGCACCAAAGCTTAAAACGAGAATAAACAATATTTGTTTTTATATAGGGCATAATAAGATTACTACTCCACCACACAAAACCTTTTTAATCAAATAAGGAATGGTGAGAAAGAAATAAGACAAGTCAGAAGCAATTTGGACCAAATTAATCAAGTTAAATTTAGTCATCCCAAATCATTTTGAAGTTTTCGTGAACCAATACCACAAAAACTTTGTAACGATCTCTCTGATACCATTTTGTGGCAGAACCTCCTAAATTATAGGGCCCACATGCACCTGTCACTGTCCAACGACCTTTGACATCTATGCATATGTTCCCGGTAACTTAAGAAGACTGTTGGGTGTCCTCGGGGAACCCCGAATCATCCACGATTTCCGAGCAGGATCACATTACAGAGTCATTGCAGTATTACAACAGTTTATTCAAATAGATACATCAGAGAAAAAAATAGCGGAAGACTTACAATAACATAGTTTACAAACCATTTGTTTCAAACCATACAACTAAGTTCGATAATAAAACAAACCAAAGTAGTGGAGTGGCATTATAATATATTACAAAACACACAACAAAAGCTGCCCTGCCCAAGGGCCACACATTTAATTATCGTCATCGCACTGAACAACAGTCATGTAGCACGATCCAAAATAGATCTGCTCATGAACCTCACCTGCAACAAGGGTCAACGAACCCTAAGTACAAAAGAACTCAACAAGACTTAACCAAAATAAGAATTTAAAAGAACACAGGAATGCAGGCTCATGGGATTCAAGGTATGGCTTTAGCAATAATCAAGGTTCTTTTTGCGTAAAAGCGTTTTTAACAAAATTCTTTATATCAACGTTTAAAACTTCATAAAGATCATATACAAAGCTGACACGATCCGTATTGAGATCATGAAACTTCGTAACCAACACCTTCTCAAACCATCCTCAAGTTCCAGTTATTAATACTACGATGATGAACAGTGAGTTGAGTCTCCATAACCGAGGAGCAACGACGATTCGAACCGATTATAACCCAGCTGGGAATTCCAGACCACACGACATATGTAGGTCCCCGACCTACATATACCAACCTACCCTCGAATCCTCTAAAACAAGAACGGGTCCACGCCACCCGAGAATACAGTACTCCACCAATCCAGCCCATTGCCACGTGGGTACACGCTATTCCCACCATCTCTCCACTCGCAGTGCGCGAGTAGCCATTCTCATAATAGAATAACCAAGTTAAGGCTTACCGAAGTATGTGGTTAGTACTACAAAGCCTCACCTCATGCAATTCAACAACGGACGGACCTTAATCGACATAGGCGGAAAGAACCTGCTCACAAGACCTCCATGTCTTGTGGCTCACACACACCGAATCCGCCCGGTCTAGATTTATTACTCCACATTCCCATATCACATGTTAATATATATAACCAAAGCTCCATTTAAAACTTGCAGATGACAGGTAATTACCCGACTTTCACCATTCTAAGCATAGCTAAGCAAAACTAGCATATACGAATTTAAAACTGGTAATATGGTAAATATGGAATAACAAGGTTGGTAAGGTACCAATTTGGTTTTCACTTGACTCCTAATCACTTAATGCAGTAAAAAGAAGCAAAAGCAAAATCAATTTGTAAAATACAAGGTAGGGTTGTATGCATCCGGGGCTTGCCTTCGTTGATGGAAAAGTCCGGGTCCGGAGTCGCTCCACCGATATCAACTCCAACCTCCACAGACGGATCAACCTCCTCAACTACTTGATTAACTACCACGTGCTCACCTTCGTTCACTACACGTAGTAACAATGCCATGCTTAACATGATGCGGAATACGAAACATGATGCTCAACGATGGATGCAAAATTAACAACTTGAATACAGCTTTCCTTGGCGGTACAGTTACAAGTCAAACTAACTAAACCATTTTCGCAACACTCACAACAATTGCCAAGGATCATTACCAACTAATGACCCAAGGACATCACTTAATCAAAAACTCAAACAAAACCTAAATCACTAAAGGTTACTATTTGCTTTTATGAATTAATTAATAATTATGAAATAAATCAACTTGTTCCAATTGACCTTAAAATTTTTGTATATGTTCATCACATGATAACTAAGTGACAAAACAATTTTCATAATTTTTGGATACATAAATAAGTCTAGAAAAATCCTGGAAACTCATTTATTAATTAATTGAGCAATTTTTATCACATTCAAAAAGTACTAAAAATCAACATTTCATATTTTTCCTAAATAATACACATCACAGAGAAGTCACACAAAAATTTTCATAATTTTTGGAGCTCTAAATAAATCTACACAAAAATAACAAAAACAGACACTATTCATTTAAATCTGAAAAACAGAAAATTCATTTTGAACGCTGAGTCACTGACAACCGGGTCCCACTTGTCATCTTCAACCTCCGACGTTGACCATGGCAGCGACGGCTCTGACCAGCGATTCCTCGCCGACGGTGAGTCCAACGGCGACGACCAAGGTACTAAAATGATCACCAAGACTAGGCGCATCGATTTACATCCCTATCTGTACTGATTACGGCCCTATACTAGCTCGACGGCGGCCATGGCGGACGTGGTGGCATGGCAGCGCTACGCCGGCGATGTGAAACCAGTAGAGCTCAAACAAGGGATCCAGGAAACACCAGTAGCTCACCCCGAACGCGTTGAAGCAAGGAGCGAGGTCGGAGAAGCAACGGAGAGGCGTGACGACGACCACGGTGATCACGGCGGAGCAAAGATCGTCGGTGAGGAAGAACCGGCGACTACAGTGATCAAAACTAGCAAGCAACACAGGATTAAGCACCACAGCATCGAGATGAAACCGTAGGTACACTGATCAAGGCCAACGGCTCACCGGAGTAGGCTGGCCACGGTGAAACGGAATCTCAGGTGAGGTTGCCGGCCGCGAGGAAGAAAACGATGAACGGCGAGTTCACGGCGAAATCAAGCGACTAGAGCTAGCTGGCTGGGTGCGCAAGGAACTAGCGGAGCTGGGACACGCATCGCTGCGACGACGCAGACGCTGGTTCGACGGCGAGGGCTCAACGGAGAATGGCTGTGACGTCGGGAGAAAACAGAGCAAGAGAAAAGAACGATGACGACGGCGCCTCGGTCCAAATAACACGGCTCAGAAGCTCAAAGAAGCTGCGTTGTGGCCTCCACCGCGCCAGCGCGACGCCAAAAATTGCCACGACCGCGCCTGGAAGCAAACCGAAGATCGTCGGCGATGAGTTGGCTTCCGCGGTTACTGTTCATCGAACTTACAGAATTGCCATCCGCCAAAATTCCCAAATTACTCCCAAATTTTCATAACAACTCAAAAATCTCTAAAAACAAAAGTTGTTCAAAATCAAAAGTTCTACCACTTTGCTTTTGAAACCATACCCAAATTCGGCCTACATTTTGAAATGAACTTTTGAATTTAAAGCGGGGATATTTAAGGAATTGCGCCTTTTTAAATAACTTCAAATTTTACTAAACAACTTGAAAAACTCCAAAAATAAACTTTGTACAACTCAACAAGCTCTACAACTTTGCTTTAAGACTCAACCCCAAAATGTGCTTCAATTTTGAAATGGATTTTCAGGGTCGGATTTAAATATTGAAAATCAAGGTTTTCGGAATTTCAAATCAATACAACGATTTCAAACTTGATTCAAACAATACCAAGCAATACTTATAACATAAATGTAAACTTGTTTTAGTGAATGCATAACAAAATTTGCAACATGACCAATGCCTTGCAATGCATATGATGATATGTCCGGTTTTTAATATTTAAACACCCGAGGTGTTACAGAGAACCCCCACCGGCCTCATGAGAATCTGAGCCCCGCCTTGAGCACTGGACGCCCTCGCCATGCTCCCACAGAACCGCTGAAGCCTTTACCCGCCCAGCCGAGACACCAGGAAGCCTGCACAGGCGACTTCACCGTCGGTGGGCACCGCCGAACCGCCAACCACCGTGGCCAGGGTCCTAGGGAGTCCTAGCCGTCGCCCCGACCCCACCATCACAGTCGCCGAAGCCTGACGGTGCTTTTCCCCACGCCAATTGGGCGCTAGCACCGCTGTGGAAGCTCGCCAGTGAGTACGTCGTCGGCGGGAGCGTGCCGTGGAAGAAACAGAGGAGGAGGGGCGAGTTGAGCAGCGCAGCCTTGCACCCGGTGCACAAGAGCCGAGCCGAGGGAAATGACGGTGGACTTGGTCCACCAGGGACCCTGCCTTAGGTCCATGGACAAGCACCACCTGGTCCACCGTGAGCCACGCCCACGCCCGCGAGCTGTGGACGAAGCCCAGTAGAGGCCCATGGCTATGACGTGGCAACGCCACAGCTTGCCACGTGTCCGGCCTGGCCTGGCCCAGACTGGCCCAACCCGAAGCCCACCGGAGCCCGTTTGAGACCCAGTCCGTGTTGACCGTTAACTGGTCAACGTTGACCGTTGACCTGGCCCCACATGTCAGTGGCACAGACACTCTGGACCCACACGTCAGATGGTGACATCATGCTGACGCCAGCTGGACCCCACCTGTCAGCTCGGAACCGTGATGCTGACGTCAGCAAGCCACGTGGACCAACCCCAGCATGACACGTGTCAGCCCAGGATTAATTCAGCCTTTTTTATTTTCAGAAATGGATTTAATCTTTGGAAATTCATAACTAATTCATATGACCTCAGAAAAATACGAAACCAGGACCAAAATTCATCTAAAATCGAGCTCTATGCATTGGACCCATGCTTGAGTGCATTTGGCTCTTTTGAATTTTTATTGCTTCTTTGTGCTATTCTATAGACGTCGCTAACGCGACTATAATGCGGTCGTTTGCAGACTTGGAGGAGAACCAGACGGACGAGGATCGTGAGTACCATGAGGAGTACGGAGACGACTACACTGAAGGTGCCACATCCCACCCAATCTCGTAGCACCTATTACGCATGGCTAAAATAGAAATGCTAGTGCTTTACTTTATTGTTGTAATCATACTAAGATAGGACTTGCATGGTAGAATGCTTTCTTGATGGCCTTTACCTTGATGCAACCATGCCCCTGCTCACCCAGCTGTTAGGCTAGTCACATGTTTGCTACTATATTTCATTGCTTATTACTTCTACTACGCTTACACTACATTGATGCGTGGTGGAAACTGGTGTTTTCTGGACTATGGGGAGAGTGCTGTGTGTGTGACTTGGGTGCGTGGAGGGTGAGGGTTGTGTCGACCAAGTTAGAGTATACGACGAGCCTAGGGCAAGTCTTGCTGTGGGGTGCTACCTGGGCACCCCTGGAATGGATACCTGTGGTGGGTAAACGGTATATGAGGTGGCCCTGGGTGTGAACCTGTGATGGGAGGAGCCCAGGGTGGAGGTGCTGTGGTGGCACGGTAAATGGAAACCCTGATGGAGACATTCTGGCTTGGTCATCCCTAAGGACTTACTAGTACTCAGATTCACCAGGAAGCCTTATGTATCACTCGCCCTATATGGTGCGGGACGGCCGGACTACTTGGTAGGATATTGCCACTACTGCTAGGTTGATAGCGGACAGTGTGAGGGAGGTACGGGGTGTGGAGGATTTCCCCCCACACCCTTCCAAGACTTCATGGAGACCTTGTGGACCCGGTTCATGACTCACAGTTTCAGCCACCCCAAACCGGACTTGGGGTGAACTAGGGCTAAATGGTAGAGTGGCATTATCCTAGGCTAGCAAGCGGCCGGAATCAGCCCAGTTGACAATGGTCAGCGAGGAAGGTGGATCTTGTGGTTATGTAAAACCTCTGTAGAGTGTATGGTTGATTGATCGATACATGTGCTGACTTGTTGGCTATGGACCTTTCCTGGGTTTCGCTTAAACTAGATAGAGAGATGAGTCCTTCTCTTCTCCCCCTCAAATGAGTGTCCGGACGTAGCCAGGGGCTACGGGCCTTGAGACAGTGCCGAGAGGGAGTTGGCCTGTCGACTGAGCGATGGTATGGGTGTGGTATGGTGATGGTGTGGAGATGGTGGTATATCGATCCCAGGATCGAAACCTGGCTCGGGAATGGGAAATGCGGTGGAATGTGTGAGAACGGTGTTAAAACTTGACCAACTATTATTATGTACTTGATATGCTAATACATAGGAAACCCCAGCCTTATAGGTTCCTTTTGATTATATCCAACTTGCATCCAATTTCCACAAAGCAATGCTCATAGGGTTGGGAGTGGCCAGTACAAATCGTACTGATAAATTTTGGCACACAGGTTCTGCTGAGGAGTATAGCTCCGAGGAGTTTGACGGTTGAGGGGTTCGTGCCTACGCTCGAGTTTGGCGATCTTATCTTCAAGCTGTTCTGAATGAATGCTACTTTTGATTCCGCCAATGCGGCAATGTAATAATTTATGTATTCCGCACTATTTGTACTCTGATATTATCACTGTATGGATGTGATATTCGACTAGAATTTGGGTAATATGATTTACAACGGTCTTATTACACTTCGACTCTATGGATTTCCCTTCATGGAAATCGGGGTCGCTTCACTCGCCGTATTTGTGCACTATGCGTTTCTCCATTTCTCAGCATCCGGTCGGCTCTCATGATGCGAACTGTTCAACGGTCTCGTGATGTGAACTGTTCATGAAAGCACTCGATATCGGCTAAAACAGCCGATTCAGGCATAACGCACAGCTAAAGTCATGCTTTATCAGGAATAGATCTATCAAATAACGATCCCCACTCCGTGGTGCTAACAGTGTGGTGTGAGGTAGAATCACATAGGCTGTGATAACGGGCCATGGAACAGTTATCGCTAGCCAATAAATCTACTCAAGATGCAACATGCTTTAACCGCACGCTATGCACGATCAAGATTGACGTAAAACAGTCGATAAAACATAGCTCATCGTTTAACGTGTAGATTAGATCAGTTTTAGATTAACAAACGATGGGCTAAACAAGATATAAGGCCGATCTAGATCAATCCCAATCGGGCAGAGTGATATTGCTGTAATTTAGATAAATAATAAAAGCAATAAGCAACATCGGTAACTTGATGAATCTATCAAAGACTGCCATTCTAAGGTAGAGCCGATAACTTGACCTTGATCTAGTTCATGTAGTGGGGGTCGACCGGATCGATGCAGCCAAACTTGAACTAGGCAAGAATCGATAACTAACTTATACCAGAGTCACAGTGGAGGTCGACTGGATCGATGCAACCGTACGAACAGAGGTATAAGCCATGACGGTACTTACAACAAGCAGTGGAGGTCGACCAGATCGATGCATCCATACATGCTGAAGAACTCGTCAAGATCTACTCTACTCCTACTCCTAAGGGTGGCCGGAGCTGAAAAAGTAAATGACTTGTATATTGGATTGATTGTTGTTCTTTGCAATAGCCGGGGTTTGGTATTTATACCCGGAGTCTAAACATGAATCCTACTCGAACACGATTCGTTACAATTTTTTGGCATAAAAGAAAACATTCCTAATTTAATATAACTTAGACCCTAACCCTTCCCTTTTTTATAGAGTCTGATATGTAGTTTCCTGTCGCCAACCATAGCTCATCATCGCTATCTGCTGACATCATCCCAAGAGATCCGATTCCAGATTCGTATCTGAATCGGCTAATGCGATCCTTACGCAATCGATTCCTTGATTGGCGCAATTTCGGAAGCCAGCGAGTTCCCACGTTCTTCTCCCAAATTTTGGTGTAAACACATGCCCCCCAATTTTGGGATAAAAGTGATTTTATTCCAAAATTCCTATCTATCCGTTTACCATGCCGCAACCGATTTGCCCCGAGATATACGCGTGAGTCCTAACTTGCCAGGCCGAATCTTACATAATGTCCTAATAGTATCTTTTCCGACTCATTTGGCCTATCTGCTCTCTCCTTCCTTCTCAAGCCAACCTTAACCGCCGACGCCGTCATGGCCAAGGCCTCAAACCCTAACCAATCCGCTGTGCCATCAAGCCGTCATTCAAGCTATCTTTGTCAGATCCGAACCTGTTCCGGCTGCGATGGCAACCAACGACCACATCCCTGAGGTATGCTTCCAAATTTCTGCTCTCCAAGTATCGGCTGCTACCCCGTATTTCTTCTCTTTCTGAACTTATTTCATCCGATTGCTAGGAACTGAGGAACGAAATCTTGATTCCATCAGCTGTCGTCCGTAATGTCTATTTTCCCGGGCCTATGGGTGATCCTAATCCATCCGATTTTATTCATCAAGAAACCAACTAGATCCCCTTTAAACAGTCTGTAGTGGATTCATCCTCCTAGAATAGAACTCCCTTCAGAAACTGGCCTAAAGCTTCTAAGGGATGGAGAAATTGGTTTCGTAGGATATCCAAGAAAAGGGGCAGAGATTGGGAGCTTTATGATATAAATCAATGCTTGACACTCTCGTTGTCCGACATGGAGAGGAATGATTCACTCTTGATCTCTGCTTCTTATTTATGGTCCAACGCTCTGAATGCTTTTATTTTTGGTCACGGTCCAATGACCATCACCCTGGCCGATGTTTACATGTTGACCAACCTTAGAGTTACTAGATCAGTGCAGCCTTACGAGTACTTGAGTGATGGTTCCAAGAGATTAGCCAAAATAGCAGACTGTACAGGATGGGCCAGTTATATTTTGAACCACGTTGGAGATGGATCAATTTTGATCAAAAGGGAATATGTGGCCTTCCTGAACATGTGGCTGGAGAGATTTGTTTTCTGTGGGTCATCTTGTGGTCCAACCTACAATCACAAACTCATGGCGGAGCACCTAGCATTAGGCAAGGATATTCCTTTTGAAAAATATCTGCTAGGAGCTGCTTATCATCTGATATACCAGGTGGCTACCCAATTACTGAAGAATAAATTAATTCAGACTATTAGCAGTCCTTGGTGCCTGATACAACTGTGGCTCAATTTGTACATGCACAAGATTGTAAGGCCTGATCTCAGAGACTTGAGCTTTCCTTCCTCTAACTTCGATGAGGAATATAGAGGCGAAGAAGGAAGAACTCATCAGTGTATGAGCTATGGTGAGGCTGCATCGGCCATAATAATTGACTTCGATGTTGGCCATCTCTTTAAAAAGTTCTACAGGAGGTTTAATGCGGTTGTCCTGACTTGGCTACCTTATAATGAGGATGATGAATTGACTTTCCCATTCAAATTCTGATTTGAATCCGGCTGTTCGGACGAGACAGCGGCTACGATCTTCAATTCCTTTATCAAGCCTTGTGTTCTTCTAGCCGAATTTCATCACGGTCGTGGCAAAATGGTTAAAGGCTCCTCCATCCTAGGTAACCCTCCAACCTATGAGTTTTACAACCCTTCGTTTGTGGCCCGTCAGTTTGGTCTCGGTCAACTCCCCCCTCGCCTGTTTTTCAAGAACATACTGAAGCCAAGAGAAGATATCAGTGAGGTGTTTGAGGCTTCTAGAGTCTTTCAATTGGGATCAGACCTTCCTTCCCTTTACTTGCATGACTGGGTCAGGGCTAGCTTTTCTTCCAATCTCTTTGACTCTTGGTGGCAAGCATGACGCTCCCATCTCTTCTATGGGTAGGTCCACCATCTGTGCATAGCTCTAGACAGGGAGTTTGCTTCTGATAGTGAGGTAATCTTTCATTCCCTTTTCAAAGAGATTACTCGGTGACTTCTCTTGCCAACTGTTCTAACCGACCCTTTTAGGACATTGAACTCGATCCTCCGAGCTTGGATAGGAGAGGGCGTCCTATAGATTACCAACCACCATGCCCAGTTTCAAGGATGGGATCAACCGCACCCTCATTGAAGAAGTTGATGAGGACTCATGCTGCTCTCACGATTATGACATGTCAATCCCCAAAGCGTAAGGCTGTCTAAGGAGCAACTCAGAAGGCCACTACTGGAAAAAGACTCCACAGGGCAAGACCATCAGCTGCTCAGGTGAACGATCCATATTTTCCTCAAACTGATGTTCAACTTCCTAACCCTATTCTTTCATAGTTATCGAGCATCGTGTCTCAACCTACCCTAGGTGCGGAATTGTTGTCTCAGGCGTTTGACTCAGCACCAATCGAACCTCCTTCGGCCGATCCTCAAAAGGAGCCAATTTTGGTGGAAGTAACCGATGCTTCCACAACGGTAGAAAATGTGAATTTTTTCTTTGATGCTTGTCGAAGTATTTCCTTTAACTTCTTGATTTACTTAGTCTTTTACCCTTCACCTGACCTTTTATTGTGCCAGATACTTCCTGATGAAGCACCTGTGCAAGATCGGGAGCCTAACAGTCTGCTCAACGATCCTATCGGCATTGAAGATGATCTTGTTACCTTCAACACTCAGACTGTTGATTCTCCAGTCCGACAAGCAACTGATGGTGAGGGATTCATTTGCTCAATTTGTCTCTCTACAGCAGGCATGAACTAAAAACCTTCCGATGTTTGCAGATGCCGATGTTGAAACTTCTAGGTTGATTCAACCAGATATTACTGGTGTATCATTAGCTGTTCCTTCCCTTCAGATAGAAGCTACCACAGAAAAGGTACAGTATCTCATCTTACTTGTCCATTCTATCATAAACTAATTTGATCCTTCTAATCAAGATTTCCCTTATACATAGATACTCAATCCTCCAGCCCAGAGCTACTCTCTCAATCTTGAGGAATATTTTGATGAAGATGAGATCAGATCGTCAGCTATTTCCTCTAGCGAAGCTCTGTCGAAAGAGACCAGAAATCGGCTAAGACACATATTGCCAATGCTTGAGAAGAACTTAGCCGATTTGGTCCAAGATACTGATTCAATGCAGAGAGTCTTCTTGGCTATAAAGGACGATCCATCTCCAGCCCTCTCTAGAGTCTTGTCATATTAGTCTGCTTTTGAAGATCAGGCCCTGAAGGTGAAAAAGACTCAGAGGAACCTGTCCAATCGTGAAGCTTTGATGGCCAAGGATAACTCTAACAGGCAAGAGGCTAAAGAGTTGATGTGGCTGATTGATGATCTAAAAAATTCTTCCCTTAGGACCGATCCAGAGCTTTCCCAACTAGAAATCAGACATGCTGAACTTGAGAAGGAACTGGAAAACATGAAGGCTGCTATTGATCATCGCAAGTCTACTCTAGCCCAAATACCCGATGCCATCAAACAGAAGAAACAGGAACTGTTGGCCAAAGTGAAAGGAAGTAGAGCCATCCATAGTAGTCTTGAGAACACTCCTGGAACAGCCGAAGAATACGAGCAAAAGATTGCAGAAGCTGATGTTGTCTGGCTAGAAATATTGAAAATTATCTAGGATGTTTTGAACTTGTAATTCATAGGTTAACACTTGTATCTTGCGTAAAACTGATGATAACCATACTTTCCTGCTGTCTCGTTGTATCTCTTGTTTCGGCTAAAGAGCCGATTTAAAATAGCCGATCCTAGACTTCTGATCTCAATCCAATTGAGTCTAAAAACACGGCTTTCATTAAGAGAACCCTTCGATTTTCTGTCTTCAGTCGCCCAACGCCGTATTCTCTTCGGCATTAGTGAGAAGATGATTCGCCTTCTATTAATTACGATTGTCTACTGCACTTCCCGAGGCATTCACCTCTTCGCTTCGTGGCTTCAAATACCAGCCGATGGTTTCGGCCTCGAACACATCTCCACTCGCAACTATTCCTTTGCACTTCTCCGTCTTCCAAAACCCTGTAGCGGTTCCCTTCCCTTCTTGTAGATCCAATCAAATCTATGGCCGGCGAGGATAACCGTGGCAAGCGAGCGATGGACGAGATCCTGGAGGGGAACATGCCGATGAACCAGCGTCTCCGACGCATGAGGTGAGGTTGACATTTCCCATTTATGATGATGAACTGTTCTAACTCACCTACAGGTTCATTGTGAATGACAGTCTTCGTCCTCTTCCTAGGGCCAGCGGGCCCTTTGACGCTGTATCTTCCGCGCCGGCCTTGTCGTTAGATCTTCCGACTCGTACAATGGCGACGACGCCCGGTGCTTTCTCCAAGAGTGGAGGGCGGCCCAAAACCGCTATTCCGAAGCGACTTGAGAAAATGGCCAGCTTGAGATCCATCTCGGGGTCTCTCAACCGGCCCTTCATGCCGCCAAAGAGGAGGCCAATGCCGTTCGGGCATAGCTGACCGAATCCAACGCCATGTTGGCGGGTAAGATGAACTCCATGAATGCTTTTTACGCCGACTTCCATTGTCTTCATCTTGATAGTCTTCTTATTCCTATGACTGTCAGCCCTGACAGCACAGCTGGAATCTCTCCAATTGGTGGCGAATGCGGCTGTAGACGCTGCCAATGCCCGGGGTTCCCCTATTGATGCTCGTCTTCAAGACATCCTGGTCCGTGTTTGGAAGATCGCCCTCCACGGCGTTCATCATGGTGCGGCGGTGGCGCTGACCGCGACACAAGTCCAAACTGGGTACGAGCTCCACGCCATGGTTACTGGTTTCCCAATGGGCGATAGCCCTGAGGAGCATGAGGACCTGCTCGAAGAATTCACCATGGCAGCGGAGGCCATAGTAGACATCACATCCGCTCAGGATGTGGTGAACAAAGTCTTTGATTAGTTTGTACTTAGGGTAATGTGATGAACAAAGACTCCTATTCTTTCATGAATGTGTCTCAGTGCAATGCCCTTGTTTATGATTGTTTTTGCTTTTTGTTTTTGCTCTATAGGCGATACATATCATATCAGCTTTTATTATCTTTGAAGATTTTCACTTTTTGAACTAGAGGCGATACCATCCTGGTACCGACTATTAGAGCCAAGAACGAATCGGCTATCAAATGTTGACCGGGTGTCAGAATAATGTACCATAGAACTTTTCATATCAAAGGTTGAACGATTAATCAACCTAGGTCAAGCATCCTATTAAGCGAAACAGAACTTCTCAAGGAATCCATTAACTCTAAATCGCGCTTACACTTTGATTCAGCATTCACATACGTTGGCCTAAACCTATCTCCAAGACTCAACGCTTATTTTTCCTTTAATCCAATGGCCGATGTGAAGCCATGATTTTTCTACTAGAACAAACTCTCAGAGCTGATCGCTTGCATCGGTTGTTGGCTTTCATTGCTGATTTTAATGAAGCCTCCTTCCCATGACTTGCCAGAAAAACATTCAAAGTCTCCTAGTTCCCAAAAGACTGGATCGGCTGTTGCGATGCTCATGGACTCATCAGCGCGAACCAGTTCGATGTCATCTCCATGCCATTGAATCAAACAGTGATGCATGGTCGATGGTATACGACAATTCGCATGAATCCAATCACGACCGAGGAGCAAACTATACGACCCTTTTCCATCGATGACGAAGAATGTGGTGAGCAGAGTCTTGCTTCCGATTGTTAGTTTGACGTTTATTGCCCCCTGGGTCTTAGACGTATTACCCCCGAAGTCCTTAAGCATCATGTTAGTCTCCATCAGATCTCCTGGTCATTTGCCAAGCTTACAAAAAGTGGTGTAAGGCATGAGATTGATAGAAGCACCTCCGTCCACCAACATCTTGTTCATCGGCTTCCCATCAACAAGACCTTTCATATATAAAGCTTTTAAGTGCCGATGCTTGACTGGTTTGTCAAATATTGCTTGTTGTACAACCGTTAACTTGGCAACTATCTCCTCATACTCCGATTCATCGAAATCTGAATAAACTTCTTGATCTGCCGGAGCTCTAAATTCCGATGGCAACAGAAAAGCCATTTGGATATTAGCCGATGGTTGCTTTCTATCGGCTGTTTGCTTGGTACGCCATACTCGAGGTTTACCGGATGCCCGAGCCTGTTCCATCTCTTTATTCCTTAGGCATTGCACCCTTCTCTTCTGACTTCTTGTTAAACCTCCTGGGCACCACTGGCCTTCCTGCCACACATATCTTCTTTCATTGCCTTCCTCTTCGTAATCGGCCCAGTCCTGATCAACGACTCTTTTTCCAAGCCGATCATGAACACTTTTATTTTTTAAGTGCTGATGCATGTTATTATGATGATATGCATCTTGAGCATGGATAGACCATTGGTTTGAGACTGCCTATACTCTCGATATTGATTGCTATATTTTGGACAGTCATGTCTGGTAGACAACTTTAAACCTTCATTCCAGCAATGTCTGGAGAAAGGACAATTCTAATGTAATTCAGCTTGCTCCCTTTCATACCTCTCTTGTTTCAGTTGATGCTGGTACGCTTGATCTTTTAACCAATGCTGATAATCCTTTTCCTTCTGCCACTGCCATTTGTTCAACAGAAACCGAGATGTGACCCGTGGCTTTGTTGTCTCTACTTTTGATGTCTTCCCCTGCTCATATTGGCTCTTTTGCTTGGCATGACGTCTTCTAATCTCTCTGTACTCGTCAGCCGATATTTGCGTCTTGGGATCGACTGTTCCAGCTTCTTTTGATTTGGTTGATGTTAGGACCTTAGTTTTTCCTTTGAATAGCCCAACATCAACCATGTTTTGATCTCCTGGGAAAGGATTATCATCAACTTTCATTTTCTGAGGCGTATCAAATTTGAGCCTCCCCTACTGAATAGCCCTCTATATATGCTGCCGGAAAATTCAGCATTCGTTGGTGGAATGAGAAGTAGCATTATGGAATTTGCAGAACTTCTTATTCTTTCATTGATAGGGGGCAACATAACATGACCATCGGGCAACTTGATCTGCCCTTTCTCAAGTAAGAAATCAAAGAGCTTGTCTGATTTGGTGACATCAAAGTTGTAGCTCTCCTCAATTCCTCTTCCCAAGGATTTGGCACCATCACTGTCCTTTTGCCCCAATTCCATTCAGCCACAGCAACCTCTTCTTCTTCATCTTCATAGTCGTCATCGACTGAGTATGGATCATAAGCTTCGGCTACTGTGGTACTCTTCTGGAACCGGGTATCTCTGCGCATACTCTAGAATTGGCTATTGAGCGCTGCTACTCGTTGAGCCAATTGACCCAAGTTGTCAAATTCTTGTCCCAGCAGCTTTTCTTTCCACATCGGCAGCATTCCTTGAACAACTAAAGCAGCTAGTTGGTCATCGGCCAAGTTTAAGGAGAAGCAGAAGTTCCTGGTTTCTTGAAACCTCTGAAGAAATTCAGTGCTCGATTCATTAGTCTTCCGTCTTATAGTTGTCAGATCGGTAATCTTCTTTTCTCTAGTCCCAGTGTAAAAATATGTATGAAACTTCTTCTCTAGGTCAGCCCAATTGGCAATAGAATTGTCTGGCAATGATGAAAACCAAGTGAAGGCTGGCCCTGATAAGGATAGAGAGAAGAAACGAACTCGATGGGCATCCTCAACTGACGCTTCACCCAATTGTGTAAGATACCGACTGATATGTTCTATCGTGCTTCTACTATCTTGGCCAGCGAACCTAGCGAATTCTGGGAGCCTATAATTTGTGGGAAGAGTGACCAAATCATACCATTCTGGATATGGGCGTTTGTACGAAAAAGTCAGCCCTTTTGGCTTTAGACCGAACTGATTCTTCATCATCTCGGTCACCCTCAGCAGTAATTCATCAGCTTGAAATCTTGTGTGCCTTGGTATCCTGGATTTGGCATCATATGAAGGGTGTTATAATTCGTGTCATAGTGATACCCTTGTGGAATCTCGATCTACTAGGCCCTTTGCTAGCTTGCTACTTGAAGTCTCTGATTGTAGACATAAGGATCTATATCTCTACGGATCCTTTGAATTGATGGTGCTATTTTTTGAGCCAACGATGGTATGTGGCCTGATGTGCCAAAATTGATCACCTGGTTTTGAGTTTGCCCCACCAACTGTTGCATATGCTGTACTGACGGTCCAGGATTGTATTGTATCTGATTTGCAGTAGTTCCTTAAGCCTATTTAGATGAACCCTGAACTGTCTGGACATCACCACTACCAGATGGTGCTGCTTCTTGATGGCTGGTACCGACTTGATTAATCCCTTGGCGTTGTAATAAGCCGGTCCGCTTTTACCAACTGGAAATCCATGAATCGCCTCTCTCTTGGCGTTGTGGAATATGTCCACGAAAGTTTTGTTATGGCATCACGAACAGATTTGTCTACAACTTCCTTAAAGAAACGCCTGTCTTCATCTTCAGTCGTATCTGTCTGCCTGTGTAGTAGAACTCTTAGTAGCGGAAATTTCTGAACAATTGTGTTGTCACGTGTTTTGGTGTAGGACAACAAACACTTATTCTGAAATTCTTCTATAGCTTTGCTGATGATACCCTTATCCCTATCAGGTAGATCTTCATAATGCAGCATAAGGATGTCGTTGTTGTTGTGAACCGCCATGACGATTGTGGTGTCCCACCGGGCATGCCAGAAACGTGTGTCGACACAGAATTTTTGTCCTATGTCGAGGACACATGTAGCAAACCGGAAGGGTTTGCTCGATGGAGCTGTAGATCTGCCTAGCTTTATCACAGGGATGGTCGATCCTACGCACTCCTCTCGAGACATGCCAATCAATTTGACCCTGTAATTGATGAGAGAAAGTTTATCAGTAATTAAGGGCGGAACGTGCCGGTGTTGCCAGACAGTCCCGAATGTGCGGCTCTGAGAGCCGATATGAAAGGAGATCGACTAAACAGTTGATTCTAGCATATTCGCAAGAATAAATTGGTTAAGGCTCATTGGGTTGTATAAGAAGAATCGGTTATCATTCAGGATAAATGTCATTATTCGAACAAATATTAATCAATGGCAATAAGATGTCAACAATGATTGGTTTATGCTAACCCAATGATTACAGGTAACCGAACCCCTTTTTATATAAAGAAACAATTCAACACCACTTAACCGTTTAATAAAGGTAAATCTAATGAACATGTTAGATCTCATCTATCGCTATGACCAGTGGGGCATGAGGCAGAATCATGTAGGCCGTAGAAATAACAATAGACTCGACAACCCTAACTTGTTACTAATATTAGTGGGGCATGAGGCAGAATCATGCAGGACATAATACAATAATAAGATCATGGGGCTAACATATCTTTCAACCTATCTTTACTTCAACGGTCTCGTGATGCGAACTGTTCGTGAAAGCACTCGATATCGGCTAAAACAGCCGATTCAGGCATAACGCACAGCTAAAGTCATGCTTTATCAGGAATAGATCTATCAAATAACGATCCCCACTCCATGGTGCTAACAGTGTGGTGTGAGGCAGAATCACATAGGCTGTGATAACGGGCCATGGAACAGTTATCGCTAGCCAATAAATCTACTCAAGATGCAACATGCTTTAACCACACGCTATGCACGATCAAGATTGACGTAAAACAATCGATAAAACGTAGCTCATCGTTTAACGTGTAGATTAGATCAGTTTTAGATTAACAAACGATGGGCTAAACAAGATATAAGGCCGATCTAGATCAATCCCAATCGGGCAGAGTGATATTGCTGTAATTTAGATAAATAATGAAAGCAATAAGCAACATCGGTAACTTGATGAATCTATCAAAGACTGCCATTCTAAGGTAGAGCCGATAACTTGACCTTGATCTAGTTCATGCAGTGGGGGTCGATCGGATTGATGCAGCCATACTTGAACTAGGCAAGAATCGATAACTAACTTATACCAGAGTCGCAGTGGAGGTCGACCGGATCGATGCAGCCGTACGAACAGAGGTATAAGCCATGACGGTACTTACAACAAGCAGTGGAGGTCGATCAGATCGATGCAGCCGTACTTGTTGAAGAACTCGCCGAGATCTACTCTACTCCTACTCCTATGGGTGGCTAGAGCCAAAAAAATAAATGACTTGTATATTGGATTGGCTGTTGTTCTTTGGAATAGCCGGGGTTTGGTATTTATACCCAGAGTGTAAACATGAATCCTACTCGAACACGATTCGTTACAATTTTTTGGAATAAGAGAAAACATTCCTAATTTAAGATAACTTGGACCCTAACCCTTCCCTTTTTTGTAGAGTCTGATATGTAGTTTGCTATCACCAACCATAGCTCATCATCGCTATCTCCTGAGGTCATCCCAAGAGATCTGATTCTAGATTCGTATCTGAATCGGCTGATGCAATCCTACGCAATTGATTCCTTGATTGGCGCAATCTCAGAAGCCAGTGAGTTCCCGCGTTCTTCTCCCAAATTTTGGTGTAAACACCGGCCTGCTGCTCGCATGGTCCCGTCACTCTACTGTCCTATGTAATGGAAGTTGGCCGACCCTCGTGCTGCTGTCCCCTTCCTTTCTATTTCTGCTGCCGGCCCCAGCTCGTGTCTGTCAGTCGCTCCTTGTTTCCCTCGCCTCCCTCAGCTTGCCCAACGCCGGTTCTTGCTGTGCACCACTGCCTCCGTTGTCCCGTTGAGACCTTGTCGTGGTGCCACTGTTTTTCCCTTCCTGCTCGTCCTCGGCCGTTCGCTTCACCTACCTATGTTAATGCTGCCTCTACTTGCATGCCGTGGCCGGTCTCTGTCTGTCTCTTTATTCTCTCGCGCTGCTTCCTCGCTCCTTCCTATTTCTGTTGCCCAGGGGAAAAGGCACCCAGCTTCGCTTGCCCTCCCCACTCACTTGCTCGGCCCTCTCCTCTGCTTGCGTGTGCTGCCCCGCTGCTGCGCTATTGCCAACTCCATGCCTGAGCGCGCGTGCCTCAGTCCCACGTTGGACCTATGGTTCCTTGGCACGCCGAGCCGCAGCGCCGCTGAAAGGATCAAGATGCCTAAGAGGGGGGGGTGAATTGGGCTAATTCTAAAATTCTTTGCAATAATTAAACCCTACAGTTAGCCCAATTAAACCCTTGTGCTTAGAAAGTGTTTATATTGATCTACCGCATAAAAGTTTAGCAACCTATGTTCCAATCCTACTCTAGCATGGTAATTTTATGAATGTAAATGACAAGAATTGAATTGCTCAAAGTAAATGCTCAAAGTAAAGAGAGAAGGAGGAACGTGGCGATATTTTGCCGAGGTATCGAAGAGTTGCCACTCCCTACTAGTCCTCAATGGAGCACCCGCGCAAGGGTGTAGCTTCCCCTTGATCCGCGTAAGGATGAAGTGCTCTCTACGGGTTGATTCTTTGACACTCCGTCGCGGTGAATCACCCACAACCGCTCACAACTTGAGTTGGGTCATCCACAAGCTCCAGCTGGATAATCACCAAGCTCCCAATCATCACCAAGCCATCTAGGTGATGGCAATCACCAAGAGTAACAAGCACGAACTCTCACTTGACAACGACAAAGCCTAATCAGAAGGGTGGATGTACACTTTGCTACTCTTGCTTTCACTAATGAGGGCTCTCTTTGGGATTCTCAAATCTCAATCACCTCACTAGGGCCTTGCTCTTCTTGGCACTCTCAACAGTGTTTCTCAACTGTTGGAATGAGCAAAAGTACCCCCACACATGAATGGAGGAAGTATTTATACGCCCGGTTGAAAAACGAACCATTATGTGCCTCTGCGGGGTGACCTGACACTCCGGTCAGTTCACCTCGACCTCTAGTGTTTAAGTTGTGACCGGACGCTGGACAGCATCCGGTCAACACTGACCGAACACATCCGGTCATGATTTCCCCTCTCTAGAACCTTATTGGAGTCGACCGGATGCTGGCACCCAGCATTCGGTCGCTCACCTCTCAGCGTCCGGTCGCACTAAACGAAATCACCTTGATCAAATGAACTGACCGGACTCTACGCCAGCGTCCGGTCACACCAGAACCAATGTCCGGTCAGTATTTAACCCTCCATTCACTTCCATCTCTCAATCATACGTGAATGAAGTTTGCTCCAATTGATCTAAGGGCTTTTTAGGAGCTACCTAGTTCTAGATTTAGCAATTGTGCACCACACCTAACCCACTAGACTCACCTAGGTCAAGTTACCCGTCCATACCCCCCTTAATAGTACGGCCAAAGGAAAAACAAAGTCCTAAACTACTCTAAGTGTCTCCTCAATATCAAACGACACTTAGAACTAGTCCATCCTTAACCTTGTCGTCCATCCTTTGAAAACCAAAACAATTTCCATCGTAGGGGCATGACCACCATGATTGCCCAATCGATCTCCATTACCACGACCTAACTTAATTGCCTCTACAAAACACACGTTAGTCATAGTAATCACATATTGTCATTAATCATCGAAACCCAACTAGGGGCCTAGATGCTTTCAATCTTCCATTTTTGGTGATTGATGACAATACCACCTCAAGTATGTGAAAGAGTTGAGGTTTTTAACATGCTTGGATCATACAAGCTTTTGAAAATAAGAACAAAAGAGTTAGGCAAACTTATATGACCCAAGCCAACATGATGTACTCAATAGATATGAAATAAGCATGAGTATAAGTAATAAAGCTCATTTGCATCGGAGTAAAATACGGAAGCAAAGCAAATGAGCATAACCCAAGTGATATGACATATAAATAATTTAAAGTAGAGAGCACACATGTCACATATCACACAACTATCATGATCACGTAGATATCACTATCACATAAATATAGTTCGATGCATGAAAGTAAACACATGAATGCATAATAGTGTATCACACATAAAAACCAAATATAATAGATAAACTCCCCCTAAATGAATCGCTCCCCCTAAGTCTATCATACTCGATCCCTCTCCCCCTTTGGCGTCAAACACCAAAACCTAAGGGTCGGTCGGCGGGGCTACAACGGACGAGTCGGGTGCTGAGGTGCGAGGAGCGAGTTGGAACTGTGTGCCATCATCATCTGATCCTGAGCTCTGAGCAGTCTGACCCTCTGTGGCTGGAAGCGAAGCTAAAGCGGTCTAGGTCAGATCTAGAACTGGCACTGCCTGCTCTGATGATGCAACTGAAGATGGGAGCGTCTCTGTAGATCCAGTAATAGGAGCAACTGTGGAAGGACCAGGGACATGTAGCTCTAGCGGTGTAGGCTGCCCTGTCAACTCACTAAATGAAGCACCAAGGCTCCTAGAGACTAGGGTGAGAAATGATGAACTCTGAGGCAGAGTAAAGCCCGTATGAAGAGGTGTGAACTATGGGGCTGGCATTGGAGAAGCAAACCACTAGGACACCTGCTCTGTAGGTGAAGGGAACTATGGCGATGGCGGTCCCTAACTCTAAAGCCCACTGGGATGGAAAACTAGAGTCATAGAAGTGGTGGCAGGCTGACCAAGCTGGGGTGAAGGCTGTGGCGGTGGAGCCCCAATTGCAGTGACTACATGCTGCATAAATCCAAGTAGCTACTGCTACATGAGAAGCTACTGCTGATGCATGGCCTGCTGCTACTGCTGTATAGCCTGCTGCTGCTGCTGGATCGCCTGTTGCTGTCGCTGGAACTCATCCTGCCTGGTCTAAAACTGTGCAAATGTAGCAGCGGTCTCCTGAGCCTGGCGTGCCTGATCCTGCCTCATCGGCTCAATTATAGCAAGTAGAGCAGGGTCTGTCTGCGGTGTAGGTGGAGCTGAACTGGAGCTACCGGCCTCATGGTCATGTCGTCGTGGAGGCATCTGTGGGATATCTCTGTAGTCATCATCTGAGTTGTCTATGGGGTCGCTCTCGACCATCCCCTCCTACTGAGCATCAAGCTCCTCCTCCTCTGTAGCTGCTATACCCCTAATGGTCTCATCCTGCTGGGCTACAGTCTCTGGCACCTCTGGACGATGGCGCGGCTGGCTGGGTGTCCTCACTACACTATGGTAGATCATCTGGGTCATGTTGTATGCAGCGAACTCTGTTATAGCACCACTATACTCTGCCAGCATCTCAGGTGGCCTCACAGTAACTTCCCTATGAATCAGAAAAGTAATCCAATGAGCATAGGGCAACTGTCGGTGACCTCTAAACCCCTCTGCAATAGTATCCTCCATCTCTGATAGAAGGAGATCCCAAATGTCAAACACAGTCTGCTACATCAGAGAGTTCAGTAGCCATAACCGTATGCGAGTCAAGCCCTCGTGATACCCCATCCTCAGAAGTAGGGTCCTCCTCACAATAGCATCAAGCACTCTAGCAGTAGGAGTGATATCACTGGGTGTCTTGCTCGATCCCTCGTCGAAAGGCTCTGTGAAGCAATAGCGGACTAGATCTGTAGGGGGGCACAAGACCACCGTGAGGGCATCTGGGAGGCGATGTCTGTCCATAGCAAACCTCATGTTGCCGGATGGGCTACTCCTAAAGCCTGAGTATCTCTCTGACCCTAAAGCTCATCAGCCTGTAATCTCTGCCTCTGAAAGCAAAGTGAATGAATCTGTGTTGTGGGTCAATCCAAAGTGTAGCATAGAACTCAGAGACCCAAGATGGAACATATAAGCATGCCTACCCAAGTACGTCTATCAGCCCTGGCAAGTAAGATAGGTAAGGGTGAATATGCTCTCCAGCTGCTGCTACTATGGACTCAATGTTGCACACCCTCTGAGATTTGAATACTGCCCCACTGTTAAGATATGCATTATAAAAATCTTCCTATAGTGGTGTGTAGAAGCCCTCTGAAGCTCAGTCATCCCTCCTCAACGGGAACCACTGCTCAAAGTCCACAAATCTGAGCTGTTGCACTTGCTTAGCCGTGTCAGCCCTCAAATCCAAGTGAGTCACTGGAGGCGGACCCTGTGGTCTAGGAGGCGGACGAGAACCCCTCCTCTATGTCTCTAGCCTCGGTGTCACCTAGGTGCGAGTATGACCAGAGCGGCGAAGCTATGGCTGAGGTGCCTGCTCTATCTCCTTGGCCTGCTCTCCCTCCTGAGTCTACTCTACTGGCTATGACTGCTGCTGTGACTCCCCCTAAGACTGACTCTCATCAATAGCAACACATCGTCCTCCAACCATGGCTGTCCCAGCTGGACCACCATGACGACGCTCAACCTCCTATACAGCGGCCCTCTGAGCTGGAGAAAGCTGATCTGCAATAACAACACCACTCTGTGCACCTCCTCTCTCTATGTGCTCTGCGGCCTCTGCAACTGCGGCTGCACTTGCTGTATCTACATGAGGGTACTTGCGCTTCTTCATCACTAATTTCTTCATCGCCTTGCCTTTTGCCCTAGAAGGCAGGCGAGGTGGGGGCCTCGGATCCTCATCACTAGGACCACCTCTGACATTCTTAACACGAGCCATCTGATGGAACTGAAAAGAACAACTGCACTGACAAGAATCAACTGCCAACTATCACTTCTGAGGCTTGGCCTTGATCCGTACTCGCGAGCTTAGCCCCGAGTTGACTGACAACTACCAATGAGACCTCAACAACACCTACTCGCTGCATGTTAGAATAGATCGGATTTATAAATAATTGCAATATATATAAAGATAAGAAACCCTAAGAAGCAAGCAATAGGTAAGAAATTGGAAATGAGAGCTTGCTACCTGATGAACCGGCGATCCGAAAAGAAGAGGAACGACAATCGGGGAACCACCGGGAGGCACTGTGAAGCTAGGGTTCGCAATGCGCAGTCGATCGGTGGTGCACTGTGGTGAAGAGGCGCGGTGAGCAGTGGCTAAGGCACTGGCAGTGCTTCTGGCTGGCGTAGAGGCGGCTCTGGCGTAGAGCTTAGGCACGGCGGCGATGCTGTGGCACGACGCGAGCGAGCTATGGCACGGGCGTGGACAGCGCGGGCGCGGTGGTGCAGCATGGTGGCACGCGGGCAGCGCTGGCGTAGGAAGGCGGCGCTGGCTTGGGATCAGGGTGGCGCAAAGAGCGATGGCGGATTCAGCGGCTAGGGCTCTGGAGCGCGGCGTGAACGAGCGGTGGCGGCGATGTCAGCGCGGTTGTGTCCTTAGGTCAAAACGGCACGGCATTATATGCAGGTCCCCTGACATATTGGATTAGGAAAGAAGAAAGAGTCCGTGATCCAAACGTTTTGTACTGACTGGACGCTCCGATGGCAACGACTGGACGCTGCCACCCAGAGTCCGGTCGACTCTAGAGCGGTCCAAAACCTCTGGAGCCATGACCGGACGTGTCCGGTGAACCCCGACCGGACGCAGCCAGAGTCCAGTCCTCACTGCCTTGATCGCCTTCGCTTGATCGGACGCTGAACGACCATCTGACCGGACGCTGAACAGTAGAGTCCGGTCACTCCATCGCAGCAGGTTCACCTCCTGTGAACTAACCGGACGCTGGACTTCAGAGTCCGGTGCAGCGTCCGGTCACTCTTTTTCCAGCAAATTTTCAAAGTCCTTCGTGCTGCCTATTCCCAATCAAGTCCTAACTTCAATAAGATCCAAATAAACACCAATTGGGACTTATGTGAGTGACCTCTCTCAAACCCTCAATTTTTTCAAAATATTTTGCCTTAGGCTATAATTCTTTTTAAGAAAATAGGTAATACGAGGGCAATTGAAGATAAACGACAAAGCAACATTCATGCCTATGTAATGCAATACTTGAAAGTAAATCTAGTTGCTTATCAAGTTTGATCCAAGGTTAAGCTTCTTCACACGTTTTACGGCGGTTATCTTAACCATGTTAGACAAGCCCTAAGTGCATTACCATAAAGTAAACATGTTGTATATTACAATGCAATGCAAAGGACAATACAAGCTCATTTTTTAGTGAAGTTGCTAAAATCAAGAACATTGAGCTCATTCCGCAATCGACAAAAAGTCACCTCATCTAGTGGTTTAGTAAAGATATCCGCCAATTGATCCTCGGTCCTTACACCTTCTAATGATATATCATTCTTTGCAACATGATCTCTAAGAAAATGATGGCGGATATTTATGTGCTTGGTGCGAGAGTGTTGAACCGGATTATTTGCAAGTTTTACCGCACTTTCATTATCGCACAAAAGAGGTACTTTTTCTAAAACTACACCATAGTCTAGCAAAGTTTGTTTCATGTAAAGTATTTGTGCACAACAAGCACCCGTGGCAATGTATTCTGCTTTGGCGGTGGACAAAGCCACACTATTTTGTTTCTTGGAGGACCAAGACACAAGTGATCTACCAAGCAAATGGCACCCTCCGGATATGCTCTTTCTATCAACTTTGCAACCGGCATAATCAGAATCGGAATAGCCAACTAATTCAAATATAGCTCCTTTGGGATAACAAAGACTAATGCTTGGTGTGTGCTTAAGATACCAAAGGATTCTTTTAACGGCAATCAAATGAGTTTCCTTAGGATTAGCTTGAAATCTAGCACACACACACACACACACTAAACATGATGTTGGGCCTAGATGCGGTTAAATATAACAAGCTACCAATCATAGAGCGGTAGAGAGTTTGATCAACCGTGTTACCTCCCTTATCTAGGTCGAGATGTCCATTTGTTGGCATTGGTGTCTTGATTGGCTTACATTCATCCATCTTGAATCTCTTGAGAAGATCATTTGTATATTTCTCTTGAGAGATGAAAATCCCTTCTCTCATTTGCTTGACTTAAAAACCAAGAAAGAATGTAAGCTCTCCAATCATTGACATCTCGAATTCCTTTGACATCAATTCACCAAACTCTTTGCAAGAATCTTCATTTGATGATCCAAAGATGATATCATCAACATACACTTGACAAATGAAGATATATCCATCAAGCTTCTTGGTGAGTAGTGTGGTGTCGACTTTCTCAATGGTGAAGCCCTTCTCAATGAGGAAGTCCCGAAGGCGCTCATACTAAGCTCTTGGGGATTGCTTAAGTGCATATAACGCCTTGGACAACCTATAAACATGATTAGGATATCTAGGGTCTTCAAACCCGGGAGGTTGATCAACATAGACTAGTTCATTAATAAAGCCATTTAAAAATGCACTTTTCACATCCATTTGAAAACCCCTTTGCAACTAGTCTTGCCTTGTTCCTCACAACAACGCCTTGATCATCTTGCTTGTTGCGGAACACCCACTTTGTTCCAATGACTCTTGCACTTTGTGGTCGCTCTTCAAGAGTCCAAACTTCATTGCAGGTGAAGTTATTCAACTCTTCATGCATGGCATTTATCCAATCCGGATCTTGAAGAGCTTCTTCTATCTTGGTAGGCTCAAAACAAGAGACAAAAGAGTGATGTTCAATAAATGAAGCAAGCTTTTGAGAATGAGTCATTACTCCCTTTGATGGACTCCCTATGATGACATCTTATGGATGAGCTTGTAGTAGAGGTGTATTTCTTCTATCAACCACTTGAGGGGGAGGTTGTGGAGCATCAACATCATGTGCTTGTGTCACCATTTGCTCATGGGAGACATGAGTGTCTTCATTTTCTACTCTCCCATCTTTATCACCATCTTGTGGCACATTTGATGAAGAAGGTGGATTGATCACTTGCACATCATCTTCATCATCATTAGGCTTGATGTCTCCAACCGGAATATTCTTCATGGCCTCCCTCTCATGTGCTCCTTGGGAGCCATTAGATTCATCCAATTTCACATCATATGTTTCTTCAACTAAGCCGGTGGCATGATTAAATACTCTATATGCTTTGGACTTTGATGAGTAACCAACAAGAAAACCAATATCACAACGTCTTTGAAACTTCCCTAGGTGTTGTCGCTTCTTGTAGATGTAGCATTTGCAGCCAAACACCCTAAAGAAGGAGACGTCCAGCTTCTTCCCATTGAGCAACTCATAAGGTGTCTTGCCAAAAAACTTTTGAAGGAATAGGTGGTTGGATGCATAACATGCGGTGTTGATAGCTTCCGCCCATAGAGCTTCGGGAGTGTTGTACTCATCGAGCATTGTTCTTGCTAGTGTGATCAATGTCCGGTTCTTTCTCTCAACTACACTATTTTGTTGAGGAGTATATGTTGTGGAGACCTCATGCTTGATCCCAACTTCACCACAATAGGCTTCTATGTTTGTGTTGTCAAATTCTTTACCGTTGTCACTTCTAATCTTCTTGAGTTTCACTTCAAACTCATTTTGTGCTCTCTTGGCAAACTTCTTGAAGCATGATACAACTTTGGATTTGTCATGAAGGAAGAATACCCATGTGTATCTTGAATAATCATCAACAATCACAAGACAATAAAGATTTCCTCCCAAACTCTTGTATGTTGTTGGTTCAAATAAGTCCATGTGAAGAAGTTCTAGCAATCTTGTGATTGACATGAAAGTTTTTGTTGGATGAGTATTTGCAACTTGTTTGCCAGCTTGACATGCACTACAAAGCTTGTCCTTCTCAAACTTCACATCCTTTAACCCTCTCACCAAATCATTCTTCATTAGCTTCTTGAGTGAGTTCATCCCAACATGAGCAAGTCTTCTATGCCATAGCCACCCAAGTGTTGTTTTGGTGAATAGGCAAGTCTTCAAATTAGCATCTTCGAAGGTGAAGTCCACTAGATATAGGTTGTTGTATCTAAATCCTTTGAATATCACTTGATCATCATCCTTCTTAGACACAACATCCTTGAGTTTGGATGACATGTATCATTTGCTTCTCTAAACTCAACACTAGCCTTTTCCGCTATATCACATTTAGCTAAAAGAGAATCATTCTTAGCTTCTAGCTTGTCATTCTTAGCTCTAGTCTTTCTAATGATCTTAGTGTATTGATTTAGCAATTTAACAAGATCATCATATGAAGGTGATTTAAATTCATCATCATCACTATCACTATCATCATTGTTAGCACGATCATCACCACTACTATCATCATCATTTGATACCTTTCGTTCACCCTTGGCCATAAGACATAGGTGTGTAGAGGATGATGGCGGTGGTGTCGGTGAAGATGATGAAGAGTCAATCACAATGGCGGCCACCTTCTCATTATCACTATTGTAACAGAACCGACCAAATCATAAGAACGTAAGTACAAAAACAATCACCGAAGCGATCAAATTCCTATACTTAAGCTCCCATAATCCCGGTAGTCCGGAAATCATGAAGGATTTCAACCAACTCTCGACATACAACCAAGACTGTAGTGATTCAACACAACACATCATTCGTTACAACATTTCATAAGTAGCATTCGGATTACATTCATCAGAGTTCAAATATAAAATATTACAGACCAAATTCAAACGTGCGGAAGCAACATAGTTTAGTACATAACTTCATAGTTCCAAATACATTGCCAGATATTAGTCATGTCCCACAAAAGCATCATTAGGTACGAGAACTAGTAGAGACCATGCCCAATGGTCTAGTCTTCATCCCCAGCCGGGAGAAGGCAATACTTGCAGCAACCAAAGTAGAACTGGTCATCTGCAACAGGTGGGAGATAAACCCTAAGTACGAGAAGGTACTCAGCTAGACTTACCCGACAAAACCAGAAATAAAAGACACCAAGGATCATGCAAGGCTTATGAGGTGGGCTAGCTTGACACAGTTGCATAAAAGAGCTTATGAATATAGTGACCAATTTAAACTTAGCATCAAGCTTATCATCATTTACCTGTCCACTAGATTAGCACCTGTACTAGAGCACTCACTTATTAGGAGCAAACAATATTAACCATAGCAGGTATAATAAGGCTGTCATCATCTTATCATCCTTTCTAAACCATTATGTTATTTAGTGCATCTACATTGGAGATAAGCCCGTCAAGTTCTCACTAACCGGGAAAGACGGCGACTCGAATCGAATTACAACTCAGCTGAGGGGGTATTCCTAACTCTCACCCTGGCATACTTAGCAAGGGTAGCCGTGGGTCACCTTTGGAACAACTCAGAAACCAAATTCGTGGGTTCGATCAGCGCCAGCACTCAGGGATTACCCTTCTGCCAGAACGATCAGGACTTTTAAATCACCTGCCCTTGGACTCACGCCTACGGCTCCCTTCCGAGGCGCACTTTATACTTATCGACTCCTAGCCTGAGGTGAGCTACTCGGCTTCGTGGTCGGTCATCGAACACGGCCAACTAAGAGAGAGGCATGCGTTCAACATGAATAGGAAAGGCTCCAATATTCAGTCCTTAATCGACACAGACGGAGTCACTGCAAACCGGTAAGCTTCCGTCCGGTCTTCATTTCAAATTAAGACTGGTTCTTTCCCACGATAGCAAATATAGCCAACCATGCCATATGTATCTTCCTATATCTCGCAGGTGACAGGAAATCACCTGACTTCTACCATGTTTAAGCAGGGCTAAGCACTACACGAGCCTGAGCTACATAGGATTTAGGGTATCAATATCTGGACAAGTATTGGATAACCAATGCAGCAAGTGTTTGCATCCAACACCTAAACTTAATGCAACAATATATATATGTAACAATAATACTATAACTGCATTTCGAAAATTAGGAGGCTTAATATGCTCCGGGGCTTGCCTTTGACAAAGTTGCACGGACGGTGATCCAGGCACTCAACGGCGACCTCGTCTGGCACTTCTTCTGAAGGCTGCACCTCCTAAACTTCCGGTGTCGGCTGCTGCTGCTCGCTCGGTTCCTCGAATTCCAGCAGGGTCACTCCTTCCGGTACACCTATTGCATGCCGATGCACAAGATAAATATCATGGATGCATAAGGAATGACATGATGCTCATGACGAATGAATCACAGTAAGTGTTTAACGAAAACATTACTGGACACTCGTTTACCGATTAAGAATAGCTCTATTCAAATCATTTTAAAACATGTATCTAACTTAACTTGAAGAACAAGATCAACTAACCTAACTTGCATAGCCTAAGATAAAGATGCTCATCCTCAGTTAAAGGCCTAACACCTAGGAACATTACCCCAACTTAGAAATAGTAAAGGCATACTTTAAACAACAGTTAAAGTTTAATATGCGCACGGGTAGTTCCTTAATTCAACCACAATAAGAGTTCTACAAATCCAAATGACTTGCATGAGGATATTCTGGAAAGCTTATGAAATTCTCTACAAATCATTTGCAAACATCAAAGCATGATTCTTACGTTAACCCAATCGAATTTCAGTAAACCTAGAATCTGTTCAGAAATGCCAGGGTTACTAAATTAATTATTTAATGATGATGCAAAAGCATAATTGGACCAAACCAAGTTTACCAATATGTTTTGCATACCAAAGAAACATCAGAAAGTCTAGTGCCAACTTCTAAACAATTTATTTAATGCCCTTTTCTAATTTCTTTAGTTAATTAGGTGATTAAAGCAATATATAGTAAAACTGTTCAGAAAAATCTACAAAAATTACAGTAGCTATCTCATGCTTAACATAGACTACTATAAAAATTTCAAAGCCATTGGACAAGTAGAACTTGCTGTATCCAAAATAACAGGTAGCAAGTCAATTTTTAGCATAATTAGGAAACCCTATTGAAAAGTGTCAAACAATAGATTTCTAATTTTTCATAGCATCAACGTAGCATAAGAACAGTACTCACCAATTTTTACCCTAACTGGATCTATAGAAAAATTATGAAAATTCACACAAGATCCATCCATGCAAACAAGATAATTTTCTATCTCCTACAAATAGTGCCCAAAATTTATGAAAATTTACCTACAAGCTATTCTTGATATGAGCAGTACACCATAAAAATTTCATGCCATTTGGAGCTACCTAGTAAAAGATATAATTACCCCTATTTCTTACATGATTAAAAGAGATAAATAGAAACTCCCATTTTCATAACAGAACATGACATGTATTATATTTTTAATATAAACTAGACATTATCATGAACTCAACAAAATTGGAACAACATCATTTGAAGCTACCAACTAGGAGATACATATTTTTGAATCTCTACACAAATCTGTGAAAAGAATAAAATAAAAACAAATTTGAAATCCTACTCTATTGCAGGGCCGGCCCGAACAGATCCGGCGGCCCACGCAACACGCGCTGGCGCGGCCCAAAACGCGGCGCAGCCCAGGTCTGGCTCCCGCCCTCGGCTCAGCGACTGAAGAACGGGGCCCGCGCGACAGCGACACAGACAGGGGAACGGAGGAAGACGACGGCGTAGCTCGTCGCCGGTGGCTTCTCCGGCGAGGTCAGTGGTGCAACGGTGCTCGCCGCATCAAAGGACATCTAGCGGTGCCATTAGTTTTGGCTATCACCGCAGCAAGAGGGGGTGGCGACGGTCACGGCGGCGCGCGGCCACGGCATGGCCGGCTCCGGCGAGGCTACGGCGTCACGGCCCTAGTGGCTCACTCAATGAGCTTCAGCGTCACACACAGAAGCTAGCGCAAGGGAGAGAAGGGGCGATAAGGGGCTCGAGCAGCACGGCCACGTGCGAGCTCGGCCGGCGGTGGTCATGGCGACCCGGTGGAGCCGCGCTCACGGGGAGGTCTACCTGAGGCGAAAATGGAGTGGCGGTGGGGTAGCAGACGTAGAGAAGTTCACGGCGGGGCTGTGGCTTGGATGAATCGGTTAATGGCGCTCGGTGTTGGTGGATTTGGCTCGGCGGCGTCACGATGTCCCGGTCGCCGTGCTCGTGGAGGAAGGGGACGGCAGTGAGGGAAATGGCGAGACGTAGAGAGAGTGGTGAGGAGTTTGCCTTCTTCTGGAGCTCGGACGCGCGACGTGGAGCCTTCGGCAGAGCCTGCGCGCCACGCGGCGAGCAGCTCCTGAGCCGGTCGGCCACGGCGAGTTTTGTCCGATTTTTGAAACAGCCGAATCGACGCCCGATGACACGACTGACAACGTACTTTTGGTGATCTATAACTCCCAAACGGTGGCAATCTGGTTCATGGTGTAGTTCACAAAATTGAAGATCCAAGTGAGTACAACAACTTTGTTAATTGGAGCTTGGACTAGTTCGGTTTGGATTGGGAGATACAAGCCTCCAAACAGTGATACTCGAAACTGAAAATCGCCAAAAAGACTTAGAAGAATTCTAAGTGTGAATTCAGCATGGAAATATGACTTGTGGGCCATGTTTGAGTCTGTTCCACACATTTTCATGAGTTGATCATAAAACAACTTTTGTTCCTTGATAAATTAGCTACAACTTTGGTAAAGAGTGCATAGCCATGCAAAGTCTCTAAGTTGGTCTTTTGAATCAGTCAAATAGTGGCACTCTAAGGGTCAATTCAAGTCAAACCTCTCCAAAAGGGCAATTTGGTCATTTTGGTCCACATGAACAGTGTCCAAACAATTACCCTAAGTGTAGTTAAGGTGTATTAGACCATAATCAACCACTTTACACAAGTGCTATACCCATGTCAAATGATCACATGTGATGAAACAACAAAACAAGCAATTCACCCAAATGTTGTAATGCAATGTTTCACATGTTTCATGACTTTGTTGTCATTTTATAATTGCCACATTACTACCATATTGCCATGTTTCAAAGTATGAGAATTTCATGTTACAATCACATGTTGCACTACTACCATTCTAAGCAATCAAGCATGAAACACATACAATTTAAAATGTTGCATATGCATGTTTCAGTAACAATGACATGCTGAGATAGATGATGCACATGTTTACAAAATGAAATGCAATTAGTGGAAGCCAAACACCTAGGGTGTTACAACTATCATCATCAGATGAGCAACTAGATGAATCAATGTTCGTGAGCCAATCACCGACAATGTATGCCTTTCCACTTTTCTTCTTCTTGTGGAAGTCCTTCTTCTTGCCATCTCTCTTCTTGTATGGCTTGTTTTTCTTCTTCTCATCTTCTTCTTCATTACTTGAATCATCTTTCTTTCCCTTGTACTTGTTCTTAAACTTGTCTTTCTTGGGCTTTGTGCATTGGTGTGCTAGATGACCAAGTTCTCCACAATTGTAGCAATCCATCTCCAAGATTGGCTTCCTTCTAGAGCTAGTGAAGAACTTCTTTTTCTTGCCATCAAACTTGATGCCACTCTTGTTAAGCTTCTTTAGCATCTTGGCGGTTCTTCTCACCAGAGAGCAAAACTTGCATCATCAATTTCATCATCACTTGAGCTCTCATACTCAAGCCTTGCTTTGCCCTTCTCTTGGCTAGCTTTGAATGCTAAGTCTTTTTCTTTCTTCTTAGTAGAAGATGAGCCATCTTGTGGTGTGATGTGCATGTACATCTCATCAGCATTGATCTTTCCTAAGATTTATGTTGGTGTAGCGGTGGAAAGATCACCTTGATAAAGCACGGTCATAATATGCCCATATTTATCAATGGGGAGGACACTTAAGATTTTTCTTACAACATCGGATGGTTGCATTTGAGTAAGTCCAAGCCCATTGACTTCCTCTACAAGAAGATTCAAACGTGAGTACATCTCATTAGCACATTCTTTAGGAAGCATCTCAAAAGAGTTAAGCTTTTTCATGATGAGATGATAGCATCCCTCACGCTCACTCTTTGTTCCCTCATGGAGCGCACAAATGTCTGACCATAGTGCATGGGCGTCCTTGTGGTTCCTCACCAGATTAAACACATCTTCGTAAAGGCCTCTAAAGATGGTGTTTCGAGCCTTTGCATTCCATTTCTCGTAATTCACCTCATCGCCTTGTAGGTGTGTAGCATCCTGAGGTTTTGGGAAGCCTTGTGAGCCGACTCTAAGTATTCCAACATCTAAAGCTTCTAAGTATGCCTCCATGCGGATTTTCCAATAAGGAAAATCATCCCCCTCAAAGATAGGAGGAGGTCCATCCCCGTGAGACATCTTTCTCTAGGCGGTTAAGGCTAAATACGTGAGCACGAGGGTCTGATACCAATTGAAAGGATCAAGATGCCCAAGAGGGGGGATGAATTGGGCTAATTCTAAAATTCTTTGCAATAATTAAACCCTACGGTTAGCCCAATTAACCCCTTGTGCCTAGAAAGTGTTTCTATTGATCTACCACACAAAAGTTTAGCAACCTATGTTCTAATCCTACTCTAGCATGGCAATTCTATGAATGTAAATGACAAGAATTGAATTGCTCAAAGTAAAGAGAGAAGGAGGAACGCGGTGATGTTTTGCCGAGGTATCGGAGAGTCGCCACTCCCCACTAGTCCTCGTTGGAGCTCCTACGCAAGGGTGTAGCTCCCCCTTGATCCGCGTAAGGATCAAGTGCTCTCTACGGGTTGATTCTTTGACACTCCGTCGCGGTGAATCACCTACAACCGCTCACAACTTGAGTTGGGTCATCCATAAGCTCCGCCGGATGATCACCAAGCTCCCAATCACCACCAAGCCATCTAGGTAATGGCGATCACCAAGAGTAACAAGCACGACCTCTCACTTGACCACGACAAGCCTAATGAGAAGGGTGGATGCACACTTTGCTACTCTTGCTTTCACTAATGAGGGCTCTCTTTGGGATTCTCAAATCTCAATCACCTCACTAGACCTTGCTCTTCTTGGCACTCTCAACGGTGTTTCTCAGCTGTTGGAATGAGCAAAAGTACCCCCTCACATGAATGGAGGAAGTATTTATACACCCGGTTGAAAAATGAACCGTTATGTGCCTCTGCGGTGTGACTGGACGCTCCGGTCATGTTGACCGAATGCTCCGGTCAGTTCACCTCTACCTCCAGTGTTTAAGTTGTGACCGGACGCGTCCGGTCATGATTTTCCCTCTCTGGAACCTTACTGTAGTCGACCGGACACTGGCACCCAGCATCTGGTCGCTCACCTCTCAGCATCCGGTTGCACCAGACGAAATCACCTTGATCAAATGAACTGACCGAACTCTGCGCCAGCGTCCGGTCACACCGGAACCAGTGTCCGGTCAGTATTTGACCCTCCATTCACTTCCATCTCTCAATCATGCGTGAATGAAATTTGCTCCAATTGATCTAAGGGCTTTTTAGGAGCTACCTAGTGTTAGATTTAGCAAGTGTGCGCCACACCTAACTCACTAGACTCACCTAGGTCAAGCTACCCGTCCATACCCCCCTTAATAGTATGGTCAAAGGAAAAACAAAGTCCTAAACTACTCTAAGTGTCTCCTCAACATCAAATGACACTTAGAACTAGTCCATCCTTAACCTTGTCATCCATCCTTTAAAAACCAAAATGATTTCCATCGTAGGGGCATGACCACCATGATTGCCCAATCGATCTCCATTACCACGACCTAACTTAATTGCCTCTGCAAAACACACGTTAGTCATAGTAATCATGTATTGTCATTAATCACCGAAACCCAACTAGGGGCCTAGATGCTTTTAGCCGCCTCTCCTTTTCCCCTCCGCAGTCAGCGTCGCCTTGGCCTGCTTTTCGCGCCACCCGCCGCCGTCGCTGCGCTGTCGCCCGTCGTTTTCCCCAGTCCCACTGTAGCAGCACATCGGCGTGCTCGGTTCGCCAGCGGCCACCACCGCACGCGCTGGCGCACCGTGAGTGCACACTGCTCATCCGCGCCGCGCTGCTACTCCAGGCCGTGCTGGGAGCCGCCGTGTACCGCGCCTCCCATTGTCGTTGCTAGTTTACCCCCTCCTTGCAGCGTCCATAGCCAACGCAGCGACCGCAACCTCTCCCTGCACCACCGCCATGGCTGCCCAGGCGTGCGGCCTGCGCCCACTGATGCCCCAGTGCTACCGCGGCCCCTGCTCGGGCCTTTGCCATGCTGCGCATGTGGCCAGGCCGCTGCGCCTTGCCCGGCACGTGCGGGTCCTAGCCGGGGGCGCGCCTTGTATGCCAGGTGCCGAGGAGTTCACCCGTGCCAGTCACCGCGCCTCGCAGCGGCACCGCCACCGCTGTCGCTCACCGCCGACCGGTGTTCCCCTGCTGTGCTATGTTTTTGTGGGAGAAGAAAAGGTGAGAGAGGTGAGGATTGAATCTTTCCAGGGTTCCCGATGCGAAATCAGTGACTCACTTAAATAATATTGTGTCCTGTGGGTTGATTTAAGTAAAGTAAAGGGACCTCATCGAAAAACTACCGCCGCCGCGCAGCCCTGGCCGCGTGGGCCGGTTGACTGGGCCGCTCGCGCCCCCGTCCCCACGTTGGGCCACGCCCGCCGTTGCTGGGCCGCTGCCCCACCCCCGGTTGCTAGGCCGCTGGCCGCGTGCCCCGCCTAGACCGCCGTGCGCGTCCGTGATAGGGCTGCTAGGACGTTTAGCCGCCGCCGGCCCAAGTGCCCTGTTCTTTTCTAGTTTTGTTTAAAATGGCTGAAACTTGTAAAGTCAATATAAAATTGTGTAGCTGCCAAAAATTGTGAAACCAATTTTGTTAGTCTTCTAAAATTATGATCTACCTATTAGTATATTTTGTTCACATAGTGTGATAATATTCTTGAAAACTATAAAATTAATTTGAGATACTTAATATTGTAAAAATATAAACTTGTAGGAATTGTCGTGATAAATTGGTAATAGTGTTGGGTCTGAAATTTTTACAGTAGGTTCCTAGCATTATTAGCTGCTCACTGTAATTTGGTAGCTCCTGAATAATTAGTTTGCTAGATAGATAATAATTCCCTATTCGAATAAAGATTAAATCGATAGGGTAAAATAAAGAAACAACTTGGATTTATATAACTAAAATAATTGTTGGGAAATAACACCTGATTCGACAACATGGACATGTGGCCTAAGTACGATCGTCGTTAGAACTAGCTCGTTAACATGAGAGGCGTAAATCGTATTTTACGAGTCACGATTGCAGTCGATTAATTACGTATTTGCATTGCGTCGCATTGCATATCATATAGGTACGATGATGGATCAACGGATGAATTGAAGGATGATTGGGAATCCGAATATGGTGTAATGGTATTCTTTCCAGAGATGATGCAATGGGTTTTGTATCCAGTTGATGGTGGATTATCTGAAGATGCAGATACTAACTTTTTAATATATCTTACCCAGGCAAGTCCCGGTGCATAACCCCTACTTTTCTGTAGTTTAAATTATAATTGTGCATTAAGTTTAAGGAGTTGAATGAAACCCACTTACATATATATATATATATATATATATATATCTTTATCCTATGAGTCTTACTAGTATGACAGGATCGTGTAGATTGCTATACTACAGGACTTCGGTAGAAGTCGAGTGATTGCCTGTCACTCGCGAGAGATAGGAAATATATTACATTATTATTATCACTTGGAAAATATAAATGGTGGAAAGAAAAAATGGTGACTAGGCAGGGATATGGTTTGGGTATTAGTGGGTGTAAGAGGTTGTGTCGCCGTGGACACGGGGCATAGCTTAGTTACACTGCTTTCCCTATATGTGTCGGTTAAGGACCGATCGTTGCATAAGCCATCGAGGCAAGTCACAAACTTATTATCCCGAGCACATACTTGGGTATGGGCGCTTGGAAGACTTGTTGCTCACTTGTCATGGGTTCCGGCTCTTTTCGGACCGACTGTCAGGGTTTCTTTTTGGTGGAGGAGGTCCTTGCACCGCACTGAGTCCGGGACTCAGGGGCGGGGGCTTAGAGTCCCAGTTTGAACGGGGACCTAGGAACCCAAGACAGGAGGGTGATGGGTTGGTCCTGCTTGTGCCTTAGGTACAAGCGGGGCGTGTGTTTTCGGGGTACCCAGCTGGGGGCATTGATTCATGAATCGCCGGGTGATCTAGTACAGTTTGTTTCGTGTCTAGCACCGTAGTAAGAACTGAAAGATGAAAGATGGAAAAAGAAAATCTAATTGCTTACCACCTGCTTAAAAATAGCACAGGTGCTTACATAGAATGATTAGTTAATGAACCAATGCGGCTATTAATAAAAATCGAATATAAGGACGCACTTTTAGTAATGCTCCTGCAGATGCAATAAACCCACAAGCCATATAGCCTTGTATATCCTTTGAGTGTTTTTCTTTCCTCCTGTCGGGTAAGTCTTGCTGAGTACAATTGAGTACTCAGGGTTTTATTCCCCCTGTTGCAGGTGACAGGTGGATGCTAGTGCTGACCCTTGTATGTGGATACCTCCTGGTGGGCTCAGCGATGATTCCTTTACGCTGCGATCGTAGTTCTTATTTATAACTCTCACCAAATGCTTTTATAAATGAAAGTTTCATAATTTGTTGTCGTAGTTTATATATCCATACTTCATCATGTCATGATTAGATATTTATTTCCGCTGTAATTCTAATCACATGTTTATATTCCGCTGTTCAATTAAATTGTTTATAACTCTGATAATATGATTACATTCCGCTGTTATAGTAATAAATATTATACTCTGATGTTGTATTAAAGGTGATGTAAGAAATGGTTAAGAATGATGTAAGTTTTATTCTCTCATTTGTGATCCTGATGGTAAAATGTGGATTTTCGGGTTCTCCTCTGGGGTGTGCCCGACGGAACCGAGTAATTTAGTGTTCTCCCCTGAGTGCTTAGTGTCTAATGGAAGACAAGCACTCCTGGGAGGCATTAGATTAGGCGGTTCTGCCACAGCATGGGCCCCACGCTCCTCATGCACCCCACGCCGAGCGAGTGGCCGCACGCACTCCCATGCGCTGACCGTGGAAAGGACTGGTGCAAGCCCTGTGACTGCAACATGCGTCCTTCTGTTTTTTCTTGTTCTTTTTTTTCGAGATCGTGCATCAGCACGTTTTTCATTAAGCAGGAGTTTTTTTCTTCACGCCGCGTGGCTCGGTCCGTCCTCAACCAAGCATTACCGAGGAAAAAACGATCTTATTCAGGGGTATGGCCTTTTTGACATGTAGTGCTAGCATTCGGTATATATGACCCAAAAGTCTAAGAATTTAAGAAGACAGCAGCTCAACATCAAGATGTATGCTAATTGATAGCAGCTCAACAAGTCGCGATGCCTCACCTTTCAGAGTCCGACTGCACCGCGACCCGCCGATAGCTGATTCTACGAGTCGAGACTCCGTGCAGGCGAATGATTCAGCAATAGTAGGCTAACAGTCAGCACAAGATCAAAGTAAGCACTATAGGTTCCCTTTCTCTTTCCGTAATTTCTAAATTCTAAAATTGAGAATCTATCCGTTAGTTTATCTAAATTCTGATTCTGTGGATCATCTAAAAGCCCATTCTCTGTTATATTGGTCTAAAGACTAATCATTGGTGTAGTATTTTGTACGGTTTGAAAACTTCTGGACGGAGATGGAAGGCTTTCAGGACCTCGTCCAAACCATTTGGAACAGGCCAGTCACCTCGGTTCTCCCCATGAAGCTGTTGCACATCAAGTTGGCGCGGGTTGCAAAAGGAATCAAGCATTGGAAAAAGGAAAAAAATGGCGACACAAAACTGCAACTAGCTATAGTAAAGAAAATCTTGCTACAATTACAGGCAGCGCAAGAGCAAAGGATGCTCACTACTATGGAGCTCGATCTACACCGCCGACTCAAAGCTCGCAGCATGGGGCTTGCGGCCATTGAAAAAACTAGAATCCGGCAAAGATCAAGGCTCACCTACATGCGGAGATGCCAACACAAAGTTTTTCCACATTAGAGCTAGTGCACAGCGGAGAAAGAATTACATACATTGTCTGCATACAGACGAGGTGATTGCGATTGGTCATGAAGAAAAAGAAAAAGTTATAGGGGATTATTTCAAAAACCACATTGGCTCCGCAACTCCAAGATCGACGACCATCAATTGGCAATCCCTAGGCTATATCCCGCATGACCTCTCGGACCTTGAAGCACCTTTCTCCCATGAAGAGGTTCGTAAAACAATAAATGCCATGCCCTCTGACAAAGCGCCAGGTCCGGACAGTTTCACAGGTGCCTTCTTTAAAGCATGCTGGGGAATTATTAAAGATGATGTTATGGCTGCCATAAACAGCCTATTCACAATGAACGCCTAGGGATTTGAGTGGCTCAACACGGCGTGCATTGTCCTGCTGCCCAAAAAAGCAGACACAATGCAGGTCACCGATTTTAGGCCAATTAGCCTCATCCACAGCATTGCAAAGATCTTCTCCAAATTGCTAGCTAACAGGCTAGCCCCTCGGCTGAACTCCCTAGTCTCCAATTGCCGGAGCGCATTCATAAAAAAGAGAAGCATCCATGATAATTTCCTTTATATTCAAAGAGCAATGCGAAAGCTACACATGCAGAAGATACCGACATTATTCATGAAATTGGACACCCATAAAGCTTTTGACATGGTGAATTGGGGGTACTTGCTAGAGGTCCTGCAGGCACTGGGCTTCGGACCATGCTGGTGTGAATGGGTTTCTATCCTATTCCGCACGTCCTCCTCATCTGCGCTGCTCAATGGGCGACATGGTCCCAGCTTCAGCCATGCCAGAGGAGTCCGGCAGGGAGATCCACTTTCACCCATGCTCTTCATTCTGGCCATGGACCCGCTACAGCGCTTACTTGATCAGGCAACCCAACACGGGATACTCACCCCCTTACCCCTTAAGGTGGCAAAATGGAGGACCTCCATGTATGCAGATGATGCAGCTATTTTCATCAACCCAAAATTAGAGGATGTAGAAGCTCTCAAAATTATCCTCCAAGCCTTTGGCAGCTTCTCAGGACTACACATCAATTTAGAAAAAAGCTTCGTGCATCCAATCCGGTGTGAAAATATAGACCTTGACCATGTCCTGTCACCCTTTACTGGTACCAGGGGCGCCTTCCCCTGCAAGTATCTGGAGCTGCAACTCCACACCAGATCACTTAAGAAAGTCCATGTCCAACCTCTCATTGAGCGAATTCAGCAAAGGTTGCCCAAATAGAAAGGGACGCCTTACACTAGTCACATCGGTCCTCTCCTCCATGCCAACCTACCACCTCACGGTGTTTCCCTTGGCAGCATGGGCTAGAAGTGATAAGGATATGAGCTCCATGCATACAACCATGCTTGAAGATAGAGGACGAGGAGATCGGCGAGGGTGTCCTAACCGAGAAGGAGGCCCGAAGCTCATCCGGTTCGAGTCACCAAGGTGGAGGCCCAAATCAAGTTCGAGCCCATCTCGGGTTCCAGGACCAGTCTATCATAAAACTGGTCACACTGACGCGTCCGGGCTCCGTTTTTGACGATCCACGTATGGATGGAAAGCTAATTAGATAAGGAAGCTAATGCAAGTGGTCTCACGTCAAAATCCCTTCAGAATCAACGGGAATCGTCGAAACAAGTTAGCGTCCAGAATCTGCCAGGGTGCTGCGACACCGTCTTTTGGTCCGTTGGACTGTGTATCATGTTTGGGCCCATTAGGGGCATGTCTAGGGGGGTGACGCCCAAGACTCTATATTATACCGCCGTCACTCTCGTTAGGGTTTTGGGTTTTGTTTAGTTCTTGATTTCCTCGTGAAACAGACATCATTTTGCTGCAACTGTGCCGCCAAGGCCGCTTGCTGTAAACCAGGGCCCATGTTCTTGATCTTGTTCGCCTGTGGTGATTAGTCCTTTTCGAATAAAGACTTGAACTCCTTCTCGTTATCATAAGCCTCATATTTATTTACAATTTTAGATTGCGTTCATCCCATTCTTGCTTGTGTTCTCAATTCGCTTGCAAGAAAGCCTTCTCGGCGAGGTCAATCGCGTTCGCGTGGTTGATAACCAACGGAGCAGTGGTGTAACGGTTGCGAGGGTCCGAATCAGTCTTGGTTCAAAGCCTAGATCATGAACGTCGAGTCTCCACCAATCGACGCTATCGTACCTATCGGAAGATCGGGCCTTGTCTACATTAAGAAGGAAGATTGATAAAATTAGAAGATCGTTACTTTAGAGGGGGGAAGACAACGCAAATGGCGGACACTGCTTGGTCAACTAGCCAACAGTTACCAGACCCAAAGACCTTGGAGCTCTGGGGGTGCCTGACCTTGACAGATTTGGAAGAGCTCTCCGATTACGCTGGCGGTGGCAAGAATGGGTGGAGGATTCCAAGCCATGGCTAGGCTCTGAACTCCCATGTAGTGATGTGGATCGCCTCCTTTTCAACGCTTCGATCAAAATTTCTTTGGGTGATGGCGCAAAGACTCGCTACTGGCACCACAATTGGTTAGAGGGGGAAGGTCCAAGGTACCTAGCTCCAAACCTATTTCGGTTTGTTTCAAGAAAGAACCGATCGGTGCAACATGAACTCTAGAACAACAATTGGATGCGTTCACTATGGGGAAAGATCACCTTGGCTGTCCACATTGAAGAATTTGCATCCCTTTGGATACGAATTCAGGACGCCCATCTGCAGTAGGGCATTCGGGACTCCATCACGTGGCGATGGACCCCGAATGGGGTTTACTCCACCCGTTCAGCTTACCAAATCCAATTCCAAGGTTCATTCCAATTTTTCCGTGCTAACATAATCTGGAAAGCACAGGTAGAGAACAAATGCAAGATCTTTGCCTGGATTCTAGTGCAGGACAAAATTATCACGGCACAAAACCTGCGAAAGAGAGGGTGGCCACATCAAGATCACTGCGTGCTTTGCAATGGGCCCTTAGAAACCGCCCTACACCTTTGTTTGTGCTGCCCATTTGCAAAGGAGGTCTGGGACCAAATCCTCTCTTGGGAGAACTTCAGTATGCTGCAGTCACAGCCTCAGGGGGACCCCGTCGAGATCAGAGCATGGTGGGAAGAAGCAGCAAAAAAAGTGCCAACCACGGAACGCAGACGGCTCAATGGGGTAGTGATCTATACATTTTGGAATATTTGGAAAGAGAGAAACAGGAGAATTTTTAACAATACCGCAGAGACAGTGCCACAAGTGGCCGCAAGAATCAAGGAGGACATAGAGCAAAGGAAGAGGGCTTTCGCTTACACTTAGCAATCTCCCTTCTCTATCCGCATGGAATGTGTTTTCGTGGTGTTTTCATGTGCACCTGGGATCCTTAATATCCTTTTCGGAGTGTCTTCCTCCTTGTACGTAAACCCTCTTTCCTTATCTTAATTGAAAGGCAGAGCTCCTGCCATTGCGTTCAAAAAAAATAGTATTTTGTACTGAGTCTTATTAGTTATTATAAGCAGTGACTGTGAGTTTTTATTTTACCAAGGGCCTCTGAGCTTTACTTCAGCTCCATGCCCTGGAAAACTCAGTGTAACACCCAAGGTGTTAAGCAAGATCATTACATGTGCATCTCAAATAAGTTGTTGTTGATAGAAGGTGCATCCGTTTGCTGGATATTATGGCTGACAATAGGGGCTTTGCCCCTCCTGTTCATTCAAAATATTATGGCTGACAAGAAATGAATTTGTTTTTAACAAGTGCCAACCCAAAACATTTTTGCAGATATTGAGTGTGATTACTAACAGTAGGATGATAAAACCTGAAAATGGTAGAATAATCTGAAAAAGGGTTTGTCAGCCGATTGTCCCTGATTTCTAACGGGATGCTGGGACCTGCGAACTGTTGAACAGGGAAAGCTTGAGGACGGGCAGGAAGTAGCCGTGAAGATGCTGTCCCGGAGATCGATGCAAGGGGCGGTGGAGTTCAAGAACGAGGTGAAGCTGATCGCCAAGCTTCAGCACAGGAACCTCGTGAGGCTGCTCGGCTGCTGCATCGACGAGGAGGAGAGGAAGCTCCTGTACGAGTACATGCACAACCAGAGCCTCGACACGTTCATATTTGGTCAGTTTGACATTGCAGAAACATATATCTATCTGCCCAACAAGTTTAGTTTACTGAATTGTACTTGCATAGAAATGCTATAATGCTAATGGTTATGCGTTGTGCAGATGAAGGAAAGCGGATGTTGCTAAGGTGGCAGAAACGCTTTGATATCATTTTGGGGATTGCGAGGGGTTTACAGTATCTGCATGAAGACTCAAGGTTCAGGATCATCCATAGGGATCTCAAGGCTAGCAACATGTTATTGGACAGAAACATGGTCCCCAAAATTTCAGACTTCGGCATCGCAAGGATGTTCGGAGGTGACCAGACCACAGCATATACATTGAAGGTCATTGGAACATAGTAAGTTCTTTCTTGATCTCCTGGTCCTATGGCCCCCAAATTATATGGACATTCAAACTGACATGAGAGACGGTTTTTGGTTTTCAGCGGCTACATGTCCCCGGAATATGCGATGGATGGCGTGTTTTCCATGAAGTCCGACATCTACAGCTTCGGTGTGCTGGTTCTAGAGATCATCACTGGCAGGAGAAACCGAGGCTTCTACGAAGAAGAGCTTGGTCTCAACCTCCTCCGTTATGTAAGTACTACAACTGTAAGCAGCACAATTTGCATGCTGTTTCTTTCTGAACATTTTTATCTAACCATGCTGGTCTGGTCATTTGTCCTTGTCCAGGCGTAAGTAATTAAAGAACTGTAAGCAGCACAATTTACAACTGTAAGCAGCACAATTTGCATGCTGTAAGTAATTAAAGAAGTATAGGTAAATGCTCGGAAGGTAAATGCGAAAGGAAAAAGGTTGAGGTACATTTTTTTTTCTTAGGTGTAAAAATCAGCACTCGTAACCATAACAATTTAAAAGAACGTTAAGGGTCTATCATAATCATCACTGTTGTAAGGGCTGAGCAAACTAACCCACTAAAACCATTTTACCAACATTGTCCTATTCTATCCCCCGAAGGCAACATCCATCGGTCAAGTAAATAATGGACAGGTAACCAAAGAAACTAATTAGCTAGTATCATTAATACAGTGACCAATCTAGCTTAAACATCCATCATGCAAGTAAATAATCAGACATATTGTGATTGAAACATTATGTCAAAAGGTAGCTGGAAAACAATCAGCCTACGAGAAAAATTAAAGGATATAAATTTGCCAACAGAAGGGGAAAAATGAGAAACTAAATTAGTAAACATGGTGTGCTGTTTATTCTCAGGCATTCCAACCTGCTTACTATCAGGAAAATCTGAGCATGTGTTTTTCATAAACATCAGGGTAAGCATGCCCTGTGTAGTGTAGCAAATCGAGTCACAATTTTTTTTATGTAAAGCATCTACCTCTTCCACTTCATCTTTTCAGTGGAAGGAATAAACGGTAAGGCAAAAGCATTCCAATGGGATAACTTATAGAAGTAATAATAGGGTGAACTACACTGAATCTTTTGAAAAAAAAATCAAAATATTTTGCCGCATAATACTATGTCTAGTAATAAAGAAACCGACCTGAGAAAACAATCATACAATTATAGGGTGAATTACACTATGTGTATGATTGGACACCAACAATACCTTGGCTCTTTCAGGGATCAGGTGACTCCTTGTTCAGCTCTTACACTCTATGAGCATGCCGCGGCTCTGCAGATCACAAAATCCAAACACCAGTTAGAGAGTTTCAGGACCACTCGCATGATGTTTTCTTCAACCAAACAATCAATATTCAATAGGTAGCGGCTGCCTGTAAGACAACACATAATCCAGTAAATTCCTTAAACCTTAATGAAATTGAGGTGGAAGGTTACCCATTCTCCAAAAGGGTAGAGAAACAACAGAGCATGTAGTATCCTGTATCCTATAAGAAATATGGAAATATAATCGTCTCATATAAAATTATCAAGTAGAGAGTTGACCTGTTACTATGTTATGGTCAATTGGTCATGGCACGGGCACTTTTTTTTTCAATATGACCGGAGAGAAGGAAAGTCGGTGTCCACATATATAAAAGGAAATGATCCCAGATCTTAGTACTGTACAGGCAACAGGAAAATAACCTAGCAGATCAAAACATGGAGAGGAGCCCTAATTATTTGTAAACTGAGATTCATCAATTCCTTTGCACAAACCATAGAAGAGGAAATTTACAATTGGGGTACCTTGTGCACGAACCATCGATGGACACCTGCTGATGGTGGGGCTGATCTTGCATATGTGTTGAACGAAAAGTGCAGAAACGTACTCTCTTTCTGCTTGAAGCTACTGATACCTGTGTACAGATCGAAAAGGAGGCTTGAAACTTGGTAGTAAAAGTAAAAGAGATCAACAAAAACACAACATTTTACCGCCAAAAGGTTTTTTGTGCTAAAGCACTGTCATAGGAAAAAAGACAGACGCTGGTTTCCTAAAATTAAACTGATTAACCCAAAAAAATATATAACATGCTTGTCAAGGTAACAGTATAGTATGTACCCTTCAACAGATCCCAATCCAGAGTTATCAAATATTAATCATGGCATTAACCTGCAGATCACTGGTTTTGATTCATTGTCTTTTATTCATGCAATCGTTCTGTAAATGAGGCTGCAAGAACTATTGCAGAAACTGCACAACATAGTGTTTGATTCAGTGCAGGGTAACATGTAAAAAGAAGTATGCACAATACTATCAGTGCTTGGTAGGGGATGATATGAAAGCTTAAGGCATGAGTCTGCACTGGTTTTTCCCCTACAAATAGCAACGGATGGCTCAGATGGTGGGGACGCTGGGAAAAAGGATATGCATGCATCAGTGTACTGAATAACTGTGCAGTACAATGTAGGCAAACATGTTGCACATGTCGTATATGCATAGCTGGCAAGAGGAGTACAAATACCATGAGAAAAGGTGGCATTACTGGAGCTCGGCATACTTTCAGTAAGTATAGTAGAACGATGCATAAGTGCCTGAAGATACCGTACTTGGGATCTTGATGCTGTTTGTCCAGGGGCCGATAAGCAATCAGGTGGTTGCTGCCTCATCCTTTGGTACAAAACGTGCCTAAAGTATGTTTTTAAAGAATTAAGCTGTGTAGTTGGGCACTCAACATCAAAGCAGTAGAATGGAATGGTAAAGGGAGGCATGTCTAGATCACACGGGTGTACATGAACAAATTAATCGTAGCTGGCCTGGTGTTCATGAACAAATCAATCGCAGCTCACAGCCTTGTATGAGCAGCGCAAAAAAGAAACTAATAAGATGGAGGGCATGGAAAAAAAGGGAGAGCAAATTAACAAACTCGTTCTGGTGTCTAATATCAAGTATGCAAACATTCATAGTATGATGAAAATGAGTACTAACTTTGTCTGCCTCTCTGTGGCATGATTGGCAAGGATCCTAAAGTCTTCTTGACATTGAATGAGAAGTTATATAAGGATTTTAGGTTTGTTCAATCTACTACCTCAATCCATGGCATTAGATTATTGAGAAGCAATTAAAATAGACATCTGTTAGAGGTTCGTACGGTCTTATCGCTTGGATTTTGTTAAGAGCATTGGAAATAATGTTGCTTCACTGGTAATGAAAATAGGACACTTACTAATAGATGTTGAATCTTTAGGAGGTTGGTATGCTCGTACAAATGCACATGCACTAAATTGGCATCTGCACATAACATCGGAAAATGAGAATAGAGAGGGAAAAAAGGGGGGACGCTGCTGGTCCACTCACCGTGTGAAAGCCGCCGCTGCAGGAGCGAGCAAGGGCGAAGCGCCGTGAGGGAACGCCGCTGCCACGGGGCTGTGCCGCGGCGACCGAGATGAGTCGATGCGGGCCGGCGCCGCTGCGTGGCCGCGCCTCGGCAACGATGGTGCGGTGCCGGTGCAGGAGCGCGCGAGGACGAAGGGGCAGGGGCCATGGGACCTCGCCGCCGTGGCCGAGACGGGCGGAGGCGGGCGTGCGCTGCCGAGGAGCCGGATGGCGGTGGGCTGGAGGCGGCGTCGTACGGATCGACGCACGCAAGGCCGTCGGGATGGGGAAGGGCGCCGCCACCATGGTCGCGGGGAGTAAGGCCAGCGGCGCGGCGGCTTTGGTGTCGCATCCGGGGATGCATGCCTGTGGCGGGCGCGGGCGGCGGCAGCGCGGCCTGCTGCGGGCGGGCACGGGCGCAGGGTGGGCGCGATGGGGGCGCGGCGGCGACCCGGCCAGAATCACGGGAGCGGGTTTTGTTTCCTTCGAGCGACATTTCTTTCCTTGGAAGGGAGACGGGCGTAGGGGGCGCGGAGAAAGATCGCACGGGCGGCAGGTAGGACGATGGACGAATGTCGCACCAAAAAGTGTTCACGCTTTGTTTTTTGTAGTTGTAGGAGATAGGTAGGCAATTCTTTGTTGTACCGTGAAGAATAATTACCAGTTGTCACAATGAAGAAATCCAAGAGCAGTTGATATCCCACTGGCTAAACATGCTTTTCAAGAAGATCAACAACTACAGTGATTGATTCAAGGAATCAGAATTCAGAATGATGACAAAGACAAATGGCATCACATGTGAGGTTCATAGGATTGTTCATCCAAAAAATTCTCACTGCCAATTCCAGAATTTCCAACCACCTGACCCAATCAAAAGGATATGGAGATCAAAGCACAGCAACAAGCTCTAGATTTTCTCACGGCTTCTTCTAGATGCCTGAACACCAGAAATATACTCAGAATCAGAACTACAGTGTCAATGGATATGACTATTATTAAGTGGGTACTGTGCCACACAAATATGGAAGAAACAGTGCTGCATCTCTTCTTTGGATGTCAATTCAGTAAAGCCTGTTGGCATTGGGTTGGTCTCACCTGGATCATGCCTCTACCTTTTTTCAGCATGATGACGCAAGCAGGAAAAAAATATTTACAGTTACCTTTCTTCATTCATGGTGATTTTTTTATAATAGTAGCCTGGAAAATTTGGAAGCAACGGAATGGAGTCAATTTTTTTACAAGAGACCCAACATATCTTCTGACATGGCTATCTTTCCTAATTGTCTCTCTATGTCCAGGTCTTCTCTCCTTTTTGTTAACTTTTTAGCCTTTGTATTTGTAAAATGCCTTTACATTTTCTTTATATAGCTACCAACAGTAGGGGTTTTCCCCTCAAACAAAGATATCATTTCTAAGCAATTGAGATCTTCACGTCAAATTTTTTTACAAATTTCTGTAGAATTCTATTCGGTGCTCTCAATCTGGATCTTGATTGAAGAAATGGACAAAAGAACCAATGTAAAAATTGCTTTATGTACAGTCTGCAGCTATCCTATACCTCTACAACAACCAATTCAAAACAATGCAAACAATCATTTACAGTAACCCGTTCAATCTATTCCTCATCACTACTTGAATCAGAATCTGCAGTATCCTTCATGAAATGCGCTGGTAGGTTTGGAAATCTTGGCATGACCCTCTTCCTTTTGCTATCTGCCTCTTCGGGTGGTTTCTGAGCTGGTGCTGCTTGAGCATCGGTGGCTTCCTTTGTCACTGACGCTGTCGCTGCTGTTGTGGCCGCAGCCACCACCGTGGGGGCAGCAGCTGTGTTTGGCTGCGATGACGATGGTGCCGGTTTCTTCTGCTGCACTTTCCTCTTGATGTCCACACATGCCTGATCAACCATACCCAGGAAGTCCCTCACTACGATGAACAGCTGGAGGGGATGTGCGTTCCGCTCCTTGGTGGCGCCGGCATGGTAGTACTCTGTTGTCTTCCGGACCAGCTCAAGTACTCTTTCCTGCTCCCTTCTTAGTGCCTTCAGCTCCTGTTCTGCAGCCTTCACAAATCCTCGCAACCCCCTCGCAAATCCATCATCACTGCAAGTCTCCAAGAGCCTCTTGATCTCATTGAGTCGGCTGTCTAGAATGGCACACTCGCTGACAACTGCATCGTAGTCGACCAGTGCGGCTCTCTTCACGTTGGCAAACTCTGTGCTGAGACCACCAACAATTGGTAGCCCCAAGTTCATGTATTCGTTCTGCCTTTCCTCCCGTGATGGCCCCTGGCTTGCAAAGCCTGCTGCTGAACTGCCTCCCTCGTGGCCAGACCTTGCGAGACTGCCTGAGCGGCGGATGCTGTGGTTACGATTGATGGCAAGCCGCTTTCCCTCAGAGCGGACAACCTCCTCAACGACGAAGTGCAGCAATGTGGTGCTCCCATCAGTGCTCTTCACGTCAGAGAGCTTGCGGAGCGCTGTAAGGTTGAAGGCCTGAGCGTTGCCACGTGCTGTTCCGGCATTCATCCTGTTTCCTGCCTTGAGCACGGCCTCGAGCAGCTTGAAGAACAGGCCCTTTGTCCTCAGCTCCTGGCTTGCCAATTCCAACGTCCGAAGCGAGTGCTTGAGCTGTGCAACCTCAGCACCATAGTTCACCTTGAAAAGCAGTGCATTGACACGTGCAATCGGATTGGGCACGTCAAGGAGGAGGCGGAGGAGGAAGGCCTCCGTAGGGGCAAGCCTGTCGGGGTTCCCAGAGAACTTCAAGATGGTGGACTCTTCTTCTTTAGAGATGTTGAGCCGCGAAAGCTTCTCCAGGACCTCAGTGCTGAGTTCTGTGTTCCCATCCCGGAGGGCGTCGATTATTTCATCCCGCCCCACCGTGAGGGACTTCAGGATGATGGAAATATTGTGCGACTTGCGCGGCTCGAGCAGGAATATTTGCTCCGGCGTGTTTGAGCGCCCGAGGCCGGCCGACGATCCAGCAGATTCCTTGGAGTCTGCAGATTTAGGCTTGCGGTTTGCTGCTGCAGTGCCGAATAGAGCCTCGATGATGCCTTCGTCCAAGCTGGAAAGACACCAGAATTGACACAGTAAGAAACTTGAGATGATATTCGATCCATCACAAATAACTGAATAACTATTGGGAAAAAACATGTGTTTTCTGAGCACTATGTAATACTAGTAAATTCATGTGAAATTGCTCGTATCAAAATTGCGGTAACTAATAGCTGACACAAGCTCGGTTTCTTCAATCATGCAAAGTGATGCCGTGCCGTGACAACTGACTAATGACTCCAATGGCACAAGTGGACAGAGACAATTCGGGGCCATCTTGATTGGGATTGCTTTATACCCTTGAATCCATGATTGCTTTCTAACAAGGTAAGGTGTCTACATTCCTATCATGGTTTGTACAACAAAATAGTAACAATAATATATGTCGGAGATCAATATTAGGGTAACCGAAGAGGACGAGCTAACGACCGTCGAACGTTGATTCATCTGCGCGATCAAGAGCACGACTACACCGCTTGCCGGGACACTCCTCGTCCGTCCACCGAGACCATGGGCCCCGCCTCACCCAACCCCCGGGGGCTGGCTCCGCCTCGACCGACATCTAAGGGCAGACTCCGTTTCGCCCGACCCCCGGGGGCTGGCTCCGCCTCGCCCGACGTCTGAGGGTAGACTCCGCCTCGTCCGACGTCCGGGGGCTGGCTCCGCCTCGCTCGACATCTGGGAGCAGACTCCGCCTCACCCGATGTCTGGGAGTAGACTCCGCCACGCCCGACGTCTGGGGGCAGACTCCGCCTCGCCCGACTTCCGGGGGCTGGCTCCGCCTCGCCCGACGTCTGGGAGTAGACTCTGCCTCGCCCGACCCCCGGGGGCTGGCTCCGCATCGCCCGACGTCTGAGGGCAGACTCCGCCTCGCTCGACGTCCGGGGGCTGGTTCCGCCTCGCCCGACGTCTGGGGGCAGACTCCGCCTCGCCCGAACCCCGGGGGCTGGCTCCGCCTCTCCCGACGTCTGCGCGTTGCTCCTTCATAACTACGCGCGTAGATAAGGCAGGGCACTCAAGTCAACCGCAAAACCGAGGACCATATCCTGCACGCCTGTAGGATAGTACTGTCAGGATATGACAAGACGGGCGCTTTAAGGCCCTTCCGGGCATGTCAGAGCCCGAACAATGTTGTGGGTGCCGACATTTGTTTTACAGTGTTGTGAGCGCCGCCATTGGCCCTCGGGCGCGGATCCTGATGAAACCATACGACAACCACTACGGTCCAAGAGGAGACTCGCATCCTCTACAGTGACGGACGTGCAGTCACCGCGCCGTCCGCTCCCCGTAGGGTTGCGGAACAACACCCCGGTCCATCGCGCCGCCCGCCGGGGCGGGATGGGGGCGGGATGGGACGTGACCACTTGCTGATCAAGCCAGAGCGTGGCATCATCAACGGATAGACGCCCCGCATGGAGCTATCCCTGGCACCATCTGCCGTGTCAGCAGGGCTGGCTCAGAGGAAAAGGAAGACCCGGCACCTTCGAATGATCTTCTTTGCCTCTGGTTTTTCTTCTTTCTCCCATCTGTAATCCCTGCTTCCTCTTGGTCTATAAAAGGGAAGGCAGGGTACCCCACTAAGGGGACAGATCAATAGAACACACCACGCATCACATAACACATAGCTGAGCAGCAACCAAGCTCTTAGCGTCCTTTCAACCTTTCCATCAGAGACTTGGGACCTGTCCCTCTCTCGCCCGTTTGTAACCCCTACTACGAACCTTTCAGTGCTATTAACACGAGCAGCAGCCGCAAACTGAACATAGGGACATTCTGCCCGAATCAGTATAAACCTTGTGTCTTTTAGCACACCATCCGGGTCCAACGCGCAATAATACAAATTTACTCGTTGGTGTTTACTCGAAACACCGACAGTTGGCGCGCCAGGTAGGGGACCTTTGCACGTTTCGATATTAACATTAGGTCACGGATGGCTAGCCACGATATCAGCTGGGTCCCGGGCGCACAAGTGCGCTTTGAGGACCTAGACTTCATCATCATGGTGGGAGGAGAGTTGGCATTGGCTCACGCCGCCATCCAACCTCTCCCTTCCATCGACCTTGACTACGGGAGGCTTGAGCGCCAGCTCGGCGTCTCCCTGGGACCCCAGCCGTCCAGGGAGAACCTGCACCGCCTCGCCTTCTCTGACGCCAACGCCATGGCACGGCTCACCGGAGGGGAACCCCTCTCTCCGGAACACCTCATATGGAGCGCACCGACAGTGCTTCCATTCAGTCTCCGCAATGCCGCAGCGACCATTAGCAACCTTGTGGCACAACGCATGTTCCCACCTCCCACAAGCGATGAATTCGTGGGGGTGATCGAACACGTCACGAAATCTTTCCATGACCTCCTAGCAGAGGAGCCAGAGTCGCTCTCTGGCTCTAACTCCGGCAGGGGAAGCCATCATCCCTCCCGTGAATGTTTCATGATGGGTGTCCCTGAGGGACACGTCGAGAGCATTCGCGAGGAGGAGGCTACCCCGGTGAACAACCTCGGCGACGAGGCCGAGGGGGAGACAGCGGCCCCACCTCGCATGTGGGTGGAGCAGCTAAAAGCTCGACACCGAGAGATAGAGGAAGCGTGGCTCCAGCTCGAGCAGGAATGCGCAGAGCTCGATCGGGAAATCGAGCGCCACGGAGAAGGCGGGCGCACACGCGCCATGGCCCGCGACGTGAACCGAAGGATCATCACTGACGATGAAGCCCTTCCTCGCTTCGCCTGGGCGAGCTAGAACATCGCCGCTACGGCAGCCTTGCTCCATGGTCTTTTAGAGGCCGCGACGCTCAAGGATCGTTGGGCCCATCACGAGATTCGCACACTGCTCGAGCGTGCGGCGACGCAACAGGCCAAAAGCTCGTTGTCTTGGCGACGCGAGCTCGACGCCAGTCAGCGCACGCCCTCGAAGCACCCCGGCAAGGACGCATCGGTCCACCAGGAGCCACAAAGAAGCAGGCAGCGCACCATGGTCCTACAACCGTGACGCACGCAATACCCTCGACGTGCCTACGATGACCCGAAAGTGGGAGCCAGCCATGGCTACCACCCTCGTCGTGGCGGACGCTACGACAGCGGCGAGGATCGAAGCCCGAGCCCCGGCCTGCCGGGGCCTCAGGCCTTCGGCCGACACATCCTCAATGTTGCCTTCCCACCAAGGTACCGGCAACCAACCAATATCCTAAAGTGCTCTGGGGAAACAAACCCCAGACTAAGGCTCGAAGACTATCGGCTTGCCTGCCAAGCCGGTGGTGCGAATAATGATGATTTCATTATCCGCAACCTTCCACTGTTGTTGGCCGATTCGGCACGAGCGTGGTTGGAACACCTGCCATCCAACAGAATATAGAGTTGGGTGGACCTAAAGGAGATCTTTGTGGGGAACTTCCAGGGCACATACAAGTGCCCTAGGAACCCATAGGACCTCAAGAACTACCGATAGAAGGCTGGTGAAACTCTTCGTGGGTACATCCGGCGCTTCTCCCGGTAGTGCAATGAGCTGCCTAACGTCGCCGACGCCGACGTTATAGGAGCTTTCTTGTCCGGGACCATCTGCGAGTCTCTGGTTCATAAGCTAGGACGTAAGGGCCCACGAACCACCAAGGAACTCTTGGACATCGCCACCAGCCACACCTCTGGAGAAGAAGCGGTCGGAGCAATCTTTGATCGTCTCGATGGCAAGGCGAGGCCGGAAGAGGATGCCGACGAAGGCGCCTCCAATCGTTCTGCCAAAAGGAAGAACAAGAAGCAACGGCGCGAGGACTCACTGTGGCCGCTGCTGACCGCAGGGGTGGTCGGAAGCCCGCGGAGGGCACTCTGAACCATTTTGAAAAACTACTCGAGGGGCCATGCCCGAACCATGCCTTCCCGGTCAAGCATCTGTACAAGGACTGCAGCCTCATGAGGCTGTTTTTGTCCAGAGGCTCCAACAAAGGAGAGTACGGGAAGGACCCTGACCCCACCACGGACAACACCGAGGGGAAGGACAACGTCTTTCCAACACCGGATGGCTGCCTCATGATCTTTGGAGGATCGGCGGCCTATGACTCCAAACGCAGTCAGAAGGTCACACGTAGTGAGGTCTATACGACCGAACTGGCCACACCTGCCTTCCTCTGGTGGTCAGAGTCTGCCATAACCTTCGATCGGACCGACCACCCGGAGAGCATCCCGCATCCAGGAAGATATCCGCTCGTGGTCGACCCGATCGTCGGCACAAAGCGGCTCACCAAAATACTGATGGATGGAGGTAGCGGCCTCAACATCATGTATGCCAAGACGCTCGACGAAATGGGCATCGACCGGACACGCATCCGCCCAACCGGAGCACCTTTCCACGGCGTCGTGCCCAGAAAGCAGGCCGTGCCACTTGGGCAAATCGATCTGTCCGTTACCTTCGGGGATCCGTCCAATTATAGGACAGAAACCCTCACCTTCGAGGTGGTCGGGTTTCCTAGAACCTACCACGCCATCCTAGGACGTCCATGCTACATGAAGTTCATGGCCGTCCCCAACTATACCTACCTCAAACTGAAGATACCGAGCCCTAGCGGGGTCATCACTGTCGGCACCTCCTTCCAGCACGCCTATGAGTGCGAGGTCGAGTGCTGTGATCACACCACGACAATCGTCACCTCTGGAGAGCTCGCCACCATCAAGAAAGAGGTCACCGAAGAAGCGCTCGACCCCAAGAAGTCGACCGGGCCTTTCGAGCCTGCGGTGGGCTCCAAAGAGATCCTCATAAATCTCGGTAGCCCCGATGGCAAGGTGGTATGCATCGGCACCACGCTTTCCTCTAAATAGGAAAGCACGCTCGTCTACTTCCTCCGCGCTAACAAAGACATCTTTGCGTGGAAACCTTCGGACATGCCAGGCATCCCAATGGAAGTCGCCGAGCACCCTTTAAGATCCATCTAGGCTCCAAGTCGGTGAAACAGCGCCTGCGTCGCTTCGATAAGGGGAAACGTAGGACCACCGGCGAAGAGATCACAAAGCTTTTGTCAGCCGGATTCATCAAGGAAGTATACCACCCAGAGTGGTTAGCCAATCCTATCCTTGTATGAAAGAAGAATGGGAAATGGAGGATGTGTGTTGACTACACGGGTCTCAACAAGGCATGCCCAAAGGATCTGTTTCCTTTGCCATGCATTGACCAAATAGTCAACTCTGCCTCAGGGTGCGAAACCCTCTGCTTCCTTCATGCGTACTCCGGCTACCATCAGATCACGATAAAAGAGTCCGATCGGCTCTCAACATCGTTTATCACCCCCTTCGGATCGTTCTGCTATGTCATAATGCTGTTCGGTTTGAAGAACGCTGGGGCCATGTATTAGCGTTGTATGCTCAAGGGGACCTCATCGGGCAGACCATTGAGGCCTACGTTGACGACATCGTGGTCAAATCCAAATGGGCTGACCACCTCATAGCCAATCTTGAGCAGACCTTTGTAAAACTCCGAGCAAACAGCATCAAACTCAGTCCTGAGAAGTGCGTTTTCGGGGTCCCGAGGGGCATGCTGCTTGGTTTCATAGTCTCCGAGCGTGGCATCGAAGCCAACCTAGAGAAAATCTCATCTATCACAAGGATGGGCACAATTCAGAATATAAAGGGGGTGTAGTGCGTTGCAAGGTGCCTCGCGTGCTCAGCCGCTTCATCTCGCGCCTCGACGAGCGAGGTCTCCCCCTTTATCAACTTCTAAAGAAGGCCGATCATTTTGAATGGACATCCGAGGCCTAGGAAGCACTTGACATCGTTAAGCAGCTCCTGACGAAAGCCTCGATCCTAGTTCCTCCTACTGAGGGAGAACCCCTTCTGTTCTACATCGCGACCACCACGCAAGTGGTCAGCGCTGCCCTAGTAGTAGAGCGGGACGAAGAGGGGCACGCCCTCAAAGTATAGTGCCCTATGTACTTCATCAGCGAGGTCCTATCTGACTCGAAGACCCGCTACCCCCAAATCTAGAAGCTTTTGTGTGTTGTCCTCATCACCAGGAGAAAGCTACGCCACTACTTCGAGTCACATCCAGTGATTGTCATGACGCCCTTCCCCCTCGACAAGGTCGTCCAAAACCAGGACACCACGGGAAGAACCGCGAAATGGGTGCTCGAGCTGATGGGTTAGGGCATTGCGTATGCCACCCCGACAGCCATCAAGTCTCAGGTGTTGGCTGATTTCGTCGCGGAATGGATCGAGGTCCAAATGCCACCAGCAGTCATCGATCAAGAGTACTGGACAATGTAATTCGACGGATCACTGATGAAGAATGGCGCTGGCGCAGGGCTAGTCTTTGTGTCGCCCCTCGGGGTACGCATGAGGTACATGGTCCATCTCCATTTCCCCTCCAACAACGTAGCCGAATACGAGGCGCTCATCAAAGGCCTACGCATTGCCGTCGAATTAGGCATCCGATGCCTCAATGTTCGAGGGGATTCCCAGCTGGTCGTCGACCAAGTCATGAAGGAGTCAAGCTACCATGATGCCAAGATGGCCGTATACTACCGAGAAGTCCGCCGGTTGGAGGACAAGTTCGACGGCATCGAACTCAATCACATCCCGAGGCGCCTCAACGAGGTGGCTGACGCGCTTGCAAAAGCAGCATCCGGCCAAGAACCGGTGCCGACGGGCGTCTTCGCCAATGACCAGCACAAGCCCTTGGTTCGCTATGAGGGGTTAGAACAAGGCGGTGACGGTCCGTCCAATCTCGGCCCGGGGGCTAACCAACCGTCGGCTACATCCGGCTTCGAAGTCATGGAGCTCGAAGGGGACCCAACGACGGAGCCCGACCCTCTGGTCAACTAGAGGATGCTCTACCTCGACTACCTCCTCCATGACACACTACCAACGGATAGGATGGAGGCTCAACGGCTCACACATCACGCTAAGTCCTTTGTTCTTGTGGAGGGCAAACTCTACAAGTGAAGCCACACCGGGATCCTACAGCGCTGCATCCCCTTCGAACAGGGGAAGCATTTGCTGAGCGATATCCATAGTGGGGTCTGCGGTGACCACGCCGTGCCCAGAACCCTGGCCGGAGATGTGTTCCGACAGGGCTTCTACTAGCCTACCGCGGTAGCCGATGCCGAACAAATTGTACGCACCTACAAAGGGTGCCAGTACTACGCTCGGCAGACCCACCTACTGGCCCAAGCGCTCTAGACGATCCCCATCACCTGGCCGTTCGTAGTCTGGGGACTCGATCTGGTTGGACCACTCAAAAAGGCGTTCGGGGGCTACACTCACTTGCTTGTCACCATAGACAAGTTTATCAAGTGGATAGAAGCTCGGCCGATCTCCGCGATCAAATCTGAGTAGGCCGTGCTATTCTTCCTCGACATCGTCCATCGCTTTGGAGTCCCAAACTCCATCATCACGGACAACGGCACGCAATTCGCTGAAAAGAAGTTCCTTCGATTATGTGATGAATACCACATCCGGGTCGATTGGGCCGCCGTTGCGCATCCCCGGACGAACGGGCATGTTGAGCGCGCAAACGGCATGGTCCTTCCGGGCCTCAAGCCTAGGATCTTCAACCGGTTGAACAAATTTGGCGCGCGCTGGGTCGTCGAGCTTCCTTCGGTACTCTGGAGCCTAATGACAACCCCAGTCAAGCCCTTCTTCATGCTCTATGGTTTCGAGGCCATCCTCCCAACCGACCTCGACTATAGAGCGCCAAGGATCAGAGCATACGATGAACAGGGAGCCGAGGCATCCCACAAGGACGCCATGGACCAGCTGGATGAAGCGCGCGATGTCGCCCTCCTCCGCTCGACCAAGTACCAACAGGCATTGCGATGGTACCACAGCCAACGAGTGCGGGCCCGAGCCTTCAACATCGGGGACCTGGTCCTCCGCCTCATGCAGAGTAACAAGAACCGCCACAAGCTCTCCCCCTCATGGGAGGGACCGTACGTGGTCATAGAGGTACTCTGGCTAGGCGCCTTCAAGCTGAAAACCATCGACGATGAGGTCTTCACCAATGCCTAGAACATCGAGCAGCTACATCGCTTTTACCCCTAATAAATGCACACTTTTTACTTATCAGTTTCGTTATCAAAACTCCCCGATCCTTCGTGACATCCGATCCCAGCAAATAGCAGGGGGTCGGGCCTCACTCGGGGGCTGATATGAGTACATTTATCCTACAAAAATTCTCTGTGTCTGCCCTCTTTAGTTAAGTCCTAGGAGCTAGGTTTTCGGGAACAAGCTCTGAGTAAAACTGGGCGGTCTGTGAGAAACATATGCCCCAGCGGCTACGACGCCTTAGCTCACCAGCGTGATCAGAGCTAGCTCACCCGCACTCCGAGCTTTTATGATCTTAACTATGGGAAGGGTCAGAACGCACTAAACCTCCTTTACAAAAAGAGGGAGAAGAGCTAAAAAGTTGTTCGCTATAACGAAGAGCTCGTCCATTTCTGCACAAATTCGACACTTGGCTTATCTGCCTAACTAAATTCTTGCGTGGGATGTTATTATCCTCTATTTTCGTAGGGAAATCTTGTCTCAACAGGTAACGCGAGTCGATCGTACGGCTTGACCACTAACGAGAAACGGATAAGGAGCAAGCAGGGTCAAGCTCGTATCATGGGGAGGCTTTCCGAACCCATCACTCTTACCATCGAGGTAAAACCGGTGCCCAAGTCAATCGGATGGCTCAACACCGCTGCCGAAAGATAAGCATCCTCACTTGCTTACTTTACGTATTAATTCTATTACCGAGCCTCTGACCCAAGTGACGGTAGGGGGTCGGGAATTGGTCGGGGGCTGGCGAGGGTGTCTATTCGCTAGACATTCTCTTTGCCCGGCCCCTCCTTACGTTTATAAAACTAGAGGCACGGTGTGCGGGCACAAACTTTGAGTAGGCCTCGTCGGACCGTTAGGACCCTATGCCCCAGCGGCTATGGCATTTTGGTCCACCAGCGCAATTAGAGTCCATGTCTCCGCACTCCAAACCTTAACCTCCACCTTCTCAGGAAGGACTTGGAGGGGGCTACCTACAGAATCTCCATCAAGGAGAGGTTGTCAGGTCGCCCAAATCGATCGAACGGCTTGGGCCGCTACCGAATGATAGATACAGAAGAGTGGGAGGCTCATGCAGGTTACAGCAGTTCCATCACGAGCGTCGGACCTGGGCCACCGCACAGACATATCCGATAAGAACTCCCAGAACCCATCAATCATGCCATCAAGGTAACATTACCGACCCTCGCTATTTCTGTATATAATCATTCATACACTTATCTCATACATCCAAGCATCGCATATGTGATTGCTGCATCACAATGCGTCGCGTCACGAAACGGTAGTCGTCTCATTTGATATGAGTGGCAACTGACCGAGGTTCGAAGGCCGGCCCGCGAAGGGCTCGAGGCCGCCTCATGTCAAACAGAGCCAGGGGAGAAAACTGAGATGAGCCCCAGCAGCCTTGCCTAACCCCGCTTAGAAGTGGGCAGGGACATCTCAACCTTTCTCGTTCGATTCTAACCTTGAGCCAAGCCCACAGAATCTCCATCGAGGAGAGGCCAACGGACCACCCGAGCCTATCGAACGGTATGTGCGAATACAAGAGATGCATTCTCCTAAGTTTCGCTGTCCTCCCCTCGATTTTCAGTGACATCCGACCCCAGCAGCGGCAAAGGGGCGGATCTCACTCGGGGGCTGATAAAGGTATAAGTATACCTTTTCTGAAACAGTCACCGCATCAGACCTCTTCTTCACACTAAGCCTAGTGGCAAGGTTTGTGGAAACGAATGATTAATCAGGCCTGGTTGAACTACAAAACACCTACGCCTTGGTGGCTACGGTGTCTTTGCTCACCGGCGTGATCGAAGCTTTCCCCTTACACCTCGGGCCCTATGGTTTTTACAAATGGAAGGGTCAGAATACGTGAGCCTTCTCTTATCGCATACAAAAAGGGAAGGAAACAAATTCAATCAAACAAAACAAAATAACGAAGTTATGAATTTGTTCTTATGATACGTAAGGATTGGCAATTGTCTAGAGTACAATGATGCTTATCCGAGATCACCCAACCTAATTGACTAACTATCCCCTCCGGGGGAGAACTATCTCTTAAACTTTGTCCGCCAGGTTCCGCACGACAGGAGCCACCGCCTTCTCTATTTCATCCAGCTCGGAGGCTTCATAGCCAGGCATGAAGCCAAGGCTCATTGTCTCCAAGTCGATATTGTTGGCGTAGTGGGAATAGGCTATGGCGAAGGCTTGGGTAATCCTAGAGCGAAGAGCTTCCCTCTCGAGCTGGCGCAACCGCGCCGTGATATCTCCAGCACGGGCCACAAGCGAGCTGGTTCCCTCCGACCGTGCCACCTCCAGGTCATCAAAGACCACCCCGAGGGTAGCGTGCAGGAGATCGTGCTCATCGCTCTCCTTCTGAAGGAGCCTCCGCACCTCAGCGAGCTCTGTGGCTAGCCCAGCGGAGACGCTCTCGGCCTCCAGCCTCTAGGTTGTCGTGGTTTCAAGCTCGGCCTGGAGAGAGCTGACCCCCTATCGCGCCTTGTCGTGCTCTCGGAAAGCCTGGTCGCGCTCCCCGTGGGCCGCGCCATGCTCTGAGTGGAGCCGCTCCATGGTCTGGCGCAGCTTGTCGCGCTCCTTGCGTAGTCGGGCAATCACCTCGGCATCTAGGTTCGCCTTCCACTACAGGACTGCGGACCTCCCCTCGGCTCCTAGCTTGAGCCTCCGTTCCTTCTCCACCATGGCCAGGAGGTCGAGGACCTACTGGCGGGCCTCGACATCCCTCTGGAGCAGCTCGTCTGGCTCCTTTCGGACTCTGGCGACCTCGTCTTCATCCTACCGTGCCCTCGCCGACAGATCCTGGAATGCCTTCTCGACATCCTCTGCGTCTGGACGGGCCTCGGCCTCCCGCAGCAAGACACTGGCCTTCTCCTTGGCCAGGGGAGTTAGCTCGGCCACCCTTTGTTGGGTGACAGCAAGCTGGGTGCTCACATCCCCGTGCAGTCGGGCCTCTTCAGCGAGGCGGTCCCATTTCTCCTTCTGCTCGCGAACGAACTGAGATTTCTCCCGGCTATGAGCAATAAGGGACTGAAAGAAGATCAATGTCAAAACACAAAGATACATGAAGAAAGAAGAAAGCGAGAGGAGAGATCAAGTCAATACCCGGCCTATAGGAATGACGACGTCACGTAGGATGCCCCTGGCCTAGTTCAGAGCTTCCAGCATGGCCGAGATCCCCTTGTTGAGACTATCCCACTCTATGCTCTCAGTAGCATCGTTGAGCGAGAAGAGTATCGACGTCGGGTCTTGCGGATCCATCCACAGGAGTAGTGGCTTGCCCCGAGCGGGCGAGTGGCTGCCCCCTGACATCAGGGCCAAGGGCGACTCCCCGCTGGTCCCCTCCACCACCACCACGGCGCTCGGGGACCCCTCGGTCACGCGTCCCTCCGACCGGCCCACGTTGGGCGCCATCACTTGGGCCATCGGTGGCACGGATCACGCTACTTCCTCGGGCACCGCCAAGGCTACCTCCAGCTGCGCTTGGCTTGTCACCGTCATGGCCACCTTTGCTTGCGTCGATAGGGCCTCGACCGGCGGCGTCGTGCCCACCACAGTCGGTGCCGCAAGCGCGAGCGGTAGCTCCGTCCGCTTCGACGTCGGCAGTAGAATCACCTTCATCGCCGGTTGCTCGGCGACCTCCGAGGGCGCTCCTTCAACCCGGCGTCCGTTGGACCTATCGAGGGCACGGGCACCACCACGGGTGACGCCTGACCAGTCGACGAGGCTGTGATGCTAGCTCCGTTCCCGCCCAAAATAGGAGCGATGTCGGGCGACGGCCGACGTCTCGCCTGAATGGCGACACTCTTCTTGGGCACCAACGCCAAAGAGTGGCCCCGTCTCAGGACGCTGCAAGAAACAAATGGCGTGAGTCACGCTGAAAACAGAGAAAAACAAAGAAGTCAATGACTTACATCGGCGCCGCTGGGCGCAGGATACGTTTGGGGGATGAACCCCTAGGTCCTTGCTCCGCCTCCTCGAGACGGGGCCATTTGGTGCCCGCCCCCTGCTCCTGGGCTGAGGGGCTCTCCTTCCTTGCACTCGGGGGCACAGTGGCAGAGCCATCCCCCTCCCTCGGCACCTCGGGCATGGCGGCAGATCCACCCACCCTCGGTAGAACCTTGGGCGCAGCGGCAGATTCGCCCGCCCCCGCTAGCACCTCAGGCACGGCGGCAGATCCGCCCGCCCCCCGCTGACTCTTGAGGCACGGCGGCGGGGCCGCTCCCCTCCGCTGACACCTTAGGCGCGGCGGCAGATCCGCCCGCCCCTACTTGTTCTGAGGACGGGCCGATGGTTCGGCCCACCTCCACCGGCCTCACGGACTCACTTCCTCCCGCATAAAACGGGAAGGGTCCCTGCATGGATGAGTGGATACATGTCAGTGTATCCTCGCTCTCTAGGTCATCCCACTCGGTGTCGGCAACTACCTCATCATCTTCTTCCTCGTCGTCATCATCGTCACTGTCGGTTTCATCCCCACGCTTCCGCGCATGCAATTTCTATTGTTTCTTCTTCCTCTGGTCCTCCTTCTCCTTCCTCTGCCGCTCGGCCTCGGCGCGGTTCGCCACCCTCACGGATGGATCCCTCGGCAACAGAGCCGTGAGATCCATGAGGATGAGGTTCCTCGGCTGGTCCCCCACTCTCAATATCAGTATCAATGGGTCGGAAGCCCAATTAAAGAAGAAGGCACGAGGTAGAGAAAACTTACCAAGACAATATACCTGGGTTCTGGCCTCATCGGAGGGTGTCCCAGCACTGGATACACAAACTCAAGAACAGCGCTGGCGTCATCCTGTGGAGGCTCCATCGCCTCCTTGATGCGCTGTGCCACTTCGGAGGGGGAGAGCGCTCCCTCGGCGAGCGTCGTCCCGTCGAGTGACACCTCGGGCGCCATCATGTGAAGGGGAAGCATGCGCCTCATCAATGGTGCCACTCTCCACGTGTGGTAGGCGCCAATGATCCCCGACCCCTTCACGCCCCTCTCCTTCAGGATTCGGATGGTGGTGAGATGGTCCTGGATTCTCTTCTTGTCTTTCTCCGAGACTCCCCACTTCCTCCATGATTCTGGGACCTCTTCGATGAGGCGCCCGGTGAACTCTGTCAAGGGGGCAGCTGTGTCGTTCTTGATGTAGAACCAATGCGAATGCCACCCCTTGTTGGAGGTCAATAGACGCATCGGCGGGTACTCATTGACGCGGTTGTTGCGGAGCTAAATGCCGGCACATCCCATCGGCACATTCAACTCCTGCTTCTTCTCCCACTTCTTCAGGAGGGTGACAGCGAAGAAGTACCGCCACAGGTCAAAGTGGGGACTAATCCCCAGGAACCCCTCACACAGGGCGATGAACGCCGCAATGTGCTGGATTCTGTTGGGATTAAGATGCTGCAGCTCTACCTTGTAGTAGTGCAGCAATCCCCAAAGAAACTTGTGAGCAGGGGTGGCAAATCCCCGCTCGTGGAAGTGAGCGAAGGACATGACATAGCCATCGGGTGGCGACGGCGCGTCCTCATCGCCGGGTAGCCGCCACTCCTCGGTGGCGGTTCGCACGCAAAGGAGACCACGACGAACGAGGCCCTCCAGGCGCTGGAGGGTGATATCGGAGCGGCACCACGGCTCCATTGGAGGATTAGAGTGGTGGATGTGAACTCGACGATGGCTGAAACATGGATGCGGGAGGCTTAGGCGATTGGCGGCGGAGGTTGTAGATGTAAAGGCAAGGAGGCAAAGTACGAAACCCTGGGAGCGAACCTTTTGGTTTTATAGGGGCGACGGATGCGAGAAAGGCAACTGTCCGCCTGGATCTCTAGGCCTGCCACGATCCGCCACCACGTCAAATCGTAGGATATGCGCCCGCAATCTCTATCCTTTCCCTCCGAAGGCGCGCCGGACGTTTCGCCTCCCCGGGCAGACCAGGACTCTTTTTCAGCAAAAGGGATATAGGTCAACAAAACGTTCCTCCGACCTACCTGGGCCTAGGAGTTCGAGGGCTGGCCCATCAACGGTTTTGACGACTGCCCCAAGGCACCCTTACGACAAAGGATGGGCCCGCGAGTGGCCAAAACTCAGGCGCACGAGCTTCGTGGGAGTCTCGGCCCGCGATCGAGCCTCAGCCGGGCTGACCCTAGGCAGATCCCCACAAACGGGATACCAGGATCCCAATTGAGCTATCCGGCTAACAACCATCAAATCTCACGACGATACCCGCGAAGGGTCCGGCCTTGGCGAAGAAGAAATCGCCATCTTAGGGGCACACCAGGGACAACAATAGAGGGCCAGGGCTCTCAGAACCCTCTCGTTCAGAAAACCCTCCGAAGAAGTATCCTACTCATCCGCAAGCTCGGGGTCTACACCTACCGGGTGTGCTCGTATGCACCCGCTGGCAATTCACAAAATCCCCCAGGCAATTCTACTCGAATCGCCCGGGGGCTCGGGGGCTACTGTCGGGGACCAATATTAGGGTACCCGAAGAGGAGGAGCTAATGACCGTCAAACGTTGATTCATCCGCGCGATCAAGAGCACGACTACACCGCTTGCCGGGACACTCCTCGTCCGTCCACCGAGACCGTGGGCCCTGCCTCGCCCAACCCCCGGGGGCTGGCTCCGCCTCACCCGACATCTAAGGGCAGACTCCGCCTCGCCCGACCCCTGGGGGCTGGCCCTGCCTCGCCCGACGTCTGCGCGCTGCTCCTTCATAACTACGCGCACAGATAAGGCAGGGCACTCAAGTCAACCGCAAAACTAAGGACCATACCCTGCATGCCTGTAGGAAAGTACCGTCAGGATATGACAAGACGGGTGCTTTAAGGCCCTTCCGGGCATATCAAAGCCCGAACAGTGTTGTGGGCGCCGACATTTGTTTTACAGTGTTGTGGGCGCCGACATTGGCCCTCGGGCGCGGATCCTGATGAAACCATACGACAACCACTACGGTCCAGGAGGAGACTCGCGTCCTCTACAGTGACGGACGTGTAGTCACTGCGTCGTCCGCTCCCCGTAGGGTTGCGGATCAACACCCCGGTCTGTCGCGCCGCCCGCCGGGGCGGGATGTGACGTGACCACTTGCTGATCGAGCTAGAGCGTGGCATCATCAACGGACAGACGCCCCACATGGAGCTTTCCCTGTCACCGTCTGCCGTGTCAGCAGGACTGGCTCAGAGAAAAAGGAAGAATCGGCCCCTTCGAAGGACCTTCTTTGCCTCTAACTTTTCTTTTTTCTCTCATCTGTAATCCCTGCTTCCCCTTGGTCTATAAAAGAAAAGACAGGGCACCCCACTAAGGGGACGGATCAATAGAACACACCACGCATCACATAACACATAGCTGAGCAGCAACCAAGCTCTTAGCGTCCTTTCAACCTTTCTATCAGAGACTTAGGACCTGTCTCTCTCTCGCCCGTTTGCAACCCCTACTACGAACCTTTCAGTGCTAAGTATAAACCTTGTATCTTTTAGCACGCCATCCAGGTCCAACGTGCAATAATACAAATTTACTCGTTGATGTTTACTCGAAACACCGACAATATCGTTGCACATTTTGTGAGTTCCGGTTTGTACAACAAAATGAGTAATATTGTTGTCCATTTTGTGAGTTCCGTCGAAGCGTCTTTATCTGAAGTAAATAGAAACATAGAAAACCAAATTCCCAGCATTGACCATTGTTTCGACAACAAAGTTTGGCCTTTAATAAGCTTAAATTCGTACCAAAAGATAGATCAGAGAAGTTGGGAATCTCTGCTACTCTATGCACTGGTTGATTCCGTCAAATAAGAAATATTCATACTACTTGTTCAATGAAAAGCATGCTACACCAACTCGTATAGTGCTTGTTCCACGAAATCCCGTATACCCATTCTATTGATCATTTCTTAATCAGTAAGCTCAAGCTAGACAGAGAACGAGCTTTAGATTAAAGCAAATCTCGCCATCTATCTTTGTCCCAGCCTGTATGTAAAGTACTCTAGATCCTCGAACATACTCCTACGCGCACAAAAAGGCACCACAGGACTTGGATTTGGGCATCCGATTGAAGATGATGCGACGTCAGTCCACCGAAAAAGCGACAGCCATGGTTTGTCGATACCATCGTGGTACGTGCTCCTACCAAAATGCTAGTGAAAAGTCCTCCCCCATAATTTATTTACTGTTTACCTATGTGGATTTGTCTTTGCATATTCTGGGGGATTCTTTTTCATGCCAACTCTAGTGAACCTGCGTGATTTCTCTCCACTCTATAGAAATACTCCTAGAGCTCAATGCTGCTGATTAAAATTAGTGGAAGTATTCGCAAAATTCCGCAGTGTCCGATTGATTTGCATGGTACTACCACATGAACTCTGAACTTGGTACTCCACTACTCCATCCGTCCCTATGCCTCAGTACTGTGTTCCTACTGATCCTAGTGACATTGTTGTCCTACCGTGCTCATGAAGCGCCTAGAATGAAATTCTGACACCTATCTCGATCGTATGGTGGCAGTACTACGGTAATCAGCAATGGAAATGAGAAGCGGTGTTAGATTCAGGGGCGGCTGATAATGCCCGTGCTAACGCAATGGTAGCATATAACCATGCAAATTAAATAACCAAAAGACATATATGTGAAGTCATTAAGCATCACTGAGATATATTTATGATTTATGATTCACGCAAAAAAGAAATATTAAAAAGGAAGTCCATCTTACCCAATCAAAATATGAATAATAACATTTTTCAACATTAGTGGTCACATCTATAACCAAGCATGTCTTCAGGCTCCCCTACATTCAGAAGCCGTCCGGTCCTCAGAGCTGCCTCATCTGTTTAGCCACAACCCACTTTAAAAAAAGGTGGTGAATAGTTTATTCTACGAAAGGAGATAGGCAAACTGTTAAATCGCTGCTAACTTAAATGACCAAACTTCCATTCACCAAACCTTAAGTATTTCAGATAACATTGCACATAGTCTAAAGCCACATGCTGTTACCTGCGCACCAAAGTGCAAATATCAAACAACAGGAAAATACAGAGGATGGGTATTGAAATATCAAATCATGGGGAAAAGGACTCAACATTATTATTTTTTAACCCACTAACATTCAGCCCATCTATTAAGCAGGTTCTTTTTGTTAGTGAAAGGAGGTTAGAGGCCCCGTGTTTCGCTGTGCGCATGTGACAAAAACAAAAAAGAAAGAAGGGCAAGAGTAGGATTGTAGGAGTAGTAGATCGTTGTCGCTCTCGTCCCATCCAGCCCATCCAGAAGCTGAGAAGCACGCAGCAGGTGCTCATCGTCCGTCCTGAACTCTGATCCGTCCCATTTCAGAATTCAGAGGCAGAGCTCGTGACTTCACTTCACTGCACCTGGATGTTGACGACCTTGCCCCCTGCTGTCAACTTGGGTATGGTGATGTAGAGCACGCCGTCCCTCACCTCCACGCCGATCTTATCCATGTCCAAGTTCTTGGGCAGCTCCACCCGCGTCCTGTACTGGCCGAAGCTTGCCGCCAGCCACGCCTCCTCCTCGTCTCCCTCTTCGTATCCGCCGCCTGCTGCTGCTTCCTGCTTCTCGTCACCGCCAGCACAATCCGAAGCATTGTTTTGATAGAAATGTTGCCGCCAACTATTACACCAATATTAACTGTGATGTAAAACCATCTTGGTTTTCAAGCATTGTTTCTGGGAGTCCCTACAATCTGGTACACAAAGAGCATTCAAAAGGGGAGAAAAAACAGGAGTCAAAAACTGAAAAGAACATGTTTCAGATTTGCTGACCAGTGAGTAAGGTAGTGTTGAACCCCATTTAGATGGCTTCAGCTTCAACTTTGGAGGCAGGATAAGAAAACAACTTGGTAGCATTCGTATAACTCAGCTCGCCAATTCTGACTCTACCAGTTCAAGGAGTGATGCGACATACTTAAAAACCTGGAAAATAAGGGACCTCCACAGTTTGAAGTATTTTCTCATCCCATTATTGCTTAATATTAAGTAAACATGCCTCTTTTGTTAAGATGGAAAGCTCAATGCTCTTGCACTGGATTGCTTCAGCAATTTAAACAAAAGGACATAAGTATTATTAATATATAATTTTGCTCTTCAAATTGCAAACAGGAAGGAGAGCAAGCATATTTTGTTGTATATTTTTTCTTTCGGTTCTTGCTTTTGTCTGCAAGACTACTTTATTGTTGAAAAGGCACATGAACACATAAAACGAAAGAGTCAGGAAAAAAAGCTTCTCCAAAGGAATTCTAGCCAAGTGCATCCACGAAAAAAAACTTACAATATGGATGTGCTACATTTAATATCGTTCATCTACTACATCTCGGATATGCTAACAAATGAAATATGAAATAGGTAGTGTCAACTTAGCTTTATATTGTCAACTCTTAGCTTTATATTGTCAACTCTGATGTAGAACTCTTACAGCCAAGCCAAGCAACAGGATGTCAACTTAGCTTCAGTTAATCAAACCGTTGTATCATGCGTGCATAGGTAGTGTCTGAATTCAATTTGCACCACCGAGGGCATACACACCATTATCCCATTATACATTCTTGGATGGAAACAAACAGCCCTAAGACATAATTGCATCTCTTTATCTTTAGAACAGTGAAGACTGAACTACATGAGATTTAAAATTCAAACTACTCCACCCACAAGAGAGCATTCTTTTCCAAATCAAAACAAGGGTGTGTACTTCTGCAGGAAAACCAATGGGCTTCTCAAAATACCTTGATTTTATAGATTCTATCATATATTAGAAAAATCAAATGGAAAGAAATGGTTTAATTTCAGAGAAATATATAGAATAAACCATGACTTGAGCACGGTACATAAGTACATATATTTAACATAGCAAATAATTCTTATGCATCACAAGGGCAATAAACCATTTCTCTCCATATTAATAATCGAGAAGAAGCAAATTACAATATTTCCAAAGCTTGTTCAGTTCACCAACAAAACATACCCACATAGCCAATAACTGGAGGTGTAAAATTTGCACACAAATTCACTGAGGTACTTAATCAAATGCATTGAAGAAGCTCTAAAATATGCTTACTTCTTTGTTGCAGTTGACGAACAGGGCGATGCCGAGAAGAAAGAGCATCTAAACCACCACTCCACACAAGATGCCAAGTCAGAACCCCTGGTCAGTTCAAATCAAAGCACTCTTTTAGAACAAACCGAGCTCTCCAATTTAGAAAGTAATGGAAATTAACTTGTTCCAAATGAAACTAACGAGATAACACAACACCTTCATGTCAAGATTGAGCTCACTATTTCTCTTTGTAACTTTTAAAATTTATATATAATATACATATAATCCGTCCGGGTTTACCCCTCCTTGTTTCTACAAAAAAGTCCATGTATGGTCATATCCATGCAACTGAAATTGCTAGTCAATTTAAATTGTTATTTTGCTTTTAGAATATAAATTGCTCTAGTTATCAATCTTTGATCCAGGCTGTTGCACTATCAGAGCAAAATATTAAAAGCAGAAAATAAAAGTCACAATTTTTTCATGAGGAAATATACTTCAAAGATGATGAGATAATAATATGCAAACTCACCAACAACAGCACCCTCGAGTCTCCTCTACAGCGAGCAATCAGAGAGAGTAGCAGTCAGAGTGGGGGCGGTCAGCAGCAAGGCCTCACGAGGGGCACGCGACGTCCTGAAGCGCGCAGGCGACGGCAGCCTACCACCACCGCACGGGAGGGATCGCCTTCCGCTCCAATTCGTACGGCAGGGGCCACGGTGAGGGCGCCGAGTCGGTGGGCGACCTCGCGCTGCTCGCCCACGGGGAAGCCGCATCTCCCCATCCAACGGATGCCTGCCCAGATCTGCTAGGGACCATGCCGGTGCGCCGTCCTGCCGGATCTAGGAAGGCTGGTGGAGTTTGCCGAGGCGACGGGCGCGGATCACCCACCGTGGACGTCGTCCGAGCGTGCTGACCTGCCGCCGCGCGTCCTATCAGGCATCCCACAGCCTGGCACAGCCGGGCATCCGAGCCTGAGGTGGTCATGGCGACGTGGGCGTGCGAGCAGGCTAGGGGCGGACTCCGGCAGAGGGCGGAGGCGCGAGAGGGATCGGAGGCCGTGGGGGCACGCCGACGGCCAACGCAGTCGCGGGTGGAGGGCAGGCAGGGCCTAGTCGACGGCGCGGAACCGGATCCGGTGCTGGTGCCTGCGCATGTGATCCCTCGCCGTCGGAGACGCGCTGGGCTCTAGGGCGTGGTTGGGGGTCAAGAGTGGTGTGTTTGATTTTTTTCCATCAGCGTAGGCTTCCGTGGTCGCGATGTGCGTGGGGGCACGGCTTCGATCCGTGCGTGGGATGGAGGGCGTGGGGGTGAGAACTGAGAAGGCGGGGGTGAGAAGCCTGGCATCCCACATTGAACTGTGGCCATCGGATTTGGATAAGGTGTTTGATTAACCCTTGATTTTAATGGTGCTGAATTCGTGTGTGTATTTTTCTGGATGCGCAATGGTTGGAGGCTCTCAGCGGAGGATGTTTTCGTGGGGGAACCTAGTATAATTTCGACTGGTCCATTGTAGTAGAGATGAACCGCTGATGATCTTGTCCCACACCATGGAGTGGTCGGTGGCCTGCACATTGACCTTGTCCCAATGCAGCGGCTTCAGCTTCGCCTGCTGCTCGCCGGCCCCGGATGGCATGCCCGGCGCTGTCGGCGGCCTAGAAGAGGACGCCGATGCCCCACCCTTTGGAGGTGGCGGAGGCAGCCCTCCTTTTTTTCCTCCTGGTGGCGGAGGCAGCGAAGGGGACGGGCCTTTGGGCGGTGGCGGTGGAGGCGGGCCACCTCTAGGAGGTGGCGGCGGAGGTGAGGCCTTGGCCGGTGATGGAGGCAGCGGCGGCGATGCGGCTGCTGGTTTTGGAGGTGGCGGTGGAGGCGACGCAACAGCGGCAGCGACCATGGGTGGCGCAGGTGGCGGGCTTGTTCTCCCAGCGGCGGCATTTACGCAGACCTAGCGGCGCGCTTTTGGCGAGGCGGCAGCCACGGAGCCACGGAGGCGGGCGGGCACGGAGCCGACAATGACGGCTGGGTCGGGTGCGGAGGACGTAAGGACACGGAGAAGGAGGAGCTGGAGCCGAGGTGGGCGGTGCAGTGAGTCGTCAAACATGGCGGACGTGGAGTCGTGGAGCCCACCGGGATGAGCGGCTCTGATCTATCTTGTTCCTCCTGGACCGTTATGGGGGGGGGCGGCGGCGATGACGACGGCTGGGGCTCCAGCCACATCTCCGCCGCAAAGCTTCGCTGCTTCCGGCCTTTATTTGTTGTCGGGCGGAGGCGGCCGCGAGGGCGCGCTTGCCCCGTAGGCTTCCTCCCTCTACCGCCGCCTTCGCCGTCCTTTTCGAACTCCCTCCAAGTATATCGCGTCGAGGCCGTTCTCATCCACCATGCCGAAACCGCCCCTCCCACGCCCCGCCCCTCGGCGGCCGCCTCGACTCCCTCTCCGCCGCTTCGACGAAGGCGCCCTCCTGCTGGTGGTTAGGATACCCATTCCGCCCCGCCGTCGGCTCCTTCTTCCTCCCGTGGCGGAGGAAGAGGAAGAAGGCGAGGCCCGAGACAGCGAAGCTGCTGAGCGTCGTGCTCACCACCGCCACCGCGATGTCGCTGCGCTTCACGGACGACGATGACGACAGCGACGGCGGCGGCGGGGCGGTGATGGTGACGGGGACGGGGGTACGATCGCCGGCGGTGGGGTGGCGAAGGCCGGCGTGCTGGTGGAGGGGAACGTCGTCTGGATGTTCCGCTGTGGCTGCGCGGCCGCGAGTGGGGTGAGGGCCACGACGACGGCGACGGCGAGGAGGAGGGGGGGAGCGGGCGCAGGCGCGGGCGCGGCGCCATCGGCGTGATGAGGTGGGGTGGGGGAGGTCGAATGGAAATTTGACGGGGGGATGTGGGACGAGGTGGGCGTGATGGACTTGCACGCGCTGCTGGTGCTGGCTGCTGGCTGCTGGCTGCTGGCTGCTGGCTGCCGCCGGCTACGTTATTGTTGGGTTGGTTTGGTTGGGTTGGGGTTGGGCTGTTGGGTTTGGGTTGCGTTGAGTGGTGGTGTGTTGACTTGGCCGGCCTTCGGGCTTTTGTGTGTTTGTTTTACTCGGTCCGGCCGAGCCGGGACGACACGACAGTCGAGAAGACGCGTCGTGTGTGGTGCCTGTGGAACGCGGTTGGGAGGGAGGGACCGAAGGACCCGGTGCGGCGGCGCCGAGGCGGAAACCGCGCGGGCGGGCGCTGCCGCCGCGCCGTTGCTTGCGGTTCGTCCGGTCGCCCTGCTGGGACGCGGGGTTGACACGGCGGGGGTCCCATCGACTGATGGACCCAGGCGTCGGTTTCAGATGGAACGGAGGTGTCAAAAGGGGCACGTAATTTCGGGACGAAAGCCCCGTCTCCGGATGTGGAAGTCGCGGCTCGCGGAGCGTCGCAATCGAGTGTAAAATCTGGCAAGTCGTGCCTCCGCCGGCGCCGGGGTGAAAGCTCCGATTTACAGCGACGCCCACACCTGGGCTCCCGGCTTGCCTGCCTGCTTCTCGGAAAAATCACTTTCTCAGCAAATCAGTTTCCACCGCAAAGGTTGCTGGGATTTGTTTTTTAGGTCAAGACCAACCGATTGCGCGTTCGCCCAACGGCACCTTTTGTGTTTGATGAGTGCTGGCTGCAGCAATTCCATTCCCTGCTGATTGCTGAAACTGAACTGACTAGTGGATTTGGCTCGGCCGCACATGGCTGGGCCGGTGGACGACAGGGCGGGAGTTCCAAGCCCGCGTTGTTGGATTCGGCTGCAAGCTCCAATGACCTGGTGGTGGTAGATCGCCGGATATGGAGTAGGGACACAAGTACACAACGCGTCCAAACTCCAAAGCCCACAGTGCTGCTGCTAGCCTGGCGCTGTTCTACTCCGTTTTACAGTTCGCAGTGTCGTCTTGTCGCTTGCGTCTGCCCTCACGCGCTGGGTGACGCGGCGAGTTGTTGGTGTGCCGTAGGCACAGGCGCACGGCTGCGCCTGCCCAGCACGCATACGGCACACGACTTCGTGTGAGCAATTCATCGTGCATCCCTAGAGTTGGTGTACATCAGTACATGTGGTGACGCGAGCAAAGACTGCTTCTTCTGCTGCATCATAATAATAGACAATTAGACACGAGTTAAAAGACCGTTTCTTCGATTACTCTTACCCTCATCAGCAAAAAATGATACTAGTAGCTCCATCTCGGTTCCCTTGACAATCCGGCGAAACAAATTGTTTAGGAGGTCGATGATTGGTGATTTGTTTCGCAAGTCATGAGGGCCTGTTTGCTGAGCCGCAGTTACGGCTTGAACCAAACTAACCCTACAGAATTGTGACCTCGACGTCCTGTTCGCTTGAACTGCTTTTAAGCTATGATACAATATTTTTTCTTTCACAATAAATCAGCATCAACCGCAGAAACAGTCAGCCGAACAACTCTATGTCGTAGCAACCAACCAGATATGCCGTGATCTTTCGCATTTATCTTTAATGACAAATATGCTTGTGTATATTGTAACAGAAAAAAAAATACTTTTTTCATAATCAATTTAATAATACTTATTTAATATAAAATTTAATAATACTTTTTCACATCGAGGTAGTTAAAATTGAAATTGTTTGGCTCATTAGAAATTGAAAATTGCATCCTTTTTTAAAACAGAGTATATTTTAATATTAGGTAAAAGTATAGGGTGTCCTACTTCCAAGTTCCTAGACTCGACCTCAGACTTGCAAAGTAATTATGCACGTTCTTCTAAAATACTTCCTCCGTCCATAAAAAATGTAATTATGGGATCCATGCCAGTCAAACTAACTCAAGTTTAATTAAATTTATAGTAAATAATATTAGCATTTATGTCTCCAAATAAATTTATTGTGAAAATATATTTTATAACTAATTTAATAGTACTTATTTTGTATCATGAATATTTGTACTTTTTTATATAAATTTTGTCAAAATCTAAATTATTTGGCTTCTCGACAAACGAGAATTGCATTTTTTTATGAACGGACAAGGGAGTAATATTAACTCTACTTTTTTAAAAACGCAATGTAGATGCAGACCCCCTCCCCCCTCCCCACCCTCACCCCCACACCCACACACAAACACAATCACTTCTATGAATACATGTATACACAACCTATCCATGATCGGGTAATATGATGCTACAGTAAATCTACCGTAAAAGGGAAAAGAAAAGAAAAAGAAATAAAGAGATACTAACGTACCTGCTTCCAGTACCTACTCCCGTAGTTCCGTATGCTGCGGCTTCCTGGGCCGCGCGTCGTGCTTTCCCGCGCGTTATTCGGCGGACGGCTCCGGTCCAGCTGTTCGGACCAGATGCTTTCCGCTAGGGACTAGGGAGGGAAGTCTTGCAGTCCGGCCGTTCGGACGAAAACAATACGCCGATAGTTCCCGCGCACGGAAGCATGCTGCTTATGAACTATTTTCGATGCCCTACGTCTGGCTGGCCCACTCGCGCGCGGCCCACCTCACCTCTCAGCTGCACATGGCCCAGCCCGCGTCCGCCCTCTGTGGGTGAGTATCACATGAGCACACGCAACGTTAACAAAAAGTAATAATTTAATGGTGTTGTTGCTTTATTGGAAGCTGTTGTGGTAGAACCGCCTAATCTAATGCCTCTCAAGAGTGATTGTCTTCCATTAGACACTAAGCACTCAGGGGATAACACTAAATTACTCGGTTCCATCGGGCACACCCCAGGGGAGAACCCAAAAATCTATATTTTTGCCATCAAGATCGTAAATGAGAGAATAAAGCTTACATCATTCTTAACCATTGCTTACATCACTTTTAATACAACATCATAGTATAATATTTATTATTATAACAGCGGAATATAATCATATTATCAGAGTTATGAACAATTTAATGTAACAGCGGAATATAAACATATGATCAGAATTACAATGGAAATAATTATCTATTCATGGTATGGTGAAACATTGATATATAAATTATGACAACAGATTATAAACTTTCATTTATAAAAACATTTGGTAAGAGTTATAAATAAAAACTACGATCGCAGCGTAAAGGAATCCTCGCTGAGCCCACCAGGAGGTATCCACACACAAGGATCAGCTCTAGCATCGACCTGTCACCTGCAACAGGGAGAATAAAACCCTGAGTACTCGATTATACTCAGCAAGACTTACTCGATAGGAGGAAAGAAAATATTCCAAGGATATGCAAGGCTATCTGGCTCGTGGGTTTATTGCATTTGCAGAAAGCATTACTAAGCGTGCGTCCTTATATTTGATTTTTATTAATAGCCTTATTGATTTATTAACTAACCATTCTATGTAAGCACCTGTGCTACTTTCAAGTAGGTGGTAAGCAATCAGATTTATTTTTTCCATCTTCCATCTTTTATCTTCAATTCTTACTACGGTGCTAGACATGAAACAAGCCATACCGGATTGCCCAGCGATTCACGAATCAATGCCCCAGCTGGGTTTCCCGAAAACACACGCCACGCTTGTACCCCGAGCACAAGCAGGACCAACCCATCACCCTCCTGTCCTGGGGTCCTAGGTCCCCATCAAAACTGGGACTCCAAGCCCCAGCCCCTGTGTCCCGGACTCAGTGCGGTGCAAGGACCTCCTCCACCAAAAAGAAACCCTAACAGTTGGTCCGAAAAGAGCCAGAACCCACGACAAGAGAGCAACAAGTCTTCCAAGCACACATACACAAGTATATGCTCGGGATAATAAATCTGTGACTTGCCTACGATGCCTTATGCAACGACCGGTCCTTAACCGACACAGACAGGGAAAGCAGTGTAACCAAGCCATGCCCCGCGTCCATGGTGACACAACCTTACACCCACCAATACCCAAACCATATCCCTGTCCGGTCACAATTTTTCCTTTCCACCATTTATATTTTCCAAGTGATAATAATCAATAATATATTTTTTATCTCTCGCGAGTGATAGGCAATCACTCGACTTCTACTGGAGTCCTGTAGCATAGCATTCTACACGATCCTGTCATACTAGTAAGACTCATAGGAGAAAGATATATATGCAAGTGGGTTTCATTCAACTCCTTAAAACTTAATGCACAAATATAATTTAAACTGCAGAAAAGTAGGGGTTATGCATCGGGGCTTGTCTGGGTAAGATATATATTAAAAAGTAAGTATCTGTATCTTCAGATCATCCACCATCAACTGAATAGAAAGCCCATTGCATCATCTCCTGTAGAGAATACCATTACACCATCTTCGGATTCCCAACCATCCTTCGATTGACCCGTTGATCCATCATCGTACCTATATGATATGCAATGCGATGCAATGTAAAGACATAATTAATCGACTACAACCGTGACTCATAAAAATACGATTTACACCTCTCAAGTTAACGAGCTAGTTCTAACGACGACTGTACTTAGGCTACATACCCATGTTGTTGAATAAGGCGTTATTTCCCACATATATTTTAGTTATATAAACCCAAGTTGTTTCTTTATTCTATTCTATCAATTTAATCTTTATTCACAATATGACATCATTATCTATTTAGCAAACTAATTATTCCGGAGCTACAAAATTACAGTGAGTACCTAATATTGCTAGGAGCCTACTGTACAAATTTCAGATTTAACAATATTACCAATTTATCACAACAAATCGTACAAGTTCATATTTTTATAATATTAAGTACCTTAATATAGCTTCCAAGAATATTATCACACTATATAAAAAAATATACTAACAGATAGATCATAATTTTAGAAGACTAACAAAACTGGTTTGGCATTTTTACGATTTTTCTTTGATTTACTACGAATTTTATAAATTTATTTTCAAACTAAATTAACAAAGGCTTTAGAAACGAAACAGAGCCAGCGCCCATCAAAATTTGGCCCAGCGAACGCGTGGCCGCAGCGTGGCCCGTGACCGGCGCTCCGGCCCGCAAACACGCGCGCGTCCTAGGCGAGCATGGCACTCGGTCGACCTAGGCATGGCGTGGGGGTCAGCGGCCCAGGCAGGCAGCCCAAGCCGGCCTAGCCATGGCGCCCACAAATTGGCCCAGGCGGGCGCGCTGCCAGCGGCCTAACACGGGGACGGGCGCGAGCGGCCCAGCCAGAACAGCCGACGGCCCAGCGACGATAGGCTAGCCCAACGCGGACGTCCATTTTGCAAAAGAGGCCTCGTTGTCTTTCTAATTCGCACTACAACTGTTGACACTATTCATCTTAGTCACATGTTATGCATTTCGACCCAAAAATCCCTTTCTACTTTAACCTTCTCACCTTCTCTTCTTCTATGAACGGAGGAACAGAGGAGCACCGAACGGCGGCATCGATCGACCAACTTCCGGCCATCCTACGCACCCGTCGGTGGTAGGGAGACGGCGTGAGGCAGCGGGGGTCTAGGACACACATGGATGTCGCCAAAACTCTCCCCGCCGTGGCCCGTAGAGACGCGGCCACACGCAGCGGTGGGCACGACGGCTGGCAACTGGCGACGACGGTGCTGCGGGGCGTGGTGGTTGGCGAGGCCGGGCTCCCAGGCACCGGGCGAACAAGGCGCGCCCCCGGCTTGACCCTGCTCGTGTCGGGGTAGGGCGCCGTGGCCTGGCCATGTGCGAGCAGCATGGCAAAGGCCCGAGCAGGGACCGCGGTGGCTCCCATCAACCCGGTGGCGCGTGTAACAGAACCGACCAATTATATGAGAATAAGTAAGAAAATCTTCCGCCGAAGTAGATAATTTAGCAAACTTAAATCCGTATAACCCGGTAGTCCATGAAACCACGAAGGATTTCAAACCAATAGACATACAAACCAAGATCATACAAGTTTAGCAAGTACCGTCACACGTTACATAAAATTCACAACGACAGTTGATACATCAGAGTTTGGAACATAAAGTTATTACATACCAAGTTCGAACTGAAATAGCGGAAGCAAATAGTTTTAAAGCCACACACACACTTTTTATTCAGATATAGTGCCAGTAGGTAGTCATCTCCAACAAAAGCATCAGATGAGAAATACGGAGTGACCATTTGCCCTTGGTCCTAGTTGTCACCCATCACCGGATACAGGCAGTTAATGCAATAGCCGTAGTACATTTGACCATCTGCAACAACAATGAGAACAACGCCCTGAGTACGAGAAGGTACTCAGCTAGACTTACCCGCCTTAAACCAAAATAAAATAACACCAAGGATTATGCAAGGCTTTCTTTAGCAGGCTAGCTGACTCTTTTGCGAAAGCATAAGTTATTATGAATAAACCATTTTAAGTACGTTGCATCATCTTTATTATAACCTACCCATCTAGGTAAGCACCTGTACTATAGCAATCACATGATTAACCAATAACATCTAGTTACCAATTTAGCTTAGCATAACTCACATCATCCAGATAACCATCATTGTTCCATAATAATTACTATGATGTCGTAGCTCGAGTCAAGTGCTCACTATCCAGGAGCGATGGTGATTCGAATGGATTTCTAACCAGCTGGTGATTTATTCCTCACACAAACCATGCTTCCCCTGCCAGGGTAGCTTAGATCATAAATGACACTTTTCAGGTAGCCACGGGATAATCTAGAGCCACAGTACCTAGGGACCGCCCGACTGCTAGGAATCAGGTCACACCTGCCCTTGGGCTCACTCTTCGCGCCCCTGTCATACCCCCATCAGCACCAATACGCGCACTCATGTAGATCCCGGCCCGAATAGTGCCACTAGCTTCGCGGTTGAAAGGTACTTTATTCAGCCAGCTAAATGTGAGGCATGCGTTCAACATGACAAGAGGGACGAGCAACGATCGGTCCTTAATCGACACAGACGGAAAACTAACAGCACCCCAGAACCCTGTCTGGTTGCCTCCAACTATTCTGTCCGGTCTCCAATTTTCCATCACATATGGTTAATTCTAGGATATCATTCTTTCCATAGCCAATCTCTTCCAGTAACCACCGATAATGTAGGTGACCGGGTATCACCGATCGCTACCGGTCTAAGCAAGGCTAAGCAGTTATTCGATCCTGACCTTACAGGGTAAAAGGTAATAAGGTAGGAAAGGATAGTAATAAATGCATCAATGGTTTCAATCAACTCCTACAACTTAATGCAACAATATATAAACTCATATATATAGAAAGAATTGCTTTTATAAAGTAGGAGACTTAAAATGCTCCGGGGCTTGCCTCGTTCGAACGAACTAGGTTGGTGATCCACGCACTCCGGCAAGTCCTCTCCTTGCTCCTCTTCCTCTGGCACCTCCTGTGCCTAGACTTCTTGTGGATCTATCCCGTTCTGCTCTTCCTGAACTGCTACTAGCAACTCCTCCTGCGATCCTGTATGATGTAGATGTATAAGTGCTAATGCATAGGTGCATCGGAGAGATGACATGTAATGATCATGATGCATGAAATGTAGATGACCATGTTTCACTTTATTGAACATAGTAGTAGCAAAGCTCGTCTACAAGGTAGTCGACATCATCCAAGAAAATGTACTACTATCTACTACGACAACCATTGTACTAACATGTCAAATCACCACAGCAAGTTAAGATGTTTCAAAGATACACCAAAGCAAATATTATTAACTAAACATGCATTAAAGAAGATTATTTTATTTCATTTTAAACTAGGGCTACACAGCAACATATATTTCTAGTGCTCATAAAAATCTAAGAAAATTACTGTGGCATAGTACTACTCTAAGTAGATAGCCATAAAATTTTCATGGCATTTGAATAAGTAAAATAGCCTACACAAAAATGACAAGCTATGGTTGATAATTAAGCATGAAAATACTTTGTACTATGAAAAGTGTCAAACAATAGATATGGTATTTTTTCTATGTTCTACACAGTAAACAATCACTGCACAAAAATTATCATACACATGTTTTATACAATTTTTGCTCTCTATCAAAATAACAAAAATCATCAATTAAAGGCACTTGAACTACACATCAATATTTCTCTACAGAACACGCATGACATATATTTTTTCTACAAAGTACATCACTAAAGGAGATTAACAAAACTAGAACCACATTTTTCTGATGTATATTCTATTTACTAGACATTTTCTAAGAAATCAGCATTTATCCAATTTAAATAAAACTACACGGAAAAGTATCACAAATTTGACATGCAATATTTTTAGCAGATAGATCTAGTCACAAGAAACCTAGCACAACTTATTTCAACAAATTTGGAGCCATTTTGAGCAAGTTATAAATTTCCAAAGCCTTTAAACAAAATCTGTAAATCATTTCTTAATTTCATTCTAAAATCCATGTTCGAAATTGCTAGATCCACCGGATCTCTACCGAGCTTGCACCCAGTGGACGACAGTGGGTCCCCTAGCCCCCACCAGTCACCAGTCACTAAGGCAGAAGGAGGTGCTCGGGTGCTGGGTGGTTCTCGGGCCACGGTGAACTTGCTTGGTGGTGAGGTCACCACCGGAGGCTTCTCCGAGACAAGACGGACCTAACGGTACCCCTACCGTGGCCAGTGGAGCTCGGGAGCAAGCTCACCGATGTCCATGGCGGCGCGGTGGCATGGCTCAACATCGGCCGGCCAGCTCCATTTGAGAGGTGTGTGGGAGTGGGTGGCGAGAGCTCTATCGCGCTAGTCTTGGTCTTGGTGCAAAAGAGGGAGAGAGGAGGAGGCGAGAGGCGAGGCCCGTGGAGCTGAGATTCGGCGAGGAGGAGCTCACTCCGATGAGCGATTGGCGAGGAAGGGGAGCTCCCCAAGGCTTACCGAGGCGAGCATGGGGTGCGCGAGGTGGAGGCGGAGCACGGGGCGAGATGGGGTAGTCGACGGCGAGCTAGAGCGGCCGAAACGGCCAACTCCGTTGAGGCACTGGTGCGGGCGGCGGTCTTGGAGGCGAAGGCGTAGGCGTCTTGCTTCTTCTTCTTCTTTTGTCGAGTGAGAAGCAAAAGAGATGGAGGAGAGGGAGGCGAGGCTTGGTGGGCGGGTGTAAGCCTTGACAGGGGGCGCTTGGGACCATCGGTGTCCACGCTGGTGGTGCGACGACGACAGCGTCAGACGGACACTGTGCCGCCGAGCTCTGGCATGGGGTGTATGTGTGTGCTGTGTAGCAATGAGCGGACAGCTGGCTCAGAGAGGCAGGGGCCGGCTGTCTTCTGCCGCCGGGCCAAAAAGGAAGCAATGCCCGCTAAGGAAAATAAAAGGATTTTTCTTTTTATTTCTTAATAAACAGAACTAAAATTCGATTTTGAGCCATTTTAAAAGCATTTTCACAAGTTGGTGTAAAAATGAAAGTTGTTCAGAAAAAAGTACTCTACAACTTTGCCAAAAAGAGTAAGGCCAAAATCCAATTAGATTTTGAACTATAGATTGAAAGTTAATTGAAATCAAAAACCCGATTTCAGATGGTTATTTTTAAAAGCAAAATTTGAGAAAACTTTGAATAAACACCTTGCTCCAAATTGCATCTTAGCTACTTCTAATTGGTCTAAGTGATCAACCAAGGTACACACATGGCAAAACAAACATAGCATCCAATCTATCAAAACAAAACTATGCAACATACATGTTTCAATAGTATGCTTCCATTCTATATTTCATGTCATGCGTATGCATGCAAATTAATGATTATGCTCATGATTTGCAAAATGCTAATGCATGCTTAACACCGAGGTGTTACAGCCCTCCCCCCTTATAAGAATCTCGTCCCAAGATTTTGAGTTATGAACCATTTGTTATAAAAATCCTTATAAGCATTTTGCAGATACTCTCCTGTTTCCCATGTCGCATCACCATCATCGTGATGACTCCACTATATCTTATATGTTCTCACCACTTTATTCCGAGTGGCTCTGTCCTTAGTGTCCAAAACTCGAACCGGTTGCTCATGGTATTCCAAGTCTGATTTGAGCTGAATGCTCTGAGGTTATATTCTCTCTTCCGGAATACGCAAGCACTTCTTCAACTGTGATACATGGAAGACGGGAAAGATCGAACCCATCGCTTCTGGTAACTGTAACTTATAAGCCACGGGACCCTTCTTCTCTTTGATCTCGTACGGTCCTACAAATCTAGGAGCAAGTTTTCTCTTTACTCCAAACCTTTGTACTTTCTTCATTGGAGTAACCTTCAGATAAACGTAGTCATCAACCTCAAACTCAAGCGGTCTCCTTCTCTTATCGGCATAACTCTTCTGACGTGACTGTGCCGCTTTCATATTTTGTTGGATAATATGGACCTTTTTCTCAGCCTCGTCAACAAAATCAATTTCGTAAAACCTTCTCTCTCCAGGCTCAACCCAATTCAATGGTGTCCTACATTTCCTGCCATACAATGCTTCAAATGGAGCCATCTTGGTACTTTCTTGGTAACTGTTGTTATAAGCGAACTCTGCCAAAGGTAATCATGATTCCCATGGACCCTTAGACGATAACACACAAGCTCTAAGCATATCTTCAAGAACAACATTAACTCGCTCTGTCTGTCCATCTGTCTATGGGTGGTAAGTTGTACTCCGAATCAAGCTAGTACCCAACCCTTTATGAAGATGCTCCCAAAAATGAGCGGTGAATTGTGACCCACGGTCAGACACGATAGTCTTTGGTATACCATGTAAGCGGACTATCTCTGCAATGTACTTCTCAGCATACTGAGGTGGTCGAAATGTTGTTTTGACTGGTAAAAAGTGAGCTGATTTGGTAAGGCGATCTATGATTACCCAAATCGAATCATTCCCCTTTGGTGTGGTGGGAAAACCGGTGATAAAATCCATACTTATATCATCATATTTCCAATCTGGTATTGACAAGGGTTGCAACATTCCTACGGGTCTCATGTGAAGAGCTTTTACTCTATAGCACGTGTCGCAACGAGCAACATAAGCTGCAATCTCATTCTTCATTTTTGTCCACCAATAACGAGGTCTCAATTCTTGGTATATTTTGTTACTTCTAGGATGGATAGACAACTTAGAGTGATGAGCTTCATCCATCAATTTGTTCCTGAGCTCTCGATCTTTAGGTACAACCAGACGGTCCTTAAACCATAACACTCCTTGTTCATCCACTCTAAAGTGCTTAGTCGGTTCTTTCTTCATTTTCTCCTTGATATGAAATATTCCCTTATCTGTTTTCTGACCCTCAATGATCTTGCTCTCCAAGGAACAGCTAACCTGGATATTATGCAACACAGCAGGATGCAACAAATTGAACCCATCCTCAAACAGTGGTTGCACAACAAGAGAATGTGACTTACTACTTAAGGCATCCGCTACTACATTTGCCTTTCCCGGTTGATAGTGCACATTCAGATTATAATCCTTTATTAGCTCTAACCATCTTCTCTATCGCATATTCAACTCAGACTGAGTAAATATGTACTTGAGACTCTTATGATCTGTAAAGATATTGCACACATTCCCAAGCAAGTAGTGTCTCCAAATCTTTAGAGCATGCACAATAGCTGCAAGCTCTAAATCATGCGTAGGATAGTTAACCTCATGCTTCCTCAACTAACGTGAGGCATACGCAATAACTCTTCCATCTTGCATCAGGACACATCCTAAACCATTCTTTGAGGCATCGCAAAACACGTCAAATGACTTCTCTATATCTGGTTGCGCCAGAACAGGAGCAGTGGTTAGCAATTTCCGCAAGGTGCAGAAAGCTGCCTCACACTCCTCTGTCCAAACGAACCTATGATCCTTTTGTAATAAACTTGTCATCGGCTTGGCAATCTTTGAGAAGTCCGGTATAAAACAACGATAGTAATTGGCTAATCCAAGAAAACTCTGAACCTCATGAACTGTACTTGGTGCCTTCCAGTCCATAACCTCTTGTATTTTACTAGGATCCACTGAGATTCCATTTTCAGATAACACATGGCCGAGAAAAGGAACTGTCTTCAGCCAGAACTCACATTTACTAAACTTAGCATACAACTGGTGGTCTCTGAGTCTAGTCAAGACAACCCTTAGGTTCTCGGCATGATCCTGTTTGTTCTCAGAGTATATCAGAATGTCATCAATGAACACAATCACGAACTGATCCAATTCCGGCATAAAGACCGAATTCATCAGATACATAAAGTATGCAGGAGCATTTGTCAAACCAAAGGACATGACAAGATACTCGTACAAACCATATCTGGTGGAGAACGTGGTTTTGGGTATATCTTGTGGTCTAATCTTGATCTGATGGTACCCTGATCTCAAATCTATCTTGGAGAACACTTTGGCTTTTGACAATTGATCAAACAAGATATCAATCCGAGGTAAAGGATACTTGTTTTTAATTGTCACCGCATTCAGTGGCCGGTAGTCCACGCACATCTGTAAGGAGTTATCCTTCTTCTTCTTCACGAACAGTGCGGGACATCCCCATTCCGATGAACTTGGCCGAATTAAACCCTTAGTCAACAGATCCTAGAGTTGTTTCTTGAACTCGGCTAATTCATTTGGAGGCATCCGATAAGGCCTTCTTGAGATCGGTGGTGTTCCAGGGATTAACTCAATGGCAAACTCAACATCTCTGTCTGGTGGAAGACCAGGTAACTCATCTGGAAACACGTCCGAAAACTCGCACACTACTGGAATCTTGGCGAGAAGAGTAGTTTGGACTGCACAAGTTGTACTGGCCAGATCTATTGTCCGAGGTAAGGTCACTTGAAATGTACCTTCTCCAACAGGTTCCTTGAGAGAAATGTTTCTTCCCCCAACATCAATTACTACACCCATCTTAGTCATCCAGTTCATTCCTATAATCACGTCCAGAACTAGCCCTGGCATAACTATCAAGTTAAGCTTATACTACCTATTTGCTATGCACAGAGTTACTCCCCGAATTATCTGATTAGTTAACAGATCAGCCCCGGCTGAACTGATCCGATAAGCACATTCCAATTCAACTATCTTTTGCTCATACTTTCTTGCAAATGCTTGACTTATGAATGAATGAGATGATCCAGAATCAAACAAAATGACTGCAGGATGATTGTTGATAGAAAACATACCGGCTGTCACGGGTTCTCCTTCCGGGATGTCATCAATGGTGGTGTGGTGCACATGAGCTTGGTACTGATTCTACGGCTTCTTAGGATATGGGCAAAACTTCGCAAAGTGCCCAGATTGATTGCAGTTGTAACACGGTCTTCTTACTTGAGTAGCAGCTCTTGATGAACTGCCTTATCCGGTCTTGGCTTGTGGCACCGCCATCTTGAATGGCTTCTGATTCCTCTGAGGTTGCTGGGCATTCTGATTCCTTGGTTGGGGTGGCCTGAACCTTGCACCAGGGGCAGGCGAACGACACACAAAACGGTTTGCCATCGGGGCCCTTGGCTGGGACAGACCTGACTCAAAAGCTCTCTTGCGAGTCTTGGAAGTAGCATATACATTGTTGTTCTTCTCTTGCTTTAAGCAGTCACTAACAAAGTCATTGAAACCCGTTCTCGTGCTGGTACCCACGTGCTTCATCATCTTGGGATTCAGACCTCTCTTGAAACTAGCGATCTTTTTGGCATCGGTATTCACCGTGTCAGAGGCATAGCGACTTAGATTGTTGAATGCATGTAGATACTGTGTCACAGTCTTGGTACCTTGGGTTAGTGCGAGAAACTCTCCAAACTTCATTTCTGTTAACCCAGGGGGAATGTATGTTCCACGAAAAGCCTCCGTGAATTCCCTCCAAGTAATGTGGGCATTGGGGGGGGAAAGTGGTGCGGTGGTGCTTCCACCACATTCCTGCAGGGCCTTGCAGCTAATGAGCTGCATACTCAGTTTTCAATACTTCTGTCATCCTGAGAACACGAAACTTATCTTCCATGGTGTTTATCCACTCTTCTGCATCCAATGGCTCTGCAGCTTCTTTGAAAATTGGTGGTCTGGTGTCCATAAAGTCCTTGAAACTACTATGCTGATTCGCTTCATGTCCACCTGGGTTTAACCCACGGTGGGTGTTGTCAGCAATATGGCGCAATGCAGCTTCCATATTCTACTGCATGCCCTCCATGTTGCGTTGACTTCCAAGGAACTGTGCGAAGAACTGTTCTGTGGTGTACGGTGGAGGAGGTGGCGGCGGTTCACGGTTCTCATTCCCAGCTACACTGCCACCTGCCTCAGCAGCATCATACACGGTACGGCGAGTGTTCGGCATCTGCATATTTCAGCAACAGTAATTATTAGGCGATGTTGTAGAGATCGCAAGCGAATGAAAAATTTATGTCGTACGGAATTCACTGGAGAGAATAAATTCATACAATAAAACAGGGGCACAATAAGTCATTCCAAATAACCCAACATCACTAATTAGATTACTTAAGCGCACACATCGCGTCCATTACAACCAAATTGCCAGCATACATACACTGGACTTTTATGCGTTCAGATATCGCATTACTAGCCAAGTTCCAATCACATGCCAAGCCTCAGAAGTTTGAGGCGAGATACATTAGGTTACATGCCGACAAAAGAAAAGTCATCGCGACAGGACCTAAACACTAGCGCAAGGCAACTAGCCTACTCCTCGGGGCCGTCGTCGGGGTCGGAGACGTCACCATCGCCCCTAGGTGAAACTATAGGCTCATCCTCGTCATTGATGTCCATGCCAGCGATATCTGGAGGAGCATATGGGCCAACCCCACTGTAGAGCACATGAAACTCCTCGTGCAGGTTAACGTTGTACTCCTCTAGCTCATCAACCCTCTGCAGCAGCAGGTCCCTCGCGTTCCAGGCTTCATTCCTTTCCTGAACCAACTGTCCAATCATGCGGTCTGCATTATTGTTGGCCTGAGTCAACGTATGCACCTGCTGCATAGCTCTATCACCTCTCTCTACCGCCTGGTCTCGCTGTAAGCCCATATCAGCCAACTGCTCCTGCAAACTAGCTATAGCACGTGCCTGTTGCTTCTTCTGCTTTCTTGCCTTGAGCTTATCATCACCATGCAAGCCAGTCAAAGTCCAGTAGGTACACTCAAGACCCTGATACGCTCTGATAGCGGCAAACATAGCACTCATAGCATGGTTATCGCTAGCCTGTCCCTCCGCTGGACCTCTGACCAAAGCACTTCCCTAAGGTTGAACCCAAATAGCATCATGAGGATCATCCCTAGGAAAGGTGCCAGCTAGAGCTGCTGCAAGCTCACTGGGAAATCTACTTATGATGTCCCTGATGACGCGGAAGGCTGCTCCCTCTGCACCCTCACCAGGAGTGCGACCCTCAAACTCCAAGTGCCACCCGTCCCACTCTAGAGCATCACCAAGAGCAGGAACGGTGATCTCTACCACTGCGAGTCCATCCTCTGCTAACTGGCTCTCATTCCAAGAGTACACTGGCTCTTGACCCTCTGGGTACCCCACATCATGGAGCACTCTCCAAAGCAAGGTCGGCATGCCAAACTCGCTCAAGAAGGTGTCTGTGGTGCGGTGCTCCCTCAGGGCCAACTGACGTCGAGGTGCCCTTCCTCTGGTGGACTTACGGGCAGTCTGCTTCGTGCGAGCCATCTGTAGCAAATTGTTGTTTTATTACCCACGTGAGAACAAGGTTAAGTTGTCATTTTTATCAAAATGAGATAATCAACTTATAAGGGGAGGAACAATGCCATGAATGATATGTAACTACATGATGCATGCACGTTCCGTACGTTCTCACAAACTTAGGAAAAATAACAATTGCTAGCGGCATAGACGGTGGCATACAACGATCTCTCATAACGTAGCTAATACGTACTACACAATAGCGCTGTTATGTACCTGCAAAAGATCCACTTCAGCCCAACCCTTGACAGTATGAAAATTATGCATGAAAGCAGTAAAGTAATCTACTCGCTCTACACGCATCCCCAGATACGCGTACAACGGTAGCAACTACCCGAACCATCGTTCAATCGACGGCATTGTCACCACAGGACGGAATTTCCCACACATTGGATACCTTCATACAAACACGCGTATGGCATGTAAATAATCCGGCATCATACAAGCACTTCCCTAGATCGGCAGTGTATCCGATCATGCTCTCACAACTCTCACTTACCGAGGCGTAGAGGCAATGGATCCATACATTACCACTCAAGTGAATGGCACTCATACAATAGCACGCCGTATGAGCGACGAAATAGAAACATGATGCAAAGGCCCCCAAGTTAGTACTTAATTAAGCCACCTAGAGTCCTTCACTGGACATAAAGGATATGACCACTAGCACACTCTTAAGTTTCAAATTAGAGGTTGAAACACCTATATACTATAAGTTCGTAATTAGTTTTGTAACACAAAACCCGTTTGTTTTAAATACACGCATGAACAGTACCTGCTAAACCTTGCTCCGATACCAGCTGTAACTCAACCGACCAATTATACGAGATTAAGTAAGAAAATCTTCCGCCGAAGCAGATAATTTAGCAAACTTAAACCCGTATAACCCGGTAGTCCGTGAATCCACAAAGGATTTCAAACCAATCGACATACAAACCAAGATCGTACAAGTTTAGCAAGTACCGTCACACGTTACATAAAGTTCGCAACGACAGTTGATACATCAGAGTTTGGAACATAAAGTTATTACATACCAAGTTCGAACTGAAATAGCGGAAGCAAATAGTTTTAAAGCCACACACACACTTTTGATTCAGATATAGTGCCAGTAGGTAGTCATCTCCAACAAAAGCATCAGATGAGAAATACGGAGTGACCATTTGCCCTTGGTCCTAGTTGTCACCCATCACCGGATACAGGCACTTAATGCAATAGCCGTAGTACATTTGACCATCTGCAACAACAATGAGAACAACGCCCTGAGTACGAGAAGGTACTTAGCTAGACTTACCCGCCTTAAACCAAAATAAAATGACACCAAGGATTATGCAAGGCTTTCTTTAGTGGGCTAGCTGACTCTTTTGCGAAAGCATAAGTTATCATGAATAAACCATTTTAAGTACGTTGCATCATCTTTATTATAACCTACCCATCTAGGTAAGCACCTGTACTATAGCAATCACACGATTAACCAATAACATCCAGTTACCAATTTAGCTTAGCATAACTCACATCATCCAGATAACCATCATTGTTCCATAATAATTACTACGATGTCGTAGCTCGAGTCAAGTGCTCACTATCCAGGAGCGATGGTGATTCGAATGGATTTCTAACCAGCTGGTGATTTATTCCTCACACAAACCATGCTTCCTCTACCAGGGTAGCTTAGATCATAAATGACAATTTTCAGGTAGCTGCGGGATAATCTAGAGCCGCAGTGCCTAGGGACCGCCCGACTGCCAGGAATCAGGTCACACCTGCCCTTGGGCTCACTCTTCGCGCCCCTGTCATACCCCCATCAGCACCAATACGCACACTCATGTAGATCCCGGCCCGAATAGTGCCACTATCTTCGCGGTCGAAAGGTACTTTATTCAGCCAGCTAAATGTGAGGCATGCGTTCAACATGACAAGAGGGACGAGCAACGATCGGTCCTTAATCGACACAGACGGAAAACTAACAGCACCCTAGAACCCTGTCTGGTTGCCTCCAACTATTCCGTCCGGTCTCCAATTTTCCATCACATATGGTTAATTCTAGGATATCATTCTTTCCATAGCCAATCTCTTCCAGTAACCACCTATAATGTAGGTGACCGGGTATCACCGATCGCTACCGGTCTAAGCAAGGCTAAGCAGTTATTCGATCCTGACCTAACAGGGTAAAAGGTAATAAGGTAGGAAAGGATAGTAATAAATGCATCAACGGGTTCAATCAACTCCTACAACTTAATGCAACAATATATAAACTCATATATATAGAAATAATTGCTTTTATAAAGTAGGAGACTTAGAATGCTCTGGGGCTTGCCTCGTTCGAATGAACTAGGTTGGTGATCCACGCACTCCAGCAAGTCCTCTCCTTGCTCCTCTTCCTCTGGCACCTCTTATGCCTGGACTTCTTGTGGATCTATCCCGGTCTGCTCTTCCTGAACTGCTAATAGCAACTCCTCCTGCGATCCTGTATGATGCAGATGTATAAGTGCTAATGCATAGGTGCATCGGAGAGATGACATGTAATGATCATGATGCATGAAATGTAGATGACCATGTTTCACTTTATTGAACATAGTAGTAGCAAAGCTCGTCTACAAGGTAGTCGACATCATCCAAGAAAATGTACTACTATCTACTACGACAACCATTGTACTAACATGTCAAATCACCACAGCAAGTTAAGATGCTTCAAAGATACACCAAAGCAAATATTATTAACTAAACATGCATTAAAGAAGATTATTTTATTTCATTTTAAACTAGGACTACACAGCAACATATATTTCTAGTGCTCATAAAAATCTGAGAAAATTACAGTGGCATAGTACTACTCTAAGTAGACAGCCATAAAATTTTCATGGCATTTGGATAAGTAAAATAGCCTACACAAAAATGACAAGCTATGGTTGATAATTAAGCATGAAAATACTTTGTACTATGAAAAGTGTCAAACAACAGATTTGGTATTTTTTCTATGTTCTACACAGTAAACAATCACTGCACAAAAATTATCATACACATATTTTATACAATTTTTGCTCTCTATCAAAATAACAAAAATCATCAATTAAAGGCACTTGAACTACACATCAATATTTCTCTACAGAACACGCATTACATATATTTTTTCTACAAAGTACATCACTAAAGGAGATTAACAAAACTAGAACCACATTTTTCTGATGTATATTCTATTTACTAGACATTTTCTAAGAAATCAGCATTTATCCAATTTAAATAAAACTACACGGAAAAGTATCACAAATTTGACATGCAATATTTTTAGCAGATAGATCTAGTCACAAGAAACCTAGCACAACTTATTTCAACAAATTTGGAGCCATTTTGAGCAAGTTATAAATTTCCAAAGCCTTTAAACAAAACCTGTAAATCATTTCTTAATTTCATTCTAAAAATCCATGTTCGAAATTGCTAGATCCACCCGGATCTCTACCGAAGCTTGCACCCCAGTGGACGGTGGGTCCCCTAGCCCCACCGGGTCAGTCACTAAAGCAAGAGGAGGTGCTCGTGGCCGCATGGGCAGTTCTCGGCTTGTGCAGTGAACTTCTTGGTGCGGTGAGGTCACCACCGGAGGCTTCTCCGAGACAAGACGGACCTAACGGTACCCCCATGGTGGGCTGGAGCTCGGGAGCAAGCTCACTGATGTCCATGGCGGCGCGGTGGCATGGCTCAACGTCGGCCGGCCAGCTCCGGCTGAGAGGTGACGCGGGGAGTGGCTGGCGAGCTCTATCGCGCTTAGCTTGTCTTTGGTCTTGTGTGAAAGAGAGAGGAGAGGTGAGGCGGAGAGGCGAGGCCTAGGGAGCGCAGCATTCTGGCGAGGAGGAGCTCACTCCGATGAGCGATTGGCGAGGAAGGGGAGCTCCCCAAGGCTTACCGAGGCGAGCATGGGGTGCGCGAGGTGGAGGCGGAGCAGGGGGCGAGATGGGGTAGTCGACGGCGAGCTAGAGCGGCCGAAACGGCCAACTCCGTTGAGGCACTGGTGCGGGCGGTGCTGGAGGCGAGCGCGTGCGCTGCTGCTGCTGCTGTCCGAGTGAGAAGCAAAAGAGATGGAGGAGAGGGAGGGAGGCCGCGCCTGGTGGGTGTAGGCGCTTGACAGAGGGGCCTTGGGGACCATCGGTGTCCACGCTGGTGGAGCGACGACACGACGACAGACTGGACACGCTGCTGCCGAGCCGAAGCTCTCTGGCTGGGGCATGGCTTGGCTTGTGGCCAGTGAGCGAGATGGCGAGCAGAGAGAGAGGCGGGCCGGCTGCCAGGCGCGGGCCAAAAAGGAAGCGGCGGCCCGCTAAGGAAAATAAAAGGATTTTTCTTTTTATTTCTTAATAAACAGAACTAAAATTCGATTTTGAGCCATTTTAAAAGCATTTTCACAAGTTGGTGTAAAAATGAAAGTTGTTCAGGAAAAAGTACTCTACAACTTTGCCAAAAAGAGTAAGGCCAAAATCCAATTAGATTTTGAACTATAGATTGAAAGTTAATTTAAATCAAAAACCCGATTTCAGATGGTTATTTTTAAAAGCAAAATTTGAGAAAACTTTGAATAAACACCTTGCTCCAAATTGCATCTTAGCTACTTCTAATTGGTCTAAGTGATCAACCAAGGTACACACATGGCAAAACAAACATAGCATCCAATCTATCAAAACAAAACTATGCAACATACATGTTTCAATAGTATGCTTCCATTCTATATTTCATGTCATGCGTATGCATGCAAATTAATGATTATGTTCATGATTTGCAAAATGCTAATGCATGCTTAACACCGAGGTGTTATAGCGTGGCTGTGGCGTCCATGGCGTCCTTAACGTGAAGGCGAGGCGACAGCTGCACAACGGCCGGAGTACGCGCGATAGCCGGGCAGGGAGGTGGTGCTGAGCTCGGCACGGTCCTAGGCGGTGGCGCGGGGAGCAGGATGAAGACACGCGCGAGCGCCATGGAGTTCGCGTGCGCGACGGGGGAAAAGACCAGCGACAGCGGACTAGAGCTGTGACGCGCACGTGCTCGCGAGGGGCCAGACCACGAACGGTGTCGGTCGGTGTGGCCACGGCGAGCAGCAGCCAGAGGGGAGAGCGGAGGCGAAATCGCGCGCGGAGAGGCAGCGCGGGGGAAGCTGTGGACCAGCGTGAGGCACGCTAGGACGGTGCCGTGGATGCTCGCGCGCGTGGGAGGAAAAAGGAGAACGGCGTGGGCAAGCAGAGGGAGGCGACGGAAGCAAGGAGTGATCGACGGACACGGCAGTAGAAATAGAAAAAGAAGGGGACCTCATCACGAGGGTGGTACACATAGTACACACGCTGGCACTGCGGACACGTCGGGTGCTCGACACAGAGACAGCAGCAACAACTTGACCTTGGCATAGAGACAAACAGCAATGGCAGGCAGCAAGGACAAGCAGAGACAGACTAGCTCAAGACGAACAAGCAAGGAGACGCGTGCGGGCTCGGTTACTTCTTAAACACGACGGCAAAACGGCCTGGCCCAACGTGGCCGACAGGGTGTGCCGGTTGGCACGGACAAGACCGTGGCCTTTATTGCAGCAGAGACGACGCGATGAATCGGGCAATCGAACGGTGGCGCTCACATAAAAATATCAGACGCGACGCAAGCGAGGGAGAGGGAGCAGCGGCACGACGACGAGACTCGACGACGGTGCGACGCAAATGTGAACAACGATACGTCGTCGGCACTCCAAAAGATTTAAATCCTATTGACCACCATCCCTAAATATTTTACGCGACAGCTCCTACTCCATACCCAGCCATAGAACAAAATATTAGGTGTTATGTAAATTCCGATTTTTACCGTTGACGCGAAAAACTGGTTTTTAAATTTTAAAATCCGAGAAAATCGGTTCGGTAATTTTGCTTAGGCCTAAATCGCGGTGCTAAACAAGCTCATAACACTAAGGGTGTTACAGCTGCTCCTCCACATGCATGTATGCTGCTTAAAAAGAATAAGCGTACGTAAGCATTTGCTAACTTTTAAAAAATTCATAACTACTAAACTAAATATCTAAATTAAATTACGATTACACCATCATGTTTTTTGTAATAAATCCTTCAAAATAAGATCTCACATGAATATATTTAGATAAAATTTTATAATGAACATTTATCTTGTGAAGATAGAACATATTTTATTGAGTAGAAGCAATGTTCTAAGTTAAAAAAACAATGTTCCACCTTCCTAAGAAAAATATTCTCGATTTAAAAGAACAATATTCTAGTTATATGTTCATGATACTATAATATCTATAAAAAAAGTAATAACAAAAACTATAAATATATAGAAACAGTAAATAAATTAATAAATACCATAACATACATATAAATAATAAATTTTAGAGTAAATAAAGAAGGAAACAAAATAAAATACCATAACTTTGGTCGTGATGTAACCCGGATAAAGCATCACATGGAAAAAATAACATAACAAACCCTAAATAAATCATAAGGAAAAAATCCACGTTATAGAGGTAAGTTAAAAAGATCATCACATTTAAACAATCTAAAATATATCATAGAACATCTTATGGGAACTCAAAGATAATCGTTATCTTTTAAAGATAGAACATTTTTTTAGTAGAAGCAATGTTCTAAGTTCATAAAACTATGTTTCGTTTTTATAAAAAAATGTTCTCTATAGAAGAATAATATTCTAGTTATAGGTTCATTCAATTAGTATTACAATATCCATGAAAATAAAAAAATAATAACAAAACTATAAATATATAGAAACAATTAATAAATAAATAAATAAATATCATAACATAAATAAAAATAATAAAATTTAGAGCAAAGCAAAAGGGAAATAAAATAGAACATCACAAGTACATTACGTGAACATTACAAAAATATATCATAGAATATCATAAATATACTATGTGAACATCACATATATACTATATGAACATCACATATATATAGTATGACCTCACAAACACATAAATAGAACATGAAATACATACTAGTGAACGTACAAAATACAACAAAGAACATCATATGTATACTACATGAATATCATGAAATACATCGTAGAACACCAAATATATACTACGTGAACATTACAAAACATATCATAGAACATCATATGTATACAATATAAACATCACATAATACATCATAGAACATCATATGTACACTACTTGAACAGCCCCAAAAGATACCAACTTACATTATAGAACGTCACAGGTATATCACATGAACATCGCAAAATATATCATATAACATCACATGTATACTAAGTAACATAATAGAGTACATTATAGAACAACATATGTACAAAATCAGACGTTCTATATAGAAAAACTAACAAAAAAATAAACAAAAAAATAAAACATAAAAACAAAAAAATAAAACAAATAAAAAAATTGATTACAGTAAAAATTAAAAAGAAATAAAAAACAAATATAAAAAAATGAAAGAATAATAAAAATTCAAAAAACAAAAACAAAAAATTGAAGCACGTAAAAAAGAATAAAAATGAAGAAAAGAAAGGACAAGAAAAGAATAATGAAAAATCACATGAAATGAAAATAAAAAATAAATTGAAGCAAGGAAAGAAAAAAATAATAAGGAAACAAAAGGAAACAAAATAAAAAGGAAACAAAAAGAAAAAGAAATTAAAGAAAGATAAAAATGTAAAAAATGAAAAGAACAATAAAAAATCACATAAAAAATAAATAAAAAAATACATGAAGCACGAAAAAAAAGGAAATAAAAAAGGAAAATAAAAGAAACAAGAATATAGTAAGAAAGAAAACTAAAAGAGAAGCTAACGTAACCGCCTACCTGGAGTTAAGTAGAGGAGAAATATAATAAAAATGAAAAAAGAAAGAAAGAGAAGCTAACTACCAGCCTTCCGTGAGTGGTTGGCTGCGCTTCGATTCGTGCAGTGGATGGCTTCGTGCGCTACGTGGGCCGTTGACTCGGTCGCTAGGCCGATTCTGCCCGTATACTCGCCAACGCGCGGGAAGTCGCTGCAGAATCATCGGCGTGCTGCTCCGGTCCGAACGTTCAGACCGGAAGATTTCCGAGGGACTAGGGACGTTCTCTTCCCTGCCTGATTAATTTTACCTCTAATTCATTTGGGTGCAGGAAGATGAGTTTCCGGAGGTTTGTGAACCTGGTGGCGAGCGACTGCGCCAAAAACAACTACACGCTGCGCCGCATCGACATGTCCCGTTTTTTCCTCCCCACCAAGGACGGGAGTGGGAGGTCACTGCTTGGCCTGGACCCGCCACCAGTGGAGGACTGTCGCCTGCCTGATGCCACCATGAACTTCGACCCTCCCCAGCGCGTCGACTCCCACGACAAGATGGACTTCATGCTCCTGAAGAACAAGGTGGTGGCCACGAACGAGAACGGCCACGCCGTGATGTACGACCCCGACATGCCCGCGTTCCACCACTTGCCCTTGTCGTTCGCCAAGCACAAATATCTCCCCATCTCCATCGCCGTCGGCAACAACCTCTACATCCTCGACAGGCAGACCAGCTTCAATAATGGCAACAGCTGCCGGAGCTTCGAGGCACTCGTCTACCGCCCACTGATCCCGCATGAGCACGGGTGGGAGTGGCGCACTCTCCCGCCAATGCCGCCGCCCCGTTTCGCCAGGAACGACGGTGACAGAGACCGCACCTGCGTCACATCCCTGGCGGCAGTTCAAGGCGGCCGCCGGCGCGGCACCCATATCTGGGTATCCGCCATGGGCGGTGGCGCCGCCGCCGACGGCGCCTGCACCTACTCGTTCGACACGCGGAAGCGCGTCTGGAGCAACCCCGCGGATTGGTCGCTGCCGTTCTGCGGCGTCGCGGAGTACGTTCCGGAGCTCCAAAAGCTATGGTTTAGCATCTCGTCCAGGGACCAGGGCAGCGTGCTCTGCGCGTCGGACCTCGCCGCGGCCTCCTTCTCGCAGGAGCATTGCCGTCCGCCGGTGCTGCACGAAGTTTTCGACGACGACGTGGCAGGTTCGCACAAGGGGTGGCGTCTGCTAACGTCCCACGCCGTGCACCTCGGTTCTGGCAAGTTCTGCATTGCTAGGTTCTTCGACCGAAGTAGTCCAAACATCCACCGATTTGAGCTCTGGGACGACTGCATCGTGTTTGCTGGCGTGGAGGTGCTCAGCTGCGACGGGAAGCTCCACATGGTGAAACACAGGTCGGAACGTTACATGTTCCTTGACGAAGAGCTCCACGTTGTGCTTTAGATAATTAGATTAGATTTGGTGTATACTCTAGCTGCAACAAGTTTTATTTGGTGATCGTCCGCTAGTCAATAGCTACTATAGGTTTGGGTTGCTCATGAGTCATGACCTGATTCTGACCGAGTACTGACAAACATTTCTAGTTCTGGTAACTGTTAAATAGCGCGTCTTATCTTGCTAGTTATCATCGTCATCAACCGGTTTGCTAGTCATTATCTCAGGAACCTAATCACCACTACAAATACACCCGCACTGCACAGATAGTGTCCTAATGAAACTTCAGAAAGACTAAGCTGGAAGCTTTAAAATTACGACAAACAGCTTATTATTGATGGGTATTGTCATCTAGCACTGAAACAATGTCGTGATTAGATTCTGAAAAAAAAATTCAAGGTTTAAACCGGAACAATTTGCATTATCTAAAAAAGTAACATACTTGTTGACGACCAAATTAGGCCCAAGTCAATTTCAGAATTGGCCCACGATAGTTTGGCCAAAACTCCATAAAGCGACGTAATAATAGTATCACATTGGTTTTTGAACAAGATAAGACCACCCTACTCCTTATAAAATAAGGGGTACATGACCAGTTGAGACACCCAACAAATCCAATCGTCTTTTTACATCTACAACTCCTTGACCAAAACTCAATAAAGCAACATAAGAATCGACATAAGAATAGTACCACATTAGTTTTCCAACATGATAAGATCGCCCTACTCCTTATAAATTAAAAGGTACATGGCCGGTTAAGACATCCAACAATTCAATCGTCTTTTTACATCTACAACTCCTTCATGTCCTCTTTCAACCCCATGCTGCTGTTCATCGCATAATACGACGATCAAGGATGGCGTACGTCCTTGCCCCCACAGGGTCCTCCCGAGCGAGAGCTTCGACGGTTCCTTTGCGTCACGCAAGCACGTTAGTTATCCTTTGGTGGTTTGCTCATAAACATCTTCGTTCACCACGGAAGCGTGACATCCTCGCTGCATTCTTTGGTCTGTGGCGGACCGGGCAGTCTAGCCCTAGCTGATGTGTGATTTGAGATCAATCTGGCATCAACAATACTATCCCTATTAAGGAATAAAAAATCACTTTTTTTTTTTTGAAAATCAAATCTGACACCCACTCTGGCTTAGTCCATATCTTTTTTGAAACTGGCTTAAGTCCATATCTGCTTTGTATCGCAGCAAGACTCCAGCCCAATTCCTCTACGTGGTGTGTTTGAGGTAACGTTTGCTCGGCTGTACTATGTATGGGCTAGGTCTAGAAGGAAATGGGCTTATGTTCACGGCAGTAGGAGAAAAGTCCGCAGGCTTAGAGAGTAGAGACACCGGAGGCCGCCACAGAGTGAGATAGAGCTACTGCCTACTGCTACAAAACACAGGCAGCTTTTGTCCAAATGACTTAGGGCACTTCCAACCCAGACTCTATGATAGAGTCCATCCTTATTTATTATGGTGCCACATCAGCATTTTGATGACGTGGAAGGCAATTTAATGAAGAAAGAGAAGGAAACCAAGTCTTATTTGGACGCTGGGTCTTCGATACTCCCGAGGCCGCAAGAAACCACCATGCCTCGCGTTGTGGAGGGCAGCGTAGAGTCGATGGATCCCGTACGCCATCCATGCGCCGCCGCCGCAACTCCTCCCTCTCCCGCGCTCCTCCTCCTGTGCGCGTGCTCGCCCGAGCCCGCCATCGATCTCCCGCGTTTTCTCGACCTCCCGCGCATGCTCGTGGAGTTGAAGCCGCCGTCGTCGCCAAAGTTTCGAGGATGCGCGCCAATTTCAGGCCCTGCCCCCTCCAATCCCCCCCGGGTAATCTCCCTCCCTCTTCCGCCCATCTCCCATCGGTTCATATCCAGGTCCATCCATAGCTCCCTTCGATTCCATCTCCTCCCCCATACACTGTGACCCAAGAAGATCCCCAAATCTCACAGATGAATCGATTAACAAAGACTGATTCTCGGCGAGGCAGAGGCGTCCCTAAAACCCTTCCTCCATCCGTCCATGGTGCTGGGATCTATGCTCCAGTCGCCGGTGCTGCAGCAGCCCATGCTCAAGCTGGAGCCACCGGCGTTCCTCAAGATGCTGGTCTTCCTCGAACAGGTGCTTCACCCGTTGGTGGATGGTGGCCAATGTCATCTCCTAGAGAAGGGTAAATAAACTCTGACTAAATCTCCTAACGAAGGTGCTTTTGTTGCTGATTATGTGTTTCTAAATTCTGGTGTATGGAAATTCATATGGTTGCAGGTTATATCCACCAGGAGGGTTCTCAAATTTTCTGCAGTCAAACCCATTTGCTAACCATCCAAATGGAAATAAAAAATTTCACTTTGTTGGTGCTGGATTGAGTCAATCTTCAGTTTCACCAATTGACATGGGTGCTACAAGAACTCCCTCTCCAGCACATCAAACTGTTGACATAGTGGATGATATAGATGCAGAAGAAGATGAAACAATTAACATTGATGAGACTTCTAGAACAGCCAACCGTTTGAATTGGTCGGTCCGTGAAGACATACGACTGGTAGGTTGAAAGCATGCTATCTCCATGCACACTTGAAGATTAACTATTGTCTTTTTTCATTCTGTTCTTTTTGTTGTTTAGGCCAGTGCTTGGTTGCGTAATTCAAAGGATCCAGTAGATGGAAATGACAAGAAGTCAGATGCTTATTGGACAGATGTTACTAAAGAATACAACAAGACCACAGAAAATAGTCGTAAGAGGAACCGGAACCAACTGAAAATACGTTGGGATCGTTCTAAGAAACCATTAATTGATTTTCATGGATGTTGGGTAAATGCCAGTAGAGTGTGGGAAAGTGGGATGAGTGATGACCAGTTGACTAACAAAACACTAGAGATGTGGTCCGACCAAAATAATGGTAAGGCCTTCCATCTGCTGCATATGTGGAAGGTAGTACGTGGACAGCAGAAGTGGTCAGCATATCTTGCTAGGTTGAAGAAGGAAAAGGAAAAGAGTGCAAAGGCTGGTCCAGCTCAAATGGTGGATTTGGAATTAGATGGAGAAAAGCGACCTATAGGACATAAGAAAGCAAAAAAAGAACTCAATGAAAAAAAGAAGTCATCTGATGCTTTAGCTGATTTTAGTAGAAAAGTTGAGAAGTTCATTGAAGCAAGCATGAAGAATAGGGAAGACAGAGAGAAGATGACTGAAATTCAGTAAAGCTTGGCTGATAAGAAGATCGAAGCAACTAGGCTTAACCATGAAGCAGCTCATGAACAAACTAAGTGCAAAATGCTAGAAACTTACACACAGCTGTTGCTTGCGCCTACTGATCAGCTTAATGCAGAAGCTTTGGCTGAGAGAAACAAGACATTGGAGAGCCTGAGACTTGCTTTATTTCCTAAGGTATGACTGCAGTCAACCCTTGTTTAATTTGCATATATATTAATTGCTTCGAAGTGTTAACTGATGGATTTGTAATTTTGTAGAATTGATTATGCAGTAGCTGAATGGTAACTAATGGTTTTCTAATTTCCATGGAATTGATTTATGCAAGGTAACTAAAATCCTTTTATTTCCTATGATCAGTGCTATTTTAATTCCTGTGAACACCCACTAGCGTGAAACTGTAATGCATTCAAGTGTGAACTGAAATAGCATGCAAGTGGGAAAACATATAGCCACGACAATTGTGACTATATATAACACAGCCACGGTACCTTGTAGTCATTGCTTCCCTTTCTTATATGCTACATGCTGCTACTGCTTCCCTTTCTTCTCTGCTACCCGCTGCTATCCTTTACTGCCATGGATGGAGATGACAGCATGGGCCCTGCTGATCTGTACTCTATGGATGATTATCTTCAAGAGCAAGAAATTCTAGATGATTTAGGCGATCATATAGTAGCTGAGATGCAGTCAGTTGCTGATGTCATACAAGGTGGAAGAAGTAGGTGTGGTCCTAGGCGATATGTGGACAGGTCTCGTGAATAAGCCAGCAAGCAACTAATGGATGACTATTTCTCTCCTAATCCAGTCTACAATGAGACACAATTTCGTAAAAGATTTAGGATGAGGAGACCCCTCTTTCTTAATATTGTTGAGGCTTTGAGTGGGTGGTCTGATTATTTCACCGTAAGATTGGATGCTCTGAATCATCTCGGGTTTTCACCAGTTCATAAGTGTACAGTAGCGATCCGTCAATTAGCATATGGCGGTTCTGCAGACCAGCTAGATGAGTACTTGAAGATAGTAGAAAGTACTGGTGTGGAGTGCTTGAAAAAGTTTGTTCAGGGAGTCATTGAATTATACGGTGAAGAGTACTTGAGACGCCCCACAATACAAGATGTGGAACGATTGTTGGAGATCGGTGAGCGTCGTGGTTTTCCTGGCATGATAGGGAGCATTGATTGTATGCATTGGCATTGGGAAAAATGTCCGTATGCATGGAAGGGACAGTATACCCGTGGTGATCAAGGTGTGCCAACAATCATTCTAGAGGCTGTTGCTTCACATGACAGATAGATATGGCATGCTTTTCTTTGGAGTGGCGGGGTCCAACAATGACATTAATGTGCTGAATTAATCTACTTTGTTCGTCGATCAGTTAAGAGGAGAAGCTCCCCAGGTGTAGTACTTTGTGAATGGAAGGCAATATAGCAAACCTTATTATCTTGCAGATGGAATATACCCAGAGTGGGCTGTTTTTGTCAAGTCCATACGTGCACCACAATCAGCTGAGCACAAACTGTTTTCAGAACATCAAGAGGGGGCAAGAAAAGATGTTGAATGTGCATTTGGGATTTTACAATCTCGTTTTTGCATTTTGCGTCGGCCAGCACGTCTATATGAACAAGGGGATCTTGAGAATATCATATTAGCTTGTATAATTCTTCACAACATGATAATCGAGGACGAGAAGGATATAGAGGACAATTCGTTTGACTTGATCGAGGAAGCAACCATGTCTACTGTTCAGCCGTCTACAATCACTCAAGGACATGATCCGGCGATGGAGGAGGTACTACAGAGAGATACCGAGATTCGTGACCGTGAAGCTCATAGGCAACTACAATCTGATTTGATTGATCACATCTGGCAAAAGTTCAGGAATCGAATTAATTAGGTAAAAATATTAAATTTATATATTATATACTACCCTGTTACATGAATACTTTCATATGACTATGTCACAATAGTTCTGTCCATCTCTCTTTTTCTTATAACGTAGTTGTTTATTTACTATCTCATCTTATTTTACATGTTGATGATCAGGGCATAAAAGTGTTGATGGCTTCTATCTGGAGGATGGTGGATTGTTTTCTGTAGGCAGGAAGACTTCTGAAGCCACGGCTGGAGATTATCTAAATATATTATCTAATTATTTTGGTTTTTCTATCTATATTTCTGTTCTTATTGTAATGGACGTCAGTCTCAGTCATGGTGCATGCTATATTTCTATCCTTATTGCTATTGTAATGGATGACTCGTGGCTAGCTTATGTAAACTTTCATTGAAGTTCTGTGTAGAGTATCTTTGCCGGCTAATTGATATATTGTATGGGTTGGGTTCATTCACATATTGCTTCTGATGATATATATCATGTATGCGGATGGTGATATTGTTGAGAGGTGTATGTGGGTCACACAGTTTATGCCACAACTGATCACCTTTCTTTGTGTTGAGTAATAAATGTTTTTATCTATAGAAACTACTATTACAAGTCCTACATTAGAGATCATGGTTTCTTGTGATAGAGTCTTAGACGTTAGGATTCTATGGGTAAAGTCTGGGTTGGGAGTGCCCTTAACAAATCATGCTTCCCGGCTGATGCCTCCCTTGTGACTTTTGCCTTTCTGTCCAGTCCATGAGCATTGCTTTTCGCCTTGCTGGTGCTGCAGTGCAGGCAAAGAACTTGGACGCAAGGACGCCTGTGCTTGGTTTTGGTTGGATCTGCCGCCTCTGCCCTCTTGTGTTCTGTTATCGAGGGATGCACGTTAGCTTCCTTTCCATCTGGGTTTCAGTTTCGCCCTCCAACTCCAAGCCTCGATTCTTTACTGATCATTGTGCTTAGCTTAGCTTGGTACTACTATAGCTTTATTCCCCGAAATTGTGTGAGCCCGATTGGTTCTGCAGGACCAGCCTTGGAACGCGAGGCTTGCATCCGTGACTGTTCCACAAGCTTAGGAGCCAAGCAAGGGTGCCCCAGCCTCTACCCCAAGTATCTGATGCCTTGGAGTAGACTACTAGACTTGGTACTCTTCTTTGTTTGCCTGTGCCATTTACTCTTTCACATGTTGAGTTTTGACGACAAAGTAAGTGGGATCACTGGCAGCTGCTACGCCTACGTACTAGTACTACTACTACCTCACCAAATCCACGCTGCGTCATGGAAGACTGACGACTAGTTTCCTGCACTGGACTTCAGTCTTCGGACTCCTTTGGAGATAGTAGGTCTGCTGCTACTGGTGCGCCGAATGCGATCGAGGACGCCCGGCCGTACTCCTTCCTAACCCGGGCCTGTGATATTCCTTTGGTCCCGGGAGTAAGCTTACCTGCACGCATTTTGGTGACCTAACGAGCTGTCACATTCCTGTTCGTTGCTTAACCAAATCTGCTGCTAATCAATGGCTCGGTCACACAGCCCCTGTAGTGACGCGTATAAATCATTGCGAGATTTTCCAAAGGTTTTACACTTGGATTGTTGGATCCATTACATGCATGGCCCCATCATTTTGTTCTTACGCTCTTTAATTATTGATGACGGCTCCGTTCGACTTGCTGAATCTTGGCTGAAAAACACCGTTCTAGCTGAAATGTTGTGAGAGAAAAACACTATTTCGACTGAAAAAAGAAGCCGAACAAGCCGGACGGATATGGGATAAGCCGAACGGTACTTCAGATGCCTTTGGAATTTAACTCAGAATCCGCGCTAGCCAGCAGGACTTGATGCCGCTGTCGCCGACGCTTGTCGTTACGATCTTCTTGCCTTGATGTCGATCGCCATTAGAATAACAGCGACAGGAGCTGGGCTTATTCGGTGGCCACACGGCTGCTCAATGGCTCGCTCGCGGTGGTTGGCTTTTAGGTGCCCCGAGCCTGAGTTTGTTATGCTATTAGCGATTATCATTATCACTTACTCACTCTAAGTGCTGTACCACACTTTTGTTCGATTCATCGAAGCAAAAAGACAGGCTTGTCAGGTACTGCCTGCCAGGTGGGCCATGCCAGGCTGTCACCAGTGGAGGGAACCAGCTACATAAGGACAGATGAGGACAAGCCAAGGGGATCAACCAACAACAACTCTGTAAAAAGACTAAACCTAATCACGCTATCGATCGCCAGCCTGATCGGCGGACCTCGTTTTCCTTTTTCTGAGTTCCCCAGCGCCGCCGCAGCGAGCGTCGTCGACACTTGTATCAGAGCCATCGATTTTGGTACTGCTCCATGGATCCCTCCCTCAAGTTTGCCTGCGACGAGATCCTCAGGAGGCTGGATGAGTTGGACGCTCTGATGGAGCAGCGCTTCTCGCGGACCATGGCCACGCTGGAGCAGCGAAGCGCCACCGTCGAGCTTCGCGTCGGCGGCCTCGGGCAAGCGGCCGCGACGCAGCTCGTCGAGGCCGACAACTGGGGCAGCCTCTTCGACGAGATCCCCGCTCCCGACACCACCTACTCTGGCTCCGACGCCCTTCCCTTCTTCACGCCTGCGCCCGAGGCTGCCTCCGAGTTGCCCCGCCCCGCGTCCGAGCAGTTCGTCTCCATCGCGCTCGAGGCGGCCTGCGTTTTCCCCGCAGTCGACGCCCTCCAGGAGCTCGAGTCGCTGGGGATTAACGGGTCGCATATCCACTCCGTCGACAAGTTCCTCGTGAGGCCGTCCTCCACAAAATCGCCTCCGACGACCCCCCGACGCGCTCCGCCTCTACCACAGGATTTGGTCGTCGGGAGCAGTCGACCAGCGCATCCACCAACGTCCTGGCGGCGCTTCCCCGTCGTCCGTCTTCGCCGCCTACCTCATCGCCAAGCTATCCTCGCCCGCTGCGCTGGATCCGACCGCGCCCCTACCTTCTGGCGCTGCGGTCGAAGTCCGCGTCGTCGTAGACGGCCTCCACGTCTCCTGGTTCGAGACCGTCGTCCGTGCCTTCGAGCCCGCGCGTGGGCGCCGCAACCTCGCGAGGTGCCCCGGCAAGTCTGCATCTCCTCCTGCTCCGCCTCCGCCGTGGTCAACTCGGCCCCTACCGATGCCATGGAGCGGGCGCTGTCGATTGTGCCGTTCCCCAGCTCGTGTCCGTATGAGGCGTCCGAGGTCGAGAGCTCCGATCTGCTTCCCAGGCCTCCGCGCCCGTCCTGGGCCGACCTCGGCGCCATCCTGCACGTCTACATCGCCGCCGCTGTCCCCTCCACCGAGCTCTGCGACGACAGAGCCTTCCCATCCATGGTCGTCAAGGACGCAGTGCACGTCCTGCCGCTGGAGGTGGTCGACGTCGCCCTCTTCTCCGCGCCGCCCTCATCCTCGTACCTAACGCCCGACGACTCCAGGATTTCGGGCCACGTTTTGGGGCGGCTCGATGCCAACATCTCCGCCCATGCCACGTCACGCTCGGACATCTACTCCCCGCGCTCCATGGGGTTCTCCAGCACCACACCGCGGCCCAGCAACCTGACCAACGCCGAGATCGACTCGTTGGAGCCCCAGGGCATGGGATTCCGCGAGTACTGCTACTCCATGGTCAGCCACAGCTGCAACTTCGCCGGGGACGCGTTCGGGCTGCGCACCGGTGCCACGCCCGCGGCCGTTCCTTCCCCTGCATCCGCGACGGCGTTACAGCGCGCGCATGCCCCGGCCTCGCGGGTCCCCGTGGTCGCTGAAGGACTGGGCGACCTCAGGGCGCTCATCCTCGCCGGCGTCGTCTTCGCCACCAGGGGAGAGGCGAGTTTCCACGTCTTCTGCATCGACGTCTCGGACCCCGTCCCCGGGAACGCGCCCGCGCACCTCATCTGCCTCCACGGTGCTTGCTACGTCGCCAACTACGCCCTCGAGTACAAGGGGATTCACCACCGCTACCACGACGCAGTCACGTTTGCCATCGGAATTGGCATCTGCGCCTTCGAGTCCTCGTCCAGGGCGTGGGCGTGGACCCTGGGCACCGATGTCGCCGACGTCGAGGCTATCGAGCTCGGCTCCGAGGTCGGCGCCCTCGGCTGCGCGTTCTGGCGCACCACCATGGTGCCGTTCCTCTGCTACGAGCCAGCCTCATGCTGTGTCGACCTCATCCCCGCGCCCGTTGAGATGATGCGGTGGGCCTACTGGGAGCTCGGCGAGATGGAGGGCATGCTCTGCTTCTCGTGCATGGGCGCCCGCGTCGACATCTTCATCGCCTTCGGCGTCGATCCACGCAACGCCGACGAGCCCGTGCGCACTGACGCCATCTACGCCATCGAGTCCTTCCACATCGGCCCCGTCGAGTGCGCGCTCCGCGCCGATGCTGTAGGCGCCACAGGTGGTGGGCAGTTGGCATGGGTGGTGGCTGCGGGATCAGCGCCGACCAACTGCTCGACGCTTTGCCTGGCCGGCAGCCACTACTTCGGCAACGTCCCTGGCGGTGCGTTCTGGGAGGAGGAGGTGCTCCACAGGGGCGACGACAACTACAACGGCGGCGAGAATGGGCGGTCCTTCTGCCACGAGCCCTAGAAGGTGGTGCATGCGAGCTTCGCAGACTACACGGCCGTCGCCGAGTGGCTGGAGACATGGCTTCCCGACGCGACGTTCATCATCGAGGAGGGCTTCGCGTTCGTGACCGGCGACGACCCTGTCGACGGGTGGCCGTCCATGCCCGTTCCTGGCGGCGCCCGCTTGGACCAGTCAAACCGGCGATCAAACACCTGCGAGCCCCAGTTCAGCACGGAGGTGAAGATGATTAGCCTTGCCATCCATCGCCACCTGCTCGACCTCGCTACGCTGCTGGACCACACCATGGCATTCGATGCAAGCTCTCCGAAGATCAATGCTGCGGCTTGAGGGCAAGCCGCAATTCAAGGAGGGGGGAATGTCAGGTACTGCCTGCCAGGTGGGCCATGCCAGGCTGTCACCAGTGGAGGGAACCAGCTACATAAGGACAGATGAGGACAAGCCAAGGGGATCAACCAACAACAACTCTGTAAAAAGACTAAACCTAATCACGCTATCGGTCGTCAGCCTGACCGGCGGACCTCGTTTTCCCTTTTCCGAGTTCCCCGGCGCCGCCGCAGCGAGCGTCGTCGACAAGGCTACTCTTGTCCCCCTACGTCTTTTGGCGCCATTTGCCATCCGTCTCCCTGCGGTGCACGAACCATACCAATCATCCCCCTAACAAAACCTCTGCGGCAGCCTAAATGCTTTTCTGTTCGGCGTAGATGCTAGGCTCCAAACGATCACCGAACGCCACCACCTCCATGCATCGATCCACCCCCCAGCACAGCACTGGCCCAACACATCACGTCGATCGTGAACCTGAACGTGCTCGCGCCAGCGGATGCGGATCGCCACGACCGCGACCCGGAGGCGCTCCGAAACTTCCGACGCGCTCGGTGTCCATGTCCTCCTCTCGCTGACATGGGATTGGAAGGTTGGAAACGGTGGTGGGCCCGGACGGCCGGCCGACGCCGCGGCGGCAGCACACCAACCGGCGCCTAGTTCGTCTGGGCTGGTTTGGCTTATAAGCCATGACTGAAAGTACCGTTGGCTGGTTTGGTGTGAGAGAAAAACACTGTTTGTTGGCTGATAAGTCATAACTTAGAAGCCAAATACGACTAAGCGAAACGTGCTGCGGACCTGCTGCACCTGCCCATAATAGTGGCTGGAACGGGTAGCTTCCAGGAGGGGAGGTGTGGCCTGACGTGCATGAACCACAAGGCGATCGAGCAACAGCGATCTTCTAAAGATCACAGGGGCGATGTCGTTGGGCAGTGCCCATCATTGGCATGGCATGGCACATTGGCACTGTCCGGCCGGCCTAAAAGAACTCGTGCTCTTGTCCGTCGTCCCGTCCCGGGAGTACGTACGGGTACGAAGCATGTGAAAGGAATTGAATACGATGGCGTAGGGTGGTTGATGATCAGCAGTGGGTGTGGGTGGAAGGAGTTCATCGCACTCACAAGGCTGATGGACTGTTTAAAAAATACGAAATGTGAAAACAGCAGTGGCCAAGGAGGAGGAAGGAATACAGGCAATCATTAGTTGCACTTGCCTTGCGTTTCCAGCTCTCCAGCTGGTCACTGCCAGCCTCCAACCTGGTCAGCTGTGTACAGTGTAGCCTTACACCCTTGCCAAGCGATGTGGGGAGCAGGATGTCGTGCACCGAGAGCCGTCCGATTGGGAGGTAGTGGCATCCGTTTCTCCCAGCGTGGTATCAGTGCATGGGACCATGATATATTTTTTTCTCGAACGTGCACTGTAGCATATATTTTATTAAGAGGAAAAAGAGAACATCCAAACAAACAACGGCAGCGTCGACGTAAGGTAACCAAAGGTTGCCCCGTCGAGCAGCACAAACATAAAACAGAGCGGCAAAAGAAAAACCAGAGGTAGCCGACAGCGAGCACACAAGAGACTAATTACATGAACGAAGCGAGCGACAACAGGGTCGAATACCCGGCCCGCAACCACAAGGCGGCCTCCTGTTGGATCTCCACACACAGCTCTCGAGCATCCTTGGCTTCATTCCTGAACGTCCGTGCGTTACGTTCCTTCCAAAGCACCCAGCAGGTTAGCATGAGCGAATCAAAGCCCTTCCTGCTGCTTCGGGGCACCCTATGCCTAGCCCAGGCCCACCAGAGGAAGGGGTCGACGTCACCATGAGCGGCCATGGCTGTGAACCCAAGCTTGGATAGGAGCATTATCCAGACCTGATGGCTGAGGACACAACCCAGCAGGATATGATCCAGAGTTTCGGAGGCTTGAAGACACATGATGCAAGCGTCACTGTCCTGCAGCCCATGACGCATCCGCCGATTAGCGGTCCAGCAATGACGATGCAGAGCCAACCAGAAGAAGAACCTGACCTTGGGCGGTGCGCGCGTCCCCCAAATCAACTTAGCACCGAATGGCGAGGTCGATCCGATGAACATCGCACCATACGCCGCCGCCGCGGAGTACTTGTGGTCAGCGGACCAACGCCAGATGACGGAGTCCGTAACCCCCGTCACAAGCTGGACACCGCGAACCCGCTCCCAGAGGTCCATGTACTGGAGGAAGACCTGAACAGTTTGTACCCCAGTAATGTTGAACACCCAGGCGTGATCAGCCAGACCCGACACCACAGACCTTGACCTCGCCTTCGCCCGTGGGACTGAGGCAAACACCGCAGGCGCAATTTGTTCAACACAGCACCCATGAATCCATGAGTCTTGCCAGAACAGCGTTGAGGTCCCGTCCCCGACGACCATCCTGGTTGCTGCACGAAAGAGGGCACGCGTGGCTTTGTCTGATGATGATGGAAGGTCTATCCAAGTTCCGTTCGGGTCAACCTTCCGCACCCACTCCCAACGCAGTCTTAGAGCTAGACCGAACCTTCGCAGGTCGATGATGCCGAGACCACCGAGCTCCTGCAAACCACCTCCCACGCAACGCGACACATGCCCGCGCCCACTGTGGCCGACCCAGACTAGATGAACGATCAACGTAGCTTATCGATGCGGTCAACCGCCCATGGCGATAGGCACACGGCAATGGAGAGGTGCACTTGGATGGCCAAGAGCATCGCCTGTGTCAACGCCACCTTGCCCGCAGTGTTCATGAGCTGACCCTTCTAGAGCGGAATACGCGCCGTGACGGTGTCAATGAGGAATTGTTCCTCGGTCCGGCGCAACCTGCGAGTAGAGATAGGGATGCCCAAGTATTTGCACGGAAAGGCTCCGATTGTGTAGGACAACATGTTTGCAACCAGCCGAAGCTCCTCCTGTGAACAGGCAATCGGGTTGGCGACACACTTGCCCAAGTTAGTGTACAAACCCGACGCATCGCCGAAGATCTGCAGGATGGTTTTGATGGCGACGATGTCGTTCATCTCTGGCTTAATGAACATGACGACGTCGTCCACGTATAGCGACACCCTTGAATGCACCGCGGCGCACCGGAGAGGTGAGAAGATGGACTGGGACTCAGCCCACCGGATGAGTCCGCCAAGCACCTCCATAGCTAGGACGAACAACATCGGGGACAAGGGGTCACCTTGCCGCAAGCCTCTAGCATGGCAGATGCGGTTGCCCGGTCTGCCGTTGAGGAGGACTTTGGTGCTCGCCGGACCAAGGAGGATAGACATCCAGTTTCTCCACCGCCGACTGAAGCCGAGCCGTTGTAGGACCTCCAAAAGGAAAGGCCAACAGACGGAATCGAAGGCTTTCGCAATATCGATCTTAAGAAGGAGGCAACTCTGCTTCTTCTGGTGCAAGGTCTTGCAGGTCAGTTGAACGGCTCTGAAATTATCATGTATGGACCGTCCCTGGATGAACGCGCTCTGACTGGGATGCACCAGAGCAAGCCGACGGGCAAGACATTTGGCAATAAGCTTTCCAAAGCTGTGCATAAGGCTGATCGGGCGGTAGTCACTGATCTCCTAGGCTTCATTCTTCTTTATTAGGAGAATCATGAAGGCATCATTGATTAAATTGAAGCTACGCCCGTCCAGTGACCAGAACGCATTGAAAGCGTTGACAACGTCCTGTTTGATGATCGGCCAGGCAACTTTGTAGAACAGCCCGGTGAAGCCATCCGGCCCTGGAGCTTTGTCCGACGGCAACTCCGAGATGGTCGCCCATATCTCGAACTCGGAGAAGCAGATGTCTAGCATGGATAAATCGTGCTGGGCAAGACCCACGCTGTCGAAATTCACAGTGGCCGGTCGATGGAATGGAGTGCCGAGCAGGGCGCTGTAGTGGTCATACAATGCGTCCGCCATCTGCTCATTGAGGACAAGGTCGTTCCCCTGGACCCTGAGCGAGGCGATGTGGTTCTTTCGACTGCGGTGGCAAGCCTGAAGATGGAAGAACCTCGTGTTGGCGTCCCCTTCGGCTAGGAACATCAACCTAGAGTGCTGCCTGGCGATTGTTCTTTTGAGGGACACGAGGCCAAGGCATTTGCATTTCATGTCCTTTCTCAGCGCACTCTCCTCAGTCTATAGTGGTCACCAGTTTTGTGTGCAGTCCAAACGCAAGATGACCTTGCGAGCAATGGCAAGCTGTAGCCAGACGCTCCCGATATTGTGCATACTCCAACTTTTTAGCGCGCGAGCGACGTTCCTGAGTTTGTAGTCCATGATACGGAACGCGTCTGCATGAAGCAAGGTCGGTTCCCATGCTGAGGCGACGACGTCGAGGAACCCAGGCAGCTTTGTCCAGAAGGACTCGAAACGGAAGCGCTTGCATGCCCAGGGAATGGCATCCATGCGTAGCAGTAGGGGTGCATGGTTCGAGCAGTCCGACGAGAGCGCACGCATGTGGTGGTTCGGGTACAGTTCCAACCAATCCACCGAAGCGAAAGCACGGTCAATGCGCTTGAGCGTTGGGTGCAGGCACTCGTTAGTCCACGTGAACAGGCGCCCGTTGAGGTGTAGCTCCTCGACCGCCACCGCACAAAGAAAATGCCTGAAGCGGCGCATACACCGGCGATCAAGCCAGTCGTTGTTCTTATCCGCCACGCGGTAGATCATGTTGAAGTCCCCGCAAATGAGCCAGGGATCCAGCAGCGAGGAGCGGAGTGCCGCGAGCTCGTTAAGAAAAGCATGCTGGGCATTAGCATCCAGCGGCCAATAAACGACGGTGATCCACCAGGCCAACCTAGGATCACAGCGACTGGTGATTTTGGCAGTTACCGAGTGTGACTACAGAGACACATGCGACGCCGACCAGGCGTCCGTCCTCCAGCCAAGGAGAACTCCACTAGCGGTATTCACAACAGGCAAGAAGGCATACTCAAACGATGTTCATAGGCATCCAGAAGCAAGTTGGTTGCATACATTGGAGAGCTTAGTCTCCTGCAAGCAAACAAGCGAGACCCTCTCCTAGACGATGAAGTTCCTAATGACGTTGCGCCGCGCGCGACCATTGAGGCCATGGACATTCCAGACTAAGATGTTTTCGTTCGACATCGACAACATTTGGCGACAAGGATGCAGAGGTTGCCTAGACCTCAAGCTTGACCCCCTCAGCAAGCTGGATGCCGTTGATCGCACACCCAGCCGGGAACAGCATCCTGATCGCTTCCCACTTGGACTTCGAGAGGGGTTCACCGAACAGGGCCAGGTACTCATCAAAAGCACCGTCCGCTCCAGTCTGTGCCGGCTGCAGCGGGCGTACTCCCCACTTGGCCATCAACACATTTTGTGCCTGCACCATTGGATTAGGTGCCCTACATTTGCTCTTGGCCATGAGCCTGTCGCTCCGACGCGGCGGTGAGAGCGGCGTGTCCACCACACGGCTCCTCCTGGGGGCACGTAGTCTTGGGGGCTCAACTATGATAGGCTCTGTGATGACGGAGCACAGCTGCTATTAGAGGCACCTTGAGATCTCCGTCGGTGTAGCCGGGGCCGGCTGAAAGCTCTAGTTTGGTTTTGGTGAATTGATAAAACCCTAAGTGCTAACCTAGTTTATCAAGTAATCATGAGATAGGTAGCACACTCCAAGTGATGAAGCAAATGAAGATCATAGCATGATGATGATGATGCCATGATGATGATCAAGTGCTTGGACTTGGAAAGAAGAAAGAGAAAAACAAAAAGCTCATGGCAAGGGTATAAACCATAGGAGCTATTTTGTTTTGGTGATCAAGACACTTAGAGAGTGTGATCACATTTAGGATTGATAGCCGTACTATTAAGAGGGGTGAAACTCGTATCGGAGTGCGGTTATCAAAGTGCCACTAGATGCTCTAACTCATTGCATATGCATTTAGGATCTAGTGGAGTGCTAACACCTTTAAAAATGTTTGTGAAAATATGCTAACTCTTGTGCACAAGGTGATACACTTGGTGGTGTTGGCACATTTACAAAGGAGGTGGTGTTTGCAGTGTTGAGATGGGTTTGGGTCCCTCTCGGTGCTTTCGGGAAAATGGAATGCCTATTTTCTATTGAGCCGGATGAAAATTCTTGGTGGTTGGCACATTTGAGCAAGGGTGAAGAAGTTAGAGTTGAAATGGAGTTGGTCGAAATGATGCTGGCGTCGGTCTACTGACCGGACGCTGGGTCACTCAGCGACCGGACGCTGAAAGGCTGCGTCCGGTCATGCTGTCAGACGGCATAGTGGCTAAGGTTGAGCACCGGACGCTGGTCTGTGTCCGGTCAAGGTGGACCGGACGCGTCCGGTCGAAGAAATACGCCTCGAGGAGCTTACTGGAAACGACCAGACGCTGGGGCTTCAGCGTCCGGTCAGTTTTGCCGGAGCGTCCGGTCAGCTTCGTAGCCATTGAAATCTGACGAACAACGTTTGAAGCTGGTGACGCATGGCGTCCATTGGGTGACCGGACGCTGAGGGCCAGCGTCCGGTCAGTATGACCGGAGCGTCCGGTCAGAGCGCGTTTTGCCCAGTGAAGGGGTATAATGGCTCTATTTGATTGGGGCTCTATTTATAGCCCCATGGCCGGCTCAAGGGATATCTCTTGCACATTTTCATTGACATAGCAACCTTGTGAGCTTAGCCAAAGCCCTCCCACTCATCTCCATCATTGATCCATCATCATTGTGAGATTGGGAGAAAATCCAAGTGCATTGCTTGAGTGATTGCATCTAGAGGCACTTGGTATTCATGTTGCGCTACGGATTTCGCTTGTTTCTCTTGGTGGTTGCCACCACCTAGACGGTTGGAGCAGCGGTGAAGGATCGGCACGAGTTGGTGATTGTTCGTGGCCGCCTTTGGTGATTGTGAGGGGAGTTGTACCTTCCCCGGCGGAGTGCCGAAAGGTAACTCTAGTAAATTGCTCGTGTCATTGAGTTACCTCACTTGTGGGTCAGTTCTTGCGGTGTCCTATCGTGTGGATGAGGTTTGTGAAACACCTCTTAGCCGCCGAACCACCAAGTGTTGGTCAACACAACGGGGACTAGCATGTTGGCAAGCACGTGAACCTCGGGAGAAAAATCGGTTGTCTCTTGTCATTTGCATTCTCCCGGTGATTGGCTATATATTCATCTTGTAATTGGTTCACTCCACGACCCGGCGGTATAATTGTCTCACTTACTCATTTACATTTCCGTAAACTAGATATAGCAAGCTCTTTAGTGTAATTAGAATTGAGAGCTTGCCTTGTGCTTTAAACATATCTAGTGGAGCTCTTTAGTGTAGCTTTTGTGAGAGCTCTTAGTGAGTAGTGGTCAAGTAGATTGTGTGCCAATAGATCATTGCAACTAGAATTGTTGGATAGGTGGCTTGCAACCCTTGTAGAGCTAGAGCAAGTTTGCATTTCGCTATTTGTCTTACTAATCAAATTGCTCTAGTTGATTTGTAGTTTTTAAATAGGCTATTCACCCCCCCCCCTCTAGCCATATTAGGACCTTTCACCGGCACCGCCGCCGATGCCGCCGCATGTTGCCCAGGCTAAGGTGGAGAGGCCACAGTTAGTGCAGAAGGCCTGGGTGGCGTCCTCGCGTGATCAGGCGTTGGCGTCGTCCATGCAAGGTCCGGGCCATCTTGGACTGTTGTGCATGCCGGCCGGGATGGGCCGACAAACTCTGCCTGGACATGATTATTCAAAACCACGGGCACATGGGGACCCATGGACACGTCTGCCCCTAACGTTGAGTAGGACGAACGGGTTGGGCCTACGAACTCGGCCTCGATGCAAAGAGCCCACCAGTCCTCGTAGGCCACCGTACAGGGGGACGCCTGGATGCGACGGCCCCCATGGAGTATCTGTGGGTCAGCCACGAGCAAGCGGCCCACAAAGCTAGCTAAAGGGCCTTCGGGCGCACGCATCAGCATAGGAGATGGGCTCGGCAGTACCAGCAGCCGGCAGACGCCCTTGGCACCCGAGGCAGAAGTCAACGCTACAGCAACCGGCGTGGGTGGCGTGGAATCCAGCTGCAAAGGAGATACGTCAGCGGCGTGTGGAGCAGTGTCCGACAGTGATGGGGCCTCAGGCACGCGCTCCGAGGACGCACAGGCGCACACACTCGAGGCCGTGGCGACGCGACATCCGGAATCTCGCGTGGGCCACCAATTGCGACGCCCGCACGCATGAGGCCATGCCTGCCAGGGACCAGCGGGCAACAAACCATCCCGACTAATACAGACGGCCGTGCCAATGCAGTCGGGCAAGATGGCGACGAGCGACGACAACGACGACGGTCAATCCCAGGATGATAGCGGTTGAAGTTGCTGTCGGCGGAGCCATCGTCGTCGCTGTCACGGTCGCCGAAGTAGTCATCCTCGGCACCCGTCATGAACCCCGTGGCGGGAGTTGCCGTCGCTTGGACCGTCGTCTTCATCATCATCACCCCCATCATTGCCATCGTCCGCAGGGGACGCCAGCACCACGCTCCAATCTTGGAACGCAACCAGGCGCAGCCTCACGAGGTAGCACAGCCCCGGAAGCACGGTCGAGAGCGGCCTCGACGGGGCTGAGGATGCGCGGCTCTGGGATGAACACGACCTGCTCGTCGGGGATGAACCGTGGATGCAAACACCATGCTGTGACGAAGAATTCCCGGTCGTCATCCGCCGGGACGTCACTTGGCCGGACAACGTCAACCTCGGCACAAGCGGGGCCGAGGATGGTCTGCGCCGTGGTCGCGTTCCGAGCATGGAGGGGGACGCGCCTCATCCCCACGAGCACCCTAAACGGGAACGACCCAGCACTGGCCAACGACGTCCTCCGCCATGGCCGCCAGATGAGTGGAAGATGGTCTGTGCCGTGGTCGCGTTCCGAGCATGGAGGGGGACGCGCCTCATCCCCACGAGCACCCTAAACGGGAATGACCCAGCACTGGCCAACGACGTCCTCCACCATGGCCGCCAGATGAGTGGAAGCTGCCGCCCCCCCGGCGGCGTGGCAAGTTTCTTTCAGAATCGTTATTGCTCTGTGGTCTGTAGTGTAGTGGGAGCAAGATGCCCAGGTCCAGTCCAGCTGCAAAAGCCTACAGCTGCCTGCTCAAGTTATCGCCAGAGAGAAATGTCACTGCATGTGGAGGATGCCTCTTCGGCAGCTGCATTTCAGCCTCACCAATCACCGCAAAACATAATTGAGATGCTGATGCCGCTGCCGCTGCCGCGATTTCAGAAAACACAGCCTTTAGAACTTTGATGTTTATGTCAGGTTTCAAATAACTATCCTCCAATCCTACTGCATTCCTGCGGTCTGCTTTCAAAGATTCCGTCGCCTGTTCGGCTGGTATTAAAGCCGGCTGATAAACCGGCCGAAGCTGTTTTATTGTGAGAGAAAAATATTATAGATTCTAGATGATAAGTCGGTTGATAAGTTCAAGCGAACAGGCTGGCGTTAGTTGGAGGATTAGAGGTAGTATTAACACTGTATTATGAGTCTGTTGAGAAGTCCCCATCCTTACGCTTCCACCATCTTCTGATATAAAAAGTTCATCCTAACTAACATCAATATTATTGCTATTTTCCTTTCTTTGGAGCTCTCTTGGTGCACATCCATCTGTAAAGATCCTCGAGTAGTCTAATGCTCTTTCAACTCCTGATGCTCCTGCAGATGTGTAACACTGAAGAAACACCATTGGCCACAGCTCACGAGTCAAATCAAACAAGTCATCACCATCTTGGAAGCAACATGAACTTCCAGAACACAGGAAGCGGCATTTCAAGTTCAACAGCAGGTGAACACAGGAATCAAACATTAGCTGAAGCTTGTGAGAGGTCGAAGAACCAAAGGGTGTAGAACTAATAACAGCAGACAGACAGTACTAACAATGCCAGAACTACAACATGTTAGGCCATTCTGGATGGAGTAAGGATGACAAGGAGATAAATGAATTAGGGCATTCTTGCTGAGCATAATAAGAAAAACCAGAACAGCAAACCATTGTGCCATCCTAGATTGGCAGGACATCAGGCCATTCTGGATGATGGAAGTCACATATAGAACAGGATTTCAGCAAAGGCACTCAAATTGTTTCAAATCAATTTAATTAATCCATATTATACGTGTACTGAATAGACATGTAAATGAAACAATTCTGAACTAATAGACCAAAAACTGAAACCTTTATCCTATCCAAGAATTGTACACCACCAATCAAGTAATTCCTTCCAACCCATGATAGTCACAACCTCCAAACCAGAGCCTAATGAATCAATCTGAATCATAGTGCAAAATGAACAAGAATTTGCTCCCCCCCCTATTCACTGTCTTCATCCTCTTGCTGCTGCTGCAATCTGTATACCACCCCTCCCCTGTACAGCCAAAGGCGGCAGCTCGCTTGTAGCAGTAGCAGCAGCTGTGGCAGCAGTGGCAATGCATTGCAAGGCAATTCCATTACCGACCAAGAACCACGGCAACCCCAAATCAAAGAATTATTGTGTATATCTGAACTTATACAATGCCGCCGATGATGACAAGGCTGACCGGGACGGCCTTGATGCTGCTGATGAATCGTTCTCGCCAATGTAGAGGTCGTACGACCTCCAGGTGTGGTCGAGCGGGCAAGGCTTGCCGGCGTCGAGATGGTCCCATGGCTTGCCCTTCCCAGACCAGTGCATCAGGCTGACGGGCCCGTTATGGAGAGGTCGGCAGCTGCCGAAGACGTTGTCGCCGCCCAAGCCGTGCTAGTTCCACCTGTGGTCGACGGCCTCTATCTCGCCGGCGAAGACGAGCAAGAAGGGGGGCAAGGAACCAAGCTCGTAGATTCTTTTCTCCTTCTGCATCTCCATCCAGCGCTCGATGCGCTGGCGGTCGTTGCCGACGCGCCATCTCCGGAGGTCGATGACCATGACGCTGGTGTTGAAGTAGCAGGGCGCGCGGCGGCGGCCGGCAAAGACTCTGGCGCCGAGGACGGGGTCGTTCCAGAAGGCCTCGGTGAAGTAGCGGGAGAAGTTGGCGTGGCAGTACTCGGGAGCGGCGATGACCACTGCGGCGGCAGCCGCGTCTCCCAGAGCCTCCTCACGTCGTCGACAGCGAGCACGTCGGAGTCGAGGTATTGTTAGCGTCACAGTACCTCTAAATCGTAGATCAGGGATAAATTCTTACACGGGGGAAACTGTTTCGGTAGCTCACCCTCGCCATAGTACAGTTGGGTCCGTGGTGAGCAGCAACATGAACGCCGATATCATGGCAGCGTGGGCACGGTGGTGGCGTTGCAGAGGTGATGGTGTGGTCGGTGATGACTTCCCGTCGCTGACAGCACGCTCTTTTTTGATCGGATTAGGGTTTCTTTTAGGAGCGGATTGTGGCGGCTCAGGTCAACCTCGTGGATAGAGCACCGGCCCCATCTTTCTTTATGGTGCTGTGTGATGGGAGCCCACCAACCATGGCGCGATTGGACATCCCTGATTAGGGCGCTGATCCAAAGGCCTAATTCGTGGAGATCAAACTAACATTCTTTCCCTTAATCTCACCTTATTACTTAAACTTAACTTACTTTATTTTATTCCCATTCCATCATAGATCAACGCATAGAGCATGCCTCATTGTCACGGTCTGTTGCCATTAGATTAAACATGTATAATGCACCTCTCTGTTTTAAAATAGATACTTAATTAGGCCCTTAGTATCAAGAAATCATAGGCTTTTCCATAAACCCATGTCGACTGTGTGTTCTCTGAACGCACTGGGTGGTTAGCCTTTGGTAAGCGGATCCGCAAGTACTTACTCGGTACTTATGTGCTCAATGCTCTCAAAATGATTCTGAATTTTCTCCTTTACAACATATACCTTAGTGTCAATGTGTTTGGCAGCACACTTAACTTGTTGTCTTCGGAGTTAACTTACTTTAAATGGTTATTGATGTTGTCTACCATTGTTAAATCCGGGTATAAATTCCCTTAACCTTCTTTTGTCTGTTCCTTAAGCCTCATGTCAAGCTATTCTATGGTATGCATCACTGATGACACCACAACTGTTTCTTTGGAGCTTTTTCCACAATAATACTCCAACTGCGAGTGTTAGCATCTGCAGTGGGTTTTACTACACATCTCGCCAAGACTTAACTTTTGTACCCTCAACTATTTAAGAGTTCTTATTCTTTCTTACTCAGCATGAGGCCTATAACACTTTACAAAAATTGCAAGACATTCTCACCTCAATTCCAGTGATCTATATCTGAACTGAACTTCTGTCAAAATATTCCGAATACATAAACTATGTTAGGGTAAGTTCTTACTTGTACTTGTACACACATCAAGCTTTCAACAGCTGAAGCATATGGAACCATATTCTTTTCATAGATCTCATATCGGTTCCTAGAACACTTAAAGTTCTCAAAACTATTATCCTTGACTATAGGAGCAGGCGTAGGTTTACTCGCATACATACTTTATTTCTTTAGAATCTTTTTTAAGTACGTCTTTGCGATAGTTCTAATACCCCATTTCTATCTATCGCGATGAATTTTGATTCCTATAACCAATGATGCTTCACCAAGATCATTCACATTGAAACTTGAGGACAAAACTTTTTCTTCTCCAATAACAGATTAACATCACTACTAGTGAGTAGAATATCATCTATTCACAGGATGTGAAAAATGAATTTTCTATTCTTGAACTTCGTATAAACGCTGTTGTCCTTCTTATTTTCTTTAAACCTAAACTTTTTTTTATCATTGTTTCATCAACTTCAAATACTACTGTCTAGAGACTTATATTTAACCCATAAATAGATTTCTACAGGCGACATCCCATATGTTCTTTTCTTCCACGACAAAGCCTTTTGGGTTGTGCCATGTAATCGTTTCATATAAATCCCCATTGAGAAATGCCATCTTTACATCCATCTGATGTAACTCTAAATTGTAATGTGCCATTAACACCATTATAATTCTAAACGAATCCTTACATAAGACTGGACAGAAAACTCTCATTGTAATCTATTAATTCTCTTTACGCAAAGCATATTGCCACAGGTCGTGCTTTATATCTTTCTACATTCCCTTTGAAGTCATATTTTGTCTTGTAGACCCAGCAACAACCTAATGTTTTGGCTCCATTAGGAATTACTTCTAAGTCCTAAATATCGTTAGTACTCATCAAATACATTTCAACTTTATATCTTTTTGCCATTTAAATGAGTAAACGCTTCTCATAACATCTTCAGATGAGGTGGGATCACCCTTCATTTGAATTTCTTTACTAACATAGACTTTATAGTCATCAGCAAACTGGTTTACTAATTCTTTGAGACCTTCTAGGGCCTCAGCTACTAGCACTTTCGTATGGGGTTGTTGTTGGCCTTCATTGCTAAGAGGCAATTGGTTCTACAGGCTCCTGTATTACAAGATCCTTGTTTACATTATTCATCTTCTACGAAGAGCCAACAACAGGTGTTGTATAGGTCATACAACATCAATAGGTATTGAGAAACTTCTTGCTCCTGAGTCACTGGAGTGGCCACACAGTCCCTCTTCTCTTCAAGTCTTAGGTCTCTACATACCTCTACATACCATGCTCCCCAAATCTTCTCATCTTTTCTAAAGATAGTGTATCTTCAAATATCTTATTTTGGGTTTAATCCGTTAAACTCTCATATGGCGCTTTAAGCACCACCTTAACATATTTGACGCTGACTACGCTATCTTTCTGTCGGAACTTTAAAAGGTCTAGGGATTTAGCTATTTCTCTGCTTAGGGGTATCATTATTATGACCGTTGTACTCCTCCGACAGTCGCATACATCTTAATTAATCTTTATCTTGCTCTTAATGAAGAGCATCTTTCTTAATTAAACTTGATATTCTCCCCCTCGAAATATGGCATGAACTTTACTGCCATAATTTTGATAACTATTCAGAAAGTCTGTAAACGAGAAGACACTTTTAACTTACTTCATTCACATGATTGTGTCATGTAAAACAAAGTTTTTTCTTGATCCGTTTAGGAGTAAACTTTCCTTCATTCACTTTAAAAAACTCAACGAGGTCTATCATTAGCAGTGCTTTTTGCAAGTCACACTTGCATCTTTTCTTATCTTTTGGTTAGTATTGACCATGACAATGTATTTCTATTGTGCCAAGGTCAATACTAGGACAGCATAAGAGCTACCCAAACTTCTCTCGCTATGCGGGATACAAAACATGTGAATTATCATAAAACGTCTTCCTCCATATAGGATTTACTAGCATAAATACTATTCCAAAACTTCTCCCCATACGGGATACATCTTTACAAAAACTTAGTCATGACGACTAAAACATTCAATTATACTTAATTTTCCAATTAAATTTTCCCGTTGTTTCCAATTTAATCAAAAAATTAGTAAACTAGCAAAAACTGTCCTGAACTGACTTGACTCAAGCCTTTTCATTCACATACCCCAGCATTGCAGCTCGTTAGCATGCAACCAAGTGATATCGTCGGTTAAATAAACAAGGTGCTTCTACATTAATTCTACATCACCGTTGGGCAGAAAATACAATTAATACATAAAACTCAGAAATTAACTTGAAATCAATATAACTACTCTTCAAAATTAAATTCTCCCGTTGGTTCGAATTTAATTAGAAGATAATCAACTTCATTGCAGCAGAAACTTAATAATGGAATACATTCTTTTAGTTTAGGAGCATTTCTTGGTCCTTATCTACTCTCTAAAAAATTTACCACGTTGGTGTAAAATTTATCAGAGATTTAAACTTTAAACATAAATTCATTATAATATTATCATCACTAACGTTGGTCAGAAAATGACAATACCATAATCTTACATAAACAAAAATGGGCTACTCCTCTAATTAAATTTTCCTGTTGGTTCCAATTTAATTAGGGGATCAACATAATCATAATTTACTAAATATAACTGCTCTTCAAATTAAATTCTCCCATTGGTTCGAATTTAATTAGAAGATAATCGACATTAAACTTTGCAGCGGAAACTTAAAGATAATTTATGAATTTTACCCACAGGAAAATTCACATTTCTTCTATTTTCTTTGAGCCATTTTTTATTTTCTAGAAATAACCATTTACTGGAAAATAAAAAAGGAAAAAACCTGGGCACAATCTTGACTGGTTCTCGGCCCAAAACGGCAAAAGCCGCCCGGCCCAACTCCCTTGCACGCGCGCTGCCCGCACCCAGGCCGCAACCTGGGCCTGGGCCAGCAAATCCGTGCGGCCGCGCGTGCCCGCTTGGGCCAGCCTTTGGTCTGGCTACTCTCCGCCGTCCATCTTGATCCGACGGCCACGCGTGCGTTTCGCTCGAACAAAACCGGCGACGGCTGACTCCCCCGGAAACCCAAGGTCATTCAGGTCTTCCTCTTCTCTCTCTGTCTCCCTCTCCTCTCTCGCGGCACAGTGGAGGGCCAGAGCGCAGCGATGGCTGAAGGAGAGTAATGGCGCCGCCGTAGGCCCCCTCTCCGGCGCGCGCGGTCACCCGAGGGTGAGCGCACCGCCGTCGAGCGGCCTTGCGGTGGTGCCCTGAACATGCGCGCGGCGCAGTGGAACGCCGGCGAGCCGGCGTGGCTCGGGTGGATTCCACGCGGTGGTAGGGTCACCTTCCCGCACGACGGTGGTGCGACAGCGACGCGCGTGCTCCCAAGCGTGGTGGAGCGCCGAGGTAGGCCTCTTCCCCTTTCCCTCTTCTGTCTTTGGATCTTGCTGTGTTCTTCTCGGTTCTTTGCCGATTCGGGATTAGGGTTAGGGTTAGGGTTCAAACCTTCTGTCTCTTTGCTCCTTCCCCTTCCCCAGTCGCAGATTCGGCCGGTTAAGGTTAGGATGAATCCACTGTTCATCTTCCTCGCCTTTTGAACCCACACGTCGGCGTCTCATCGGCGAGCAGTGGCTCGACTACCCGCACGGCGTTGGAACTTTCTTTCCACGCAGCGGCGGTGCGAAGACGGTGGAGAAACCCTGGTAGGTCCTACCCTTTCCATCCTTGGTTTTCTAGGGTTAGGGTTTGGTTAACCCTTATGCCTCGAACCGAATTGGATCTCTCTCAACTTGTTCTAAACTGTTACTACCCCGATCTAGATCTACTCACTAGAAAAACTTTGGCTCCGATACCATTGTTAGCGTCATAGTACCTCTAAATCGTAGATTAGGGGATAAATTCTTACTTAGATAGGGAAACTGTTTATGTACCTCGCCCTCACCCTAGTACAGTTGGGTCCATGGTGAGCAGCAATGTGGACGCTAGTGTCATGGCAACGTAGGCGCAGTGGTGGCGTTGCAGAGGCGACAATGAGGTTGGTGGCGGCTTCCCGTCACTGGCAGCACGCTCTCCTTTGATCGGATTAGGGTTTTTGTTGGGTGCGGGTTGCGGCGGCTTAGGTCAACCTTGTGGATAGAGCCCTGGCCCCCACCTCCCTTTATGGTGCTGTGCAATGGGGGCCCACCAACCATAGAGCGGTTGAGCGCCCTCGATCAGGGCGCTGATCCAAGGGCTCAATTGGCCATTGGGCCAATTGGTGAAGATCAAACTAAAAGTTATATCGCGCGCGGCACGCAGCGCGGGAGTAGGTCAGCGAGGTGGTTCCACGCGTAGTTGAGCGGCGCCTCGAGCGCGGTGCACACGGACACGGAGATGAGCCCGGCGATCGCGTCGGCGTGGAACGGGTAGATCTCGAACCGTAGGGACGGGAAGGAGGCGGCCACGGCGGCCCAGACTTCAGCGACGGTCGGAGCGCCGCCGCCATCCGCAGCGAGGAAGTGGAAGAAGACCGACTCCGGGCAGGAGGCATGCTTGAGCAGCAAGTAGATGGCCGCCATGGAGCCCCTGAGGTAGTGCGCGTCGAGCGTCATGGCGATGTGCACCAGGCCCGGTCGTAGACCCCCGTGCCCACCACCTGGGTCGGGCACCCCTCCCCGCTCCTGTACTCGGGCGCCTCGGCGAACCTCGACAGCTGTAACACCCCTGGTATTACGAGCTCGTTTAGCACCGCGATTTAGGCCTAAGAGAAATTTCCAAAACGAATTTCTCGGATTTTGATTTAAAACGTACTCGACGTGATGAGTGAATCCTGTGCGACTTAATTTTTGTGGACTCGAATCAACGCCCAAGTTAAATTACTCGGTGCGTAAAGATATTTAGGGATGTCGAACGACGATGCTAGCGAACGGTTTGTTCTGTTAGATTAAGCATGAAAAGCAACTTTTATAAATAGAATAAAATCCATTAATAAATAGAACAATATATATATACTCATATAGAATAAAATCCATTAATAAATAGAACAATATATATATACTCATGAGTTTATTTTGTTAAGCATGAACTGACGAGAAAGAGAGCGCAACAGTTTCGTTTATTTTTCTGGCATATAGCGTACTCGCCTTGCTTTGCAATTATGCACCCTCTCGTCTTCCGTCGTGGCTCTGCACCCCGACGCGTCCATTTGCCTGTGCTCCTGTCTTCTCTCCCTCGCTTGTGTCATATCTAGATTTTAATGAGAGCACGTGGTTCTGCCCCTGCCACGTTGTGTCCTCTCACCTTCCTGCGTTCGCCGTTTTTGGCCACGTTGTGCCGTCCCATCCTCCTTCCCTTGGCGTGCTTGAAATTGGTGGTGAACCCGCACGCGTCTCCCTGCTTGGTACGTCTGGACCTACCTCATTTCCTCTCCTCCTGGCGGCGTTCACCATCCATGTCTGTGTCTGTCTGCCTTTGTTGTCTGCTTGCCTGCCTCTACGGTCTCATCTTTGCTTATTACTGGACGAGCGCAGTGGCCACGTGCGCATGCCTTCTGGCGCGCCTACCTCTGTCCGCTTGGCCCTGCTGCTTTGATTTGATGCATCACGCAGTCCTTCCCTATTTGTTCACCTGCTGAGCCACGTGCTCACGGTCGCTGCCGATTGGTCCGCTCCGCCTTCAATCGCCGAGTTCGCTCGTGTGTTTCCCCCATCGATGCACCGTGCCTAGAGCCACCCTTCTTCCCTCCCTGCTCGCTCGCGCTCTCAGCCTCTCTGCTTGCTCTGCCGAGACATGCACTGCCATAGCTGTGCCCAACCGTCGTCGGTCACCCTCTCGGGGAGCGCAGCGCGTGCGCCCCTCGGCCCCTCCCACGCTGGTCTCGCTGCTTTTCGGCACGACCGTACCACGGCCGCCACCACCATCTCCTCACGCGCCGCCATGGCCTCGCGTCGTATCGCAGCACCGGCGTCCCTCTCTTCCCTACTCCTCCGCCGCTGCATGGCCGCCCGTGCTACTGCCGCGTCGCCTTGGCTTTCCCCCGTGCGTGAAGCTCCTCGGCCCGTTCACCGAAACCCCGCGTAGCTCCGCCTGCCAAGCCCGCGCGCGACTTCCTTCCCCTCCTTGCGAGCGCTGCTCCTCCTCGCTCCTCCTCTGTTGTGGCAGCGTGTGGCCGCTGTGCCCCGCCCCGGTCCGCGCTGGATTGGCGGCTCCATAGCGCGGCTCTGTCTCACGTCCTCTCCTCTGCGCACAGCGGCGCCCCTCCTTCTTCCTTCCCCGCGAGCGAGCCCCAGCCCGCGCTGGTCCACTGCTCCACGCGCCTCCACCGCCATCCCCTGCCTAAGCCAGGCTCACCTTCGCCCTCTACGCTGCCCCTACCGCGTTCCCACGCCACTTCACGCAGTGGTCTTGGCCACCGTTGCTGCGCCCCTCGGCCCGCTCCGGACCGCAGGCCCATAACGCGCCCGAGCCCTGTGTGCTCTGCATCACCTCCTCGTCATGGCCAGCACGTCGTCCGGGAACGCCGTCGCGCCATGGCTATGACCCGTAGAGCCCAGCCACTGTCCGCTGTCGTCGAGTGCCCCTGCCGGCCATCAACGCTCGCGGCTGGTCCATCTTGGGATGTCCCTAGCCTTGTCGCCATCACCTTCTGGTGTGGCAGGTACCTCGCTGCCCCCACGCGATGACCCACGATGGCACCACCACCGGTGCACCGCTCTCTTGGCCGGTGGATGGCCTCCACTGCCGGTGCTCTGCCTTTGAGGATGAAGAGAAAGGTATAAATCCAAGCAAAAATTTTATACAGGGTCTTTACTGCGAAATACATGACTCATTTAAATAGGACTCTAGACCTAGGGTTGAATAGAGAAAAACGCAGGTCGGGTTTTGCAAAATTGCCCGGTGGTTGGGGCTTAGCGCCGCACTTATTTGGCCGCCCTTGTGTGCCGCCTTGCTGGGCCACCAGCCTTGTTGTTGTCCTTCTTTGGGCGCTAAGCGCCGATTGGGCGCCTGCCTGCCAGGCTGGCTGCTGTGGTAATTTCTTTGGTCGAGCGAGCCAGCCGCGCTCGGGCCCAAGGGTCTTTTCTTCTTTCTTCGGTATTTTGTTAATATTAGTAATCGACTGAATGTTTGAAAATTCATAGTAAATAGTAGAAAATCATAAAAATACCAAACCATGTCTGTTAAGTTTCTAAAATCATGGTCTATCTGATAGGGTATTTCGTTCACATAGGTTCCATATGTTATTAGGGTTGCTCTAATTATTTTAAAGTGTTTAATATTATTAAAAGGTGAACTTGTAGGAATTTCCATGATTCTTTGGTAATAGTGTTGGATCTAAAATTTTTACGGTAGGCTCCTAGCAATATTAGATACTCATTGTAATTTTTGTAGCTCCGGAATAATTAGTTTGCTAAATAAATAATGATGTCCTGGTTTGAATATATATTAAATCGATAGAATGAAATAAAGAAACAACTTGGGTTTATATAACTAAAATATTTGTTGGGAAATAACGCCTTATCCAACCACGTGTATATGTAGCCTAAGTATGGTCGTCGTTAGAACTAACTCGTTAGCTTGTGAGGCGTGATCGGAATTCTAAGCGTACGGCTGTCATTCGTTATTTATATCTATGCATTTACATCAATACATATCATATAGGTACGATGATGGATCAACGAATCAATTGAAGGATGATTGGGAACCTGAGGATATGCATTTACATCAATACATATCATATAGGTACGATGATGGATCAACGAATCAATTGAAGGATGATTGGGAACCTGAGGATGGTGTAATGGTATTCTCTCCAGGAGATGATGCAATGGGCTTTCTATTCAATTGATGGTGGATGATCTGAAGATGCAAATACTAACTTTTAATATATATCTTACTTAGGCAAGCCCCGGTGTATAACCCCTGTTTTTCTGTAGTTTAAATCATATTTGTGCATTAAGTTAAGGAGTTGAATGAAACCCACTTGCATATATATCTTTATCCTATGAGTCTTACTAGTATGATAGGATCGTGTAGATTGCTATGCTACAGGACTCTGGTTGAAGTTGGGCGATGGCTGTCACTCGCGAGAGATAGGAAATATATTATTGAATTATTATCACTTGGAACATATAAAAATGGTGGAAAGGAAAATTATGACCGGGTAGGGATATGGTTTGGGTATTGGTGGGTGTAAGAGATTGTGTCGCCGTAGACGTGGGGCTTGGCTTGGTTACACTGCTTTCTCTGTTTGTGTCGGTTAAGGATCAACCGTTGCATAAGTCTCGAGGCAAGTCACAGATTTATTATCCCGAGCACATACTTGTGTATGGGCGCTTGGAGGACTTATTGCTCTCTTGTCATGGATCCGGCTCTTTCCGGACCGACTGTCTTGGTGGTTTTTGGGTTAGGAGGTCCTTGCACCGCACTGAGTCCAGGACTCAGGGGCGGGGGCTTAGAGTCCTAGTTTGGACGGGGACCTGGACACCCAGGACAGGAGGGTGATGGGTTGGTCCTGCTTGTGCCCGGGGTATAAGCGGGGCGTGTATTTTTGGGGTACCCAGCTGGGGGTATTGATTCGCAAATCGCGGGGCAATCTGGTACGGCTTGTTTTTGGGCCTAGCACCGTAGTAAGAACTGAAAGATGGAAGATGAAAAAAGGAAATCTGATTGCTTACCACCTGCTTGAAAGTAGCACAGATGCTTACATAAAATGGGTAGTTAATGAACCAATGCGGCTATTAATAAAAATCAAATATAAGGACGCACGCTTAGTAATGCTTCCTACAAATGCAATAAACCCACAAGCCATATAGCCTTGCATATCCTTGGAGTCTTTTCTTTCCTTCTGTCGGGTAAGTCTTGCTGAGTACAATTGAGTACTCAGGGTTTTGTTCCCCATGTTGCAGGTGACAGGTGGAGGCTAGAGCTGACTCTTGTGTATGGACTCCTCCTGGTGGGCTCAGCGAGGATTTCTTTACGCTGCGATCGTAGTTTTTATTTACTAAATGTTTTTATAAACGAAAGTTTTATAATCTGTTGTCATAGTTTACATATCAATGTTTCATCATGCCATGAATAGACAATTATTTCCGCTGTAATTCTGATCACATGTTTATATTCCGTTGTTACATTAAATTGTTCATAACTCTGATAATATGATTACATTCCGCTGTCATAATAATAAATGTTATACTCTGATGTACATGTAAAGTGATGTAAAAAATGGTTAAGAATGATGTAAGCTTTATTCTCTCATTTGTGATCCTGATGTAAAAATGTGGATTTTCGGGTTCTCCTCTAGGGTGTGCCTGACGGGACCGAGTAATTTAGTGTTCTCCTTCGAGTGCTTAGTGTCTAATAGAAGACAAGCACTCCTGGGAGGCATTAGATTAGACGGTTCTGCCACAGGTGGTATCAGAGCGCAAATGAGAAAATAAGGCTTCGAAAATCTTTTCTAAACTAAAATTTGACAACCTATTTTTGCAAAAAGAATAGGACGTTTGCATGCGAAGTTATATAAGTAGCATTACTATTATGATTATGTATCCAGGATAGATGGCACTTTGTTGACTTAGATAGGCTTAATCAAGTTTTCTGTAGGTACACTAACCCTGAGCATAGTCCGATAGTATCGACTAGCTACAGCGAGAGAACGATGTGTCAAAAATTTAAGCACGGTTGCCCTATATGCTGGCAACAGGGAAATGACGTGTAGGACGTGCATTCATGCATATCCTGCGGGTGCATTGTAGTACTCGTATTACTTGCAGATACGCCATCTATAAGTGTCACGCGTGTCGTTTTGTGCAAGACTGACTCGTTTCTGTTCCGGAGTTAGGTCTGCACTGTAGCTTCATGCTTTTGACGCCTAGTGGTTTGATTTTCGTTTATGAACCCTGACCTCGGCGCCATAGCTTTTGACGCCGAGGAAACACGTCTCGGCGCCATGGCCAATGGCACCGAGGTCTTGGCGAGGCGTCGGACGTGACGGTGACCTGACGCCGACGTCGATAAGGCCTCGGCGCCATAGATCTTGGCGCCGAGCTCGGCGCCGTAGATCTTGACGTCGAGCTTTTACCCTATAGATCTTGGCGTTTAAAATGAAACAAGTATAATTGTTCCGAGGAACATGCAACAACATCATTGTGGTTCAGCTGGTTAGGTCGCGTGCGACTTAGCTCAAAGGCCTGGGTACGAACCCGAGTGTTGAATCTTTTTTTGCTACATTTTTTGGCTTCCTGACTCAGTCGCTCTGTCGCTCTCTTCTCATATCATATCAAACACAGCATAACCATCATGTGCAAGCTAAGTGCAGCAAGGTTTCCTGACTCCAGCACTGATTGGGTCGATTCCATCCAACTGAGCTGACACGCACAGTAGGAGTATAGTATTACGAGTATGTGTCATGTGTGCACATCTGGATTCGTACATATATTTGCAGTAAAAAAAACGGAGAGACGACGACACCGATCGATGGTCCAGTCTCTAGCTATAGCAGGCTGATTAATTGTAAGGACGACGGACAGCGACACGGACGGTCGGACGTCGTTTTTCTCCGAGACTCCAAGGGCGCGGCAGCTGCCACGTTTGTTTAATAACGGGCCACGCACTTCACGGGAGCCAAAGTTTAGAATCTTTTTGCTGTTTCCGGCTCACAAGTCGCCATAGTACTCATTGTTATTTCTTTGGGTTCCCGTCGCCATATGCATGCATGAATTATTGCTACGTACTTATTTATTCTCCGGTACCCATTACAAAAACCCGGTTTAAGACAAGCTAAGGGTCCATTATTGATTCCCATCGACATTATTGGTATGATTAAATGTTGGACCCAAGGTTTGGATTCCAACTTGCCCAAAAATGCTTATAAAAATATAGCAAAAAAAGATTTAGTGCAGGGTTTGAACCCAGGCCTTTGAACTAAGTCACGCACATCCTAATCAGCTGAACGCAATGGCTTTGTTGCATGTTTCTCGGAACTATTATACTTGTTTCATTTCAAACGCCAAGATCTGTAGGGTAACAGCTCGACGCCAACATCAACGGCGCCGAGCTCGGCTAAGATCTATAGTGCCGATGCCTTATCCACGTCCGACGCCTCGCCAAGACCTCGGCGCCATTGGTCATGGCGCCGAGACGTGTTTCCTCGGCGTCAAAAGCCATGGCGCCGAGGTCACGGTCCATAAACGAAAATCAAACCACCACGGGTCTATTTATGAATATTTTTTTTAAAAAATGGCTGAAAAATAAAAACTTCGGCTCAAACGCGGCCACAGGCCCATGTGACTGACTAGAATAACAAATTCTCGCGCGCAGGTGCAGCCCGCACCGTCGCACTGGTATATCACCCGGGACAAGACAACGTCCTCTCCCTCCCGCTGATCCCAAGCCTCGGGGTTGGCAGCCGCCACTCGGCCGTGCGTGCAGGTGCAGGCACCCTCACAAGGCAATGTCCCGATCCCGAGAGTAGCTAGAGATCACCGCCCGTTCTGCACTGGCGCGGGGAGCGCGATTCAGGCGAGATCGTCGAGCATGAGGGCGTGCGCGCTCTCCCTCGTCCTCCTCGCCACCGCCGCGTTCTTCCCACTCTCCACCTCAACCGACACCATCGGCCCGTCCGAGTCCGTCACCACCGGCAATAACGAGACGCTCGTCTCGGCCGGTGGCGTCTTCCAGCTCGGCTTCTTCAGCCCGGACGATGATGGCGCCAGGACGTACCTCGGCATCTGGTACTACAACATCACGGTGCACACCGTGGTGTGGGTCGCCAACCGCCACAGCCCAGTCCGCAGCACCCCGGGCGTGCTCCGGCTCTCCGCCGACGGCCGCCTCGTCATCCTCGACGGCCAGAACGGCACGGTGTGGTCCTCGGCGGCGCCGACCAGGAACGTGACCGCCGGCGCCACCGCGCGGCTCCTGGACAGCGGCAACTTCGTCCTCAGCGCCGACGGGAGCGGCTCCGACTCTGACCAGAGCGTGGCGTGGCAGAGCTTCGACTACCCGACGGACACGCTGCTCCCGGGCATGAAGCTCGGGGTGGACGTCAGGGCCAGCATCACCCGGAACATCACGGCGTGGCGCGCCGCGTCCGACCCGTCGCCGGGCGACGTCACGTTCAAGCTGGTCACCGGCGGGCTTCCGCAGTTCTTCCTCTTCCGTGGCGACGCGAGGCTGTACACGAGCGGGCCGTGGAACGGCGAGATCCTCACCGGCGTGCCGTTCCTCGAGTCGAACGACGACTTCACCTTCATGGTGGTGTACAGCCCCGACGAGACGTACTACAGCTACTCCGTCGGCGGCGACGCGCTGCTGTCGCGGCTCGTCGTGGACGAAGCGGCGGGGCAGGTGCAGCGGTTCGTGCTGCTCAACGGCGGGTGGAGCAACTTCTGGTACTTCCCAATCGACGCGTGCGACTCCTACGCCAAGTGCGGGCCGTTCGGGTACTGCGACAACACCGGCCAGTCCCAGGCCTGCGTCTGCCTCCCGGGGTTCCAGCCACGGTCGCCGCAGCAGTGGAACCTCCGCGACGGGAAGGCCGGGTGCGTGAGGACGACCAGCCTCGGCTGCGGCGGCGGCGGCGCGAACGCGAGCAGCGACGGGTTCTGGGTCGTCAAGCGGATGAAGCTGCCGGAGGCCACCAACGCGACGGTGTACCCCGGCATGACGCTGGAGCAATGCCGGCAGGCGTGCCTCAGCAACTGCAGCTGCCGGGCGTACGCTGCGTCGAACGTCAACGGGGGTCTCAACCGCGGCTGCGTCATCTGGGCCGTCGATCTGCTGGACATGCGGCTGTACCCGACGGACGTTCAGGATGTCTACATACGGCTCGCGCAGTCGGAGATAGATGCGCTCAATGCCGCAGGTTCGGACTCTGACGCAATCTTTTTATTTTTGGTCACATACTACTTCTTTCAATTCAGTACAAATTTAGTACAATTTCAGTCAGTTTTTATGATCTTATAATTGCGCGATTCTATGCGTCAGTACAAATCTATATGAATTTTGTACATCCTTGCTAGGAACCTTACATGACAGATGTAGAAATGTAAATTGGAGCATACTGTTGTGAGACTTGGTTGAGATATCTCATCTCCGTAGCTGTCGAGATTAATTGGCCCCAGTGTCCCATCATCCGCCTAATTATAACTCGCCTAAAACGATCACGTCACAAAACAGCGTGTGCACTAGTTGAATTCTGCAGCACGCTCTTGTGCTGCTTTTCTTCGTCACCTTCTTTCCGCGCGTTCGGCTGGCTGGCCGCGTTCGGCTGCGCTGGCCAGCGCTCTTAGAAAACACTGTTCATATGAACAGTGTTTTCAGTCGGAACAATATTTTTTCCTCACACCAATCAGCCGGAACAATATTTTTGCTTATTTTTCAGTCCTGCCGAACAGCCCATTTGTCTCCTAGGCTTGTCCTGCCTCCTCTTTGCTTCTGTGCTCTGTAGTTTTAGCGCCTTTTTTCTAATCTGAACCGCTTGTTTCGTTTCAATTTATGCTGTAGGGGTGTAAACCCCTCCAGTTTCGTTCAAAAAAAAATTCTCGGTCAAGAATAGGCCACTCATAGAAGAAAGTATCACTGGCCACCACTTCCATTCTGAAAACCACACTGGAATGCTGCATACTCCCTCCATACTAAAAAAATAAAGTTGTTTTGGACAGCGACACGGTCTCCAAATCATAACTTTGACTGCTTATTTTTATAAAGATATTTATCAAAAAGTGATATATGTAAATTTTTGTGAAAGTATTTTTCAAGACAAATCTATACATATGGTTTTCACATTTTCAAACTCAACAACTTAAAAGTTATTCATGATTTATATTCATAATGTTTGACCCAGGCCTTATCCAAAACAACTTTATTTTTTTTAGTACGGAGAGAGTACACATTTGAGAAAAAAAGAAAACTTGGACAGAGTATTCTGTTCCCCGACCCAGACGCATTTGTTTTGATATATGATAGAGCAGGCAATTCAAGGATCACCTTTGAATGGAAGCAAAGTGGCATGCATGGGTCAACTATCAAAACGTAGCTTGGCCAAAAACCGTGGCAGCACTTAGTTTTCCATGCATCACAGTCGCTTGGTTTGGTACGGTGCAGTCTACCGGAAAACATCACTGGACGAGCTATCGTCCAACACCACCCAAATTGATAATGACACATTGAAAGTTATCTAGATATCATAAACTATACAGCGGCGACTGTTTTACATCGACCACATGCATGCATTTCTAGGTACGATTATTCTTAACAGGTGGTAGAAATACGAACATTTTTTCTAGTGGTAGCAGCGGCAAAAAATCCTAAAGCATTCAAAGGGATACATCATGCATGCATGTTTCTAAGTAAGTGGAACCAAAGCTTTGGTATTTTTCTAGTCTGAAACTTTTGCACGCTCGCATATTGACTAGTCGCATGCAGAACACAGTGTTAGGCCGGTTCACCACCTAACGTTTTGCCGATTGCCGCTGCTTGTTTTCCAGCGAGACACCGGGTCCCGAGCAAGCGCGTGGTGATCGGCGTCGTCGCGGCAGTTGCCGGCGTGCTTCTCCTGCCGTCGGTCGTCTGCTGCTGTGTCTGGAGGAGGAGGAGGAAACGTCACGGCGAGACCGATCACCACGACGCGCTCCCGTTCAGGGCAAGGAAACAGCAAGCGTTGGACGAGGACTGGAAGAGTGCCGAGAAAGACGTCGACGACCTGCCGTTGTTTGATCTGGCGGTGGTCCTGGCCGCCACGGACAGTTTCTCTGCGAGCAACAAGATTGGCGAAGGAGGGTTTGGTCCTGTTTACATGGTAAGAACGATAGGAAGGAGTGTGATTATTAACAGTAGGATGATAAAACCTGAAAATGGTAGAATAATCTGAAAAAGGGTTTGTCAGCCGATTGTCCCTGATTTCTAACGGGATGCTGGGACCTGCGAACTGTTGAACAGGGAAAGCTTGAGGACGGGCAGGAAGTAGCCGTGAAGAGGCTGTCCCGGAGATCGATGCAAGGGGCGGTGGAGTTCAAGAACGAGGTGAAGCTGATCGCCAAGCTTCAGCACAGGAACCTCGTGAGGCTGCTCGGCTGCTGCATCGACGAGGAGGAGAGGATGCTCCTGTACGAGTACATGCACAACCAGAGCCTCGACACGTTCATATTTGGTCAGTTTGACATTGCAGAAACATATATCTATCTGCCCAACAAGTTTAGTTTACTGAATTGTACTTGCATAGAAATGCTATAATGCTAATGGTTATGCGTTGTGCAGATGAAGGAAAGCGGATGTTGCTAAGGTGGCAGAAACGCTTTGATATCATTTTGGGGATTGCGAGGGGTTTACAGTATCTGCATGAAGACTCAAGGTTCAGGATCATCCATAGGGATCTCAAGGCTAGCAACGTGTTATTGGACAGAAACATGGTCCCCAAAATTTCAGACTTCGGCATCGCAAAAGGATGTTCGGAGGTGACCAGACCACAGCATATACATTGAAGGTCATTGGAACATAGTAAGTTCTTTCTTGATCTCCTGGTCCTATGGCCCCAAATTATGGACATTCAAACTGACATGAGAGACGGTTTTGGTTTTCAGCGGCTACATGTCCCCGGAATATGCGATGGATGGCGTGTTTTCCATGAAGTCCGACATCTACAGCTTCGGCGTGCTGGTTCTAGAGATCATCACTGGCAGGAGAAACCGAGGCTTCTACGAAGAAGAGCTTGATCTCAACCTCCTCCGTTATGTAAGTACTACAACTGTAAGCAGCACAATTTGCATGCTGTTTCTTTCTGAACATTTTTATCTAACCATGCTGGTCTGGTCATTTGTCCTTGTCCAGGCGTGGATGATGTGGAAAGAAGGCAGGAGCGTCGATTTGGTGGACACGGTCATGGACGGCAGCGGCGTCAACTACAGCGAGGTGCTGCGATGCATCCAGGTCGCCCTCCTGTGCGTCGAGGTGCAGCCCAGGAACAGGCCCCTGATGTCGTCGGTCGTCATGATGCTGGCCAGCGAGAACGCGACGGTCCCTGAGCCGAACGAGCCCGGGGTGAACATCGGGAATAAGAACACGTCGGACACGGACTCGTCTCATGGCCTCACGGCCAACAGCGTGACCATAACCGCAATTGACGCTAGGTAGCTTCGGTTTGCATGCCCTCACCTGCAGACCACCGGTGGTGATTCTTTTCTGGGTGCTCTTCTACTAAGCCCTGTTCGCTTCTTTTATAAGCCGTACTTTTCAGCTTGTTTTTTCAGTCGGAACTGTGTTTTTCTCTCACGATAAATTAGTTGGGACATGGCCGTAGTCTGTGCCTCGTATTGTGTACGTAGCTTTTGTACAGTACATCAAAGGTTTCCGTTGTCACAAAGGCCTGGCTCTCTGTTTTTTTAACCACTAGCCACACTCGAAACCCTCCTGTAAGATGTAAAGTTCAGAGCTTGTAAAGATTTATTTACATTCAATAAGTCACCCGGTTCAATTTATTGACAGAAACGAGTGCATTTTTCTTCCATGTACGTACTGTCTTGCAAACTTTAGCAGCTTCACTTTCAATTTGGGGGCGTGTACCGTGTACGTGAAGTCTGCGAGACAGTTTCTCTCCATCACCTTCGTAACCTCAACCCGCTCGGCAGCTGCTCCTATCGTTAGGTCGTGTTCCGGCGTTCCGCTGGCCGCCGCCAGTCTGGACGTGGCTGTAAATCCAACGAATGATTGTTTGACGACTGACGAGTCACACACTCACACGGCATAATCGTTGCTTACTAGTACCAAGTCATCGCGCGCGGTCGACTCGTGCACGTCGATTGAGATGCGAGCCCCGCGGACAGTAGAGAATTCTTCGTTGGCGATGCGTCGGTGAGACCGTCTCTGATGGTCGCACGCCCTAGCGCTACGCGGCCACGGGTTGGACTGAAGCATAGATGAATCCGTGAACACAGTTTTTCCTGCGCAACTAATAAAACAGTTATGTGCCAAGAGGGCGCGTTCAAGGAAAAATAATAATTTATTTTTTCTTCTGATATTCCATACCAAAGAAAACAAAAGGAAAAAAAGGTTATGCTAGCGCCCGGATGTCCGTCCGCAAGCACGCTACCCATGTGCTGCTGTGCTTGATGCGCCCCACACCTCCTCTTGTTTTTTTTTTAACATGCGCCTTCTCTTGCTGTTGCGCCTGCACGGGAGAGCATGTGCATAGGACCCACCCAGTTGCATGAGAGAGAGAGGGAGCACAGCACATACCCATGTGTTGACCTGATTGTATGCTACACCGTGGGGGCCACGCCTGGTAGTGTAGGACGCGTGGTTCTACGTCCATTGGGTGTTGCGCTCTACATGCGCGCATGCACCTTGGGCGTATTTAGTTGAGACCCTAGGTGTCCTTTGCCTAGGAGGCAGGTTGCGTGGAAGCTGCCTGGATGGCGTTTGGATGCAACCCTGAAACACTGCCTGCGCCAGGCAGCGGTTCAAAGCCCAGGCGAGCAAAATCGTGTGCCTGGGTGCACCTGGGTTGCCTGGCCTGCAATCGTCTTTCATTCTACTATTAATTAATTAAATAATTATCCCTCAAAGTTCTATAGTATGTTTTAATGCCGTAAGGAACCTATTACTGCTAGTGCTAAGAGCGTTGCTGACTGGTAAAAGGATCTTTCCTATCCGACAAGACATTAAATTGCTGTTTTTTTCCTTTCATTGATATCGATGTTCATTTTATGGTTTAGGTTATGATTTTTTATTACTAATTTAAATCATTTATTTGTCTTCATATATATTATTTAAACAACATATATTAAATTTTTATTAGACAAGAAAGCATACTTTTATCTATTTCTCTGACCAAGGCATCAACCAAACACACTTCTTTACACTTGCATGGCTAGACAAATATTATCAACTTTTCAGACAACTCTCAGGCAACACTTTTTGCTAGGCAAGTTACCCAGGCTTCCAACCAAATAGGCCATTTGACCAGGGAATGTTCGCCCGTTTAGGTACTAACCGCTGGTTGCGTGCACGTTTGACTGTTGGAGCTAGCCCACATAACAGAGATAGGTGACGCTGGCTGGGTGTGTGGGGGTACGACCCCGGATACTCACGACAGATACATGGGCTGCGCTACCAGGGGCGGTTCAGCCCACAAGACGAAGACATACGGTGCACGGCATTGCTCGGCGTGTACTGTAAGGCATCAAGGGCGATATCCTGAAGATGCTACGAGATCTGTTAGGATACGTTCGATCCCATGATTCCTGTAATCTGTTATTACTTTTCGGTTATCTCCTAGATCTAACCGACTTGTAACCATATCCTCTGGCTATATAAGGCGGGTAGGGGACCCCCTCAAAAGACACGCAATATCATACGATAGCCAATACAAATCAATAGACCACAGGAGTAGGGTATTACGTCGTGCTGACGGCCTGAACCTGTCTAACTCTTGTGTCTCTGTTGCCTTCTTGTTCTTGATTACACGCATCTCTGTCGATCAATCTACCTTCATGGGATACCCCTCGGAAGACTGCCAACGATATTTTGTCGACAGTTGGCGCGTCAGTTAGGGGTGTGAGTGATGTTTCTATGACGAACAAGATGGTACGTTTTGCAGGCTCTTCGTCCTCTCCGAAGCCCGGCCAGATCCTTACGACCGGATCGATCTCCTGGGTCATCAATGCTGACGGAGACGAAGAGATCATTGAGCCGGTGTAGATCGATTCTGTGCCGACCACCCTTGCACCTGCAACGGCAGATCCAATCTCAGAACCGCCTCTGAGGTCGTCTTCATCAACAACTCACCGCCTGCTCCCCCGCTACCCGAGGAAGCAGATTGACAACGATGATCTGATCGCATCCATCGACCAGGTTGGCCAGAAGCTCATCGATTGCCTCTCCATCGTGGTATTGGCTCTGACCACTCTGGTTCAGCGCCGACCACCCTTCGATTCCGATCTATCAGAGGCTGATCAGGAAACTCTAGGGGTTACGACCGTCATCCATCAGGATGCCTTAAGGGGCAAATTTGTCGACCAGGTGGGAGACATCTATCCTCTCGTCGACCCGATCGCCTACCAGTTCTCGCCGACTGTGAATATGCTGCAAATCGGTCGATGTCCCGAAGCATCCCTCCACACCATCCTGGAGGAAAATCTAGACTCCGAGTCCAGTGCTCTACGAAGATTGTCGCCGAAACCCCCGCCATCCAACCTCCTTTCCCACCCTTCCAAGGAGGCGGGATTTTTAATGTCAGCGTCGATAGCCCTCCATGGGATGGAGAAACTGATGAGGACCGTGCAACTCGTGTCAATAGGAACACCAACCGTGCACAGCGCTGAGCAAATGAGGCCACCATTGTGCCAGCCGAAGCTGCTCGCAATAGAGAACAGCTCGTCTCGCAAGGGAGGCCACGCCCACTCCACCGCAACCTCGACGACGAATTCATCCGTGTCGACGGACACGATGTCTACAAGACTCTAAGCGCCAACTTGGCCGTGGCCGCTGATGAGCTCGCTCGACTCGAGCAAACGCCAGAGGTCACCAAGGTCGCCACAATGCTTAAAGCTACGCACTGCTAGGTCAACAAGATCTAATAGGATCAGGGACCTTCCTACTCAACAAGCTCAAATCGCTGATCCACCGCGCCAAGATCCAATCGCCGCCCTGGCAGAAGCCGTTTCACCGACCAGCATCATGATGATGGACAACCCCTCCAGGGGGAGCTAGGGGGAACCGTATCGACTACCCTCGCCAACACGACCAAGAAGTTGACCAAGATGTCCGAGCGCACATCAACAATCTCCGGGATGCGCGATGTCATATCGACAGCGCCGTTTCTCCCGCCATGAAGAGGAAGTACGCCGGCGTCAAGAATACGAGCAGGAGTTTGGTAATCTAGATGTGGCCCTCTAGCCACTTAACGCCGGCAATGCTGCAGATCCCGACAGTGACGATCCCGAAGGGCCCCGAGAATTCACGAGATCACTCCGAACACTCTAGTGGCCCCATGGTTTCAAAATCACCGTGGTTGAGCCCTACAAGGGGCGAATGAACCCCACACAGTGGCTACAAGCTTATGCCACCGCTGTGCGCACCGCCGGGGGAGACACCAGTGTCATGGCGAACTATCTTCCCGTCATGCTCACGTCAACTGTGATGAACTGGCTCATGAGCCTCGCCCCAGATTCCCTCGGATCTTAGGAACAACTGAAAGAAGGTCTTCACCGACAACTACATGGCTAAGTGTACTCGGTCGGGCACCAAGCATGATCTGAATCACATTTATCAGAAGCCGTCCGAGCTTCTCCGTAGCTACATCAGACGTTTTTCTGAGATGAGGAATTCTATTCCCAACCTAACGGAAGCAGAAGTCATTACCGCCTTTGTCCGAGGACTCCATCACCATGACCTCCACTCCAAATTCAATCGTAAGCCGCCAAAGGGAATTGGTGAGATGATCACAACCGTCAATCAATACGCCGACGCTGAAGAGTCCGAAGTTCGCTTCAACAAGGATGCAGGCACTCATCGCCCAACTCACCGCAGCGATGACCGCCCCAACAAACGACGCCACAGTGACCGCCACCACCACGACTGCGGCCACCATCAGGACAGTGGCCATGACCGATCGGAAGGGTCCAGAGCTGGTCAATATCACCGCCGCCGACCAGACCACATCGTCGCCACCGTTGACGAACCTCACGCCAAATGCAACTACGATGAGCAATACAAGAAGATCCTCGAAGGACCATGCCCCCTCCATAAGAACAGCAAGCACAAGATGAAGGACTGCCTTTGCTTGGCTAATGAGTTCTAGACCAAAAAGAAGGACGACGACAATGATGACGGAGCCAGAGGTCACCGACCACCTGGGGACAACAACAACGCCTTCTAGGATCACGACAAAGTGGTCACCACTATCTTCGAGGGCCTCGCCACCACCAAGAGCAGAAGAGATCGAAAGCTCACCGCCCACCGGGTGCTCGCCGTCAACGAGGAAGATGCTGTTGCCAACCCTAGCTATCGCCCCTGGTCTGAGGTCCCCATCACCTTCAGTAGGTCTGACCAGTGGGCGAACATCCCTTACATAGGGTGTTTCCCCCTCGTTCTCGATGCAACCGTCAAGAAAGTACTCTTCAGAAAAGTGCTCGTCGATGGCGAAAGCACCCTGAACCTCCTCTTCACCGGAGCCCTAAAGGAGTTGGGCCTCGGAATAGAAGACCTCACTCCCTCTGACTCCTCCTTCTGAGGTGTGGTACCTGGTAGGGCATCCAAACCACTTGGAGAGATCACCCTCCTGGTACAATTCGGCATGGCCAGCAACTTCGGTGTCGAGCACATCAACTTCTACGTCATCGACTTCAACACCGCCTATCATGCCATACTTGATCAGCCAGCTTTGGCCAAGTTATAAGGTCGAGATGGCGACTAGAGAGGGGGTGAATAGTTGTTTCTAAATTTAATCACAGCGGCTAACTAAAACAAATGCGAAATTAAAACAATCGGTCTAGCCAAGACTACACTCCTCTATCGAAGTTCACAAGCACCTTATAAAGATCCTAATTAGGCAACAAAGGTGCCGGGCTAGCTAGAGCTCATCTAACCAATTCTATAAGCAAGGTCACACAAACCTATGCCACTAGTATATTAAGCAACGAGGGAGCTCCTACACATGCTAGTAAGCAAAAGCACAAAGCCACTCAAGCTCACTAGCAATGCTCAATAATAAGGCTACACAAGCCAAATTAGAGAGCACAAATACTTAGCTACACATACTAAGCAATGTGACTAGCAAGGTTACACAAACCAAATTAGCCACGCATGGGAGCTACTTCTATGACACAAACCAAATTAGCCACGCATGGGAGCTACTTCTATGACACAAACCAAATTAGCCACGCAAGGGAGCTACTTCTATGCTACACAAGCTAGAAGGTAACTAGCAAACTTCACAAGCTAACTAATTGCAAAAGCAACTACACAAGCACAATATATATGGAAGTAATTACAAGCTTGTGTGACGAGGATGCAAACCAATGGGAATACAAGGATGACACGATGATTTTTTTCCTGAGGTTCACGTACTTGCCAACACGCTAGTCCCCATTGAGACAAGCTCCAAGGTTATCGCCGGTCCTCTTGCTAGTGGTGACCCACAAGTCACACTCTCTCACGTGGAGTGCTTACCACAAGCTCTAGCACTTGACCCAGCCAGACCACTTGTCGCCCTTCATGTCTCGCTTTACTAGAGTTGCTCTTCGTGGCTCCCACAGGGTGACCACAATGCCCCTCGCAAAGCTCTTCTCTAGAGCACTGCACAAACTTCTTGCGGGCTTCGATGGAGACCACCATCAAGCCATCTAGGAGGTGAAAACTTCCAAGAGTAACAAGCATCACCGGCTTGCAAGACGACCACCTAGTGCAACTCAATGCAACCTCACTATGCAATCGTACTAGAATCCCTCTTTCACACAATCGGATGATCACTATCAAGCATATGTGAGATGGAGGGCTCCTAAGCACTCTTAAGCATGGACACAAAGTCCCCAAGGTGCTCAGCACCAGCCATGGCCGAGACCACCTTCTGTTTATAGCCCCCACCAAAATAGAGTCATTGTACCCCTTCACTGGGCACAGCTTGGGGTGACCGAACGCTCCGGTCAGATCGACCGGACACACCCTGCCAGCATCCGATCAATGGATGCACGCCATGTGTCACCTCCATTCAACCTCAATTGCTTGATCTCAATGGTCAAGTGATGACCAGACGCAGCACAGTGCCAAGACCGGACGCACCTCTGTCGAGTCTGGTCGTTTCTAGAGAGAATCCATTCACTACCAGACACGTCAATTTGATCACGACCAGACGCAGGACTCCAGCGTCTAGTTACTTCCAGTAAGCTCCCAGAGCTACTCAACCATGACCAGATGTGTCCGGTCAGTCATGATTGGATGCAGCATCAGCGTCCGATCCTTTCTCCTCTTCTATGTGCCGCCACATCAGCGGGACCGGACTCACCCACCCAGCGTCCGGTCACGAAGTGACCCAGCGTCCGGTCAAAGACTGATGCCTGTGCTTTCACAACTGCCACTGACCGAACGTAGGACCCCAGCGTCTAGTCACTGCGTGACCAGCGTCCGGTGTACTCTGTGAAACCCTGTCTTTTCTATACAGGGCGCCGGTGGCACCGTCGAACACTCCGCCGGTGAAGTTTCAAACCCTTTTCTTTACCGAGTTGATCAACATCAACTCCAACTTCTTCTCCTTTGTAAATGTGCCAACACCACCAAGTGTACTCCACCATGTGTATGTGTGTTAGCTTTTCACAAACATTTTCCAAAGGATTAGCCACTCAACTTGCCACACCACTCGATCCTAGCGATGATGCAAAGTTAGATTACTCGAGTGGCACTAGATGACCGATATGCAAATAAGTTTGCCCCTCTTGATAGTACAGCCATCTATCATAAACCTGGTCATAAACTTCTCTACACACCTATGACCGGTGAAATGAAATGCCCAAGGTTATACCTTTGCCTTGCGCATTCCATTCCTTCTCCTCCAATGTTGATGCAACACATGCACCAACCAATCACCAAATGATATGATCCACTTTATATCATCACGTGACTGTATTGGTTCATCAATCTTGACTTTACTTGCTTTTCACCGTTGCCTCCGTCCATCGGCGCCAAGCCTTGCTTAAGCTTCACCACCACGCGGTCCATCGCTCCAAAGCCTCTGACTTGCCCTTCACGCTTACAACCGGTCCATCAAGCCAAGTCTTGTCTTGATCTTCTCCACCTTGATCATATGACTCAATGTCATATCTCATGTGCAATGAGCTACTTCATCATCACATGTGTGAGCTTTGCAACATCTCTTAGCCATCATCACCGTCATGGCATATGTTGCTCACACACATGTACCTGTGAACTAATTACCTGTGTATCTCACATAAACACAATTAGTCCACCTAGGTTGTCACTCAATTACCAAAACCACGCAAGGACCTTTCACGACTTCATGGCCATACTGCACTATGCCTATCTTGTATTGAAGATGCCTTCGCCTGCAGGAGTTCTGGCTCTACGGGCCAACCTCTCCATCGTCTACGCCTACGAAATAGAGAGTCTCTCCCTCGCCGAAGCCACCGACCTCTCCATCCAAATGGCCAGCATGGTCAACAACACCAAGACGGTGCCCACCGATGACCTAGAGATCCCAGCACTGGAGCCTCCTCGTGCCTTCGCCAAGTCCAAGGAAACGAAGGAGGTCGGCCTCGGCCTCGATGACCCCACCAAGACCATCAAGATTGGGGCTCATCTCGATCCCAAATAGGAAAGCGTGCTCATCTCCTTCCTATGTGCCAACGCCGATGTGTTTGCTTGAAAACCTACAGACATACCGAGGGTACCATGGGAGAAGATCGAGCACTCCTTGAATGTCTCGCCGACCGCCAAACCGATCAAGCAAAAACTACGATGATTCATGCCAGACAAGGAGTCTATTAGGGTATAAATAAAATGGCTCCTAGCAACCAGATTTATTAAAGAAGTGTATCATCCTGAGTGGCTAGCAAATCCAGTTCTTGTTCAAAAAAAAGAATAAAGAATTGAGAATTTTGTTGATTACACTGATCTCAACAAACACTGCCCTAAAGACCCCTTCGGTCTGCCTCGGATAGACGAGGTTGTAGACTCCACCGTCGGCTGCGAACTCCTCTCCTTCCTCGACTGTTATTCTGGCTATCACCAGATAACCCTCAAAGAAGACGACCAGATCAAAACATCGTTCATCACACCTTTTAGTGCGTATTGCTACACCACCATGTCCTTTGGACTCAAAAATACCAGGGCGACCTACCAAAGGGCCATCCAGATGTGCCTTGACCAACAGATAGGCCGCAACATCGAAGCTTACATCGATGATGTGGTCGTCAAGTCCAAAACCACCGATAATCTCATCGCCGACCTCGCAGAAACGTTTGTCAACCTGAAAATATACAGATGGAAGTTGAACCATTCAAAGTGCATCTTTGGAGTTCCATCCGGTATACTCTTGGGCTACATCGTCAGTGCCCGCGGTATCGAACCCAACCCCGACAAGGTCTTCGCCATCACCAATATGAAGCGGCCAACCTGCGTAAAGGATATACAGAAGCTCATAGGGTGCATGGCTGCTCTCAGACTCTATATCACACCTTGGTGAAAAGGGACTACTGTTCTTCAAACTACTCAAGGCCTCCGAGCACTTTTCCTGATCAGAGGAGGCTGATACGACCTTCGAGCAGCTCAAGCTATTTTTAACGAAGCCTCCGATCATGACGACGCCTCAACCAGATGAAACCCTATTGATCTACATCACTGCCACTTCTCGCATTATTAGCACAGCTATCGTCGTTGAGCGCGAGGAGGCCGGGTACACCTATAAGGTGCAACATCTAGTCTACTTCATCAGTGAGGTTCTTAATGACTCTAAAACTCGTTACCCTCAGGTTCAGAAGCTGTTATACGCCATTCTGGTCACATCGCGCAAGCTCCGCCATTATTTCGAGTACTACAAGATCGTCGTGGTCACCGAGTTCCCTCTAGGGGACATCCTCTGTAACAAAGAGGCCAATGGTCGCATCATCAAGTGGGTAGTCAAGCTCGGCACTAATTCTATAGAATTCAAAAGCAGGCCTACCATTAAGTCGCAGGCGCTAGCTGACTTCATCGCTAAGTGGACCGAGATCCAAGAGCCCATCCCCGCTGCCTGCCTCGAGCACTAGGTGATGTATTTTGACGACGCCCTCAACATCAACGGTGCTGGTGCTGGCATTTTATTCATTACTCCAACTAAGGACAAGCTTTGTTATGTCCTCCGGATTCATTTTCTAGCTTCCAACAACGCCGTGGAGTATGAAGCATGTCTCCACGGACTCCGTATAGCCATCAAGCTCAGCGTCAAGCATCTCATGGTATACGGAGACTCCGCGCTGGTCATCAACCAAGTCAACAAAAGATTGGTTCTGCTCCAGTGAGAAGATGGACGCATACTGCACTGAGATCAGGAAACTCGAAGGAAAGTTCTACGGTATCGAGTACCACCACATGGTATAAGATCAAAATCAGCTCCCTGACCACCTATCTAAGATAGGCTCTTCTCACACCGCGATTTCGCCTGGGGTTTTCATTCAAGACCTCTTTACGCCGTCTATTATGGAAGAGAAGGAAGTCTAAGAAATCCCCGCCGCCGAGCAGCTGGTACTTATAGTACCTTCGTCGGTCGTAGATTAGAGGGAACAATTCATCAAGTACCTCACCAGCGCAGACGTACCTGCCAATAAGACTGAAACTGAATGCCTCATCCGATGCAGCAAGCATTACGTACTGGTAGACGGGAACTTGATGAGGAAAAGCGCCAAGGAAGGGTGCAGAAATGCATCACACGAGAAGAGGGTGTAAAACTACTCCTTGAAATACACTCTGGCTCCTGTGGCAATCACGCGGCCTCCAGAAACCTGGTCGGCAGGGTGCGTGCAGCGTGTGCGTGCTCGCGAGTCAGAGCACGTGGGAGCAGCACTTGCTGCAACATACTATAACAAGGTGAAACAAATTGAAACATACGCTTACAACATATGTGTATAGCCACTGCAACGTATGTAACATTCATATAAAACACTTGCAATATATGTCTGAAACAGGTGAAACATTGAGAACATACACGTGCAACATACGCTTATAGCCATTGCAACATATGTAATATCCAGATGAAAACATGCAACATCCAAATGAAACAACTGAAACATTTGGAAGGTACACTTGCAATATATGTGTATAGCCATTGCAACATATACAACATCTAGATGAAACATATACAACATCTGGATGACACATATGAAACATACACCTGAAACGCGCCGGCGTGGAGTTCGATGCCCATGGTCATAGATCACGAGAGTAGAAATGGCGCATGCAGATGTGGCCCCCACGCTCCTCTAACGAATTCCCAATGTCGTGCATTCTCTTTCTTAGTCACCGGCATGCATGGGCCCCACGCTCCGCATGCACCCCACATCGAGCGAGTGGCCGCACGCACTCCCATGCGCTGACAGTGGAAAGGACTGGTGCAAGCCCTGTGACTGCAACATGCGTCCTTCTTCTCTTTTTTCTTGTTCTTTTTTTTCAAGATCGTGCATTAGCATGTTTTTCATTAAGCAGGATGAAAGCATCTAGACCCCTGGTTGGGTTTCGGTGATTAAAGATAATACATGATTACTGTGACTAACGTGTGGTTTATAGAGGCAATTAAGTTAGGTCACGGTAATGGAGATCGATTGGGCTATCATGATGGTCATGCCCCTACGATGGAAATCATTTCGGTTTTCAAAGGATGGACGACAAGGTTAAGGATAGACTAGTTCTAAGTGTCGATTGGAGTTGGGGTGACAATTAGAGTAGTTTAGGACCTTGTTTTTCCTTTGGCCGGACTATTAAGGGGGGCACACAGTTCCAGCTCGCTCCTCGCACCTCAGCGCCCGACTCGTCTGCTGCAGCCCCACCGACCAACCCTTAGGTTTTGGTGTTTGAAGCCAAAGGGGGAGAGGGATCGAGTATGTTAGCCTTAGGGGGAGCGACATATTTAGGGGGAGCTTAGTTTATCTATTAGCTTATCTATTATATTTGGATTTTTATGTGTGATACACTATTATGCATTCATCGTGTGTTTACTTTCATGCATTGAACTATATCTATGTGATAGTGATATCTACGTGATCGTGATATTTGACATGTGTGCTCTCTACTTTGAATTTTTTATATGTCATATCACTTGTGTTATGCTCATTTGATTTGCTTTCGCATTTTACTCCGATGCAAATGTGCTTTATTTCTTGTACTCATGCTTATTTCATATCCTTGGAGTACATTATGTTGGCTTGGGTCATATAAGCTTGACTAACACTTTTGTTCCCATTGCTAAAAGCTTATATGAACCAAGCATGTTAAAAAACTCATCTCTTTCACATACTCGAGGTGGTATTGTCATCAATCATCAAAAAGGGTGAGATTGAAAGCATCTAGGCCCCTAGTTGGGTTTTGGTGATTAATGACAATACGTGATTACTGTGACTAACGTGTGTTTTGTAGAGGCAATTAAGTTAGGTCATGGTAATGGCAATTGATTGGGCAATCAAGGTTGTCATGCCCCAATGATGGAAATCATTTCGGTTTTCAAAGGATGGACGACAAGGTTAAGGATAGACTAGTCCTAAGTGTCGATTGGACTTTGAGTGACACTTAGAGTAGTTTAGGACCTTGTTTTTCCTTTGGCCATACTATTAAGTAGGGTATGAATGGGTAGCTTGACCTAGGTGAGTCTAGTGGGTTAGGTGTGGTGCACACTTGCTAAAACTAGCGCTAGGTAGCTCCTACATAGCCCTTAGATCCAATGGAGCAAACTTCATTCACATATGATCGAGAGTTAAAAGTGAATGGAGGGTCAAATACTGACCGAACGCTGGCTCTGGTGTGACCAGACGCTGGCTCAGGGTTCGGTCAGTTCATTTGACCAAGGTGTTTTCGTCTGGCGCGACCGGACGCTGAGAGGTCAAGTGACCAGATGCTGAGGGCCAGCGTCCGGTCGTTTCCAGTAAGGTTCTAGAGAGGGAAAATCACGATCGGACGTGTTCGGTCAGTACTGACCGAATGCTAGTCAGCATCCGGTCACATTGTAATCACTGGAGTTCGGGGTGAACTGACCGGAGCGTCCGGTCAACATGACCGGAGCGTCCGGTCACCCCGCAGAGGCACATAACGGTTTGTTTTTTAGCCAGTGTTATAAATACCACCTCTATTCGTGTGTGGGGGTACTTTTGCTCATTTCAACAGTTGAGAAACACCTTAGAGTGCCAAGAAGAGCAAGGTCCTAGTGAGGTGATTGAGATTTGATAATCCCAAAGAGAGCCCTCATTAGTGAGATCAAGAGTAGCAAAGTGTGCATCCACCCTTCTCATTAGGCTTGTCGTGGTCAAGTGAGAGTTCGTGCTTATTACTCTTGGTGATCGCCATCACCAAGATGGCTTGGTGGTGATTGGGAATTTGGTGATCATTCGGAGAGCTTGTGGATGACCCAACTCAAGTTGTGAGCGGTTGTGGGTGATTCACCACGACGAAAAGTCAAAGAATCAACCCATAGAGAGCACTTGATCCTTGCGCGGATCAAGGGGGAGCTACACCCTTGCATGGGTGCTCCAACGAGGACTAGTGGGGAGTGGCGACTCTCCGATACCTCAGCAAAACATCGTCGTGTTCCTCCTTCTCTCTTTACTTTGAGCAATTCAATTCTTATCATTTACATTCCTAGAATTGTCGTGCTAGAGTAGGATTGGAACTTAGGGTGCTAAACTTTTGTGCGTTAGATCAATAGAAACGCTTTCTAGGCATAAGGGGTTAATTGGGCTAACCATAGGGTTTAATTATTGCAAAGAAATTTAGAATTAGCCCAATTCACCCTCCCTGTTGGGCATCTTGATCTTTTCAATTGGTATCGAAGCCTTGTGCTCACGTATTTAGGCTTAACCGCCTAGTGAAAGATATCTTATGGGGATGGACCTCCTCCTATCTTTGAGGGGGATGATTTTCCATATTAGAAAATCTGCATGGATGCGTATCTAGAAGCTCTAGATGTTGGAATACTTAAAGCCACCTCACAAGGCTTCCCAAAACATCGGGATGCCGCACACCCACAAGGCGATGAGTTGAACTACGAAAAATGGAATGCAAATGCTAGAAACACCATATTTAGAGGCTTTTGTAAAGATGTGTTCAACCAAGTGAGGAACCACAAAGATGCCCATGCACTATGGTCGAAAGTTTGTGCGCTCCATGAGGAAACAAAGAGTGAGCGTGAGGAACGCTATCATCTTGTCATGAAAAAGCTTAACTCTTTTGAGATGCTTCCCAAAGAATGTGCTAATGAGATGTATTCACTTTTGAATGTTCTTGTAGAGGAAGTCAATGGGCTTGGACTCCCTCGAATACAACCATCCAATGTTGTAAAAAAGATCTTGAGTGTCCTCCCCGTTGACAAACATGGGCATATTGTGACCGTGCTTCATCAAGGTGATCTTTCCACCGCTACACCGACACAAATCTTGGGAAAGATCAATGCTCATAATATGTACATGCACATCACACCACAAGATGGCTCATCCTCTACCAAGAAAAAAGACAAGGACTTAGCATTCAAATCTAGTCAAGAGAAGGGGAAAGTAAGACTTGAGTATGAGAGCTCAAGTGATGATGAAGTTGATGATGCAAGCCTTGCTCTCATGGTGAGAAAAACCACCAAGATGCTAAAGAAGCTAAACAAGAGTGGCATCAAGTTTGATGGCAAGAAGAAGAAGTTCTTCACTAGCTCTAGAAGGAAGCCAATCTCCGAGATGGATTGCTATAATTGTGGAGAACTTGGTCATCTAGCTCATCAATGCACAAAGCCCAAGAAAGACAAGTTCAAGAACAAGAACAAGGGAAAGAAAGATGACTCAAGTGATGAATATGAAAAGAAGAAGAAGAGTGGAAATGCATACATCATCGGTGATTGGCTCATGGACATTGATTCATCTAGTGGCTCATCCGATGATGATAGTGACAATGAGAAGGTGGCCGCCATTGTTATTAACTCTTCATCATCTTCACCGCCACCATCGCCATCATCCTCTACACACCTATGCCTTATGGCCAAGGGTGAACGCAAGGTATCAAATGATGATGAAAGTAGTGGTGATGAACATGCTAGTAATGATGATAGCGATAGTGATGATGATGAATATGAATCACCTTCTTATGATGATCTTGTTAAATTGCTTAATAAATACTCCAAGATCATTATAAAGACTAGAGCTAAGAATGACAAGCTAGAAGCTAAAAATCATTCTCTTTTAGCTAAATGTGATATAGCCGAAAAGGCTAGTGTTGAGCTTAGAGAAGCAAATGAAGCTATATCATCCAAACTCAAGGAGCTCAAATCTTCTAAGAAAGAGCTTAAAGATAAACATGATAAACTTGAGAGGATGCATAAAGAGCTCATCACTAGCCATAATATGCTAAAAGATGAATATACTACTCTTAAGATTAATTATAATAATCTTGTTATTGCTCAAGAATATTTATCCAATGAGCCACATGATGCTACTAACAATGTTGTTAAGATTGATATAGCTACATCATGTGATGATTTGATTATTAAGAGCATTGAGCAAAGTTCTAGTAGCAAGGGCAAGCAAGTGGTTGAGGCCGATGATTATGATGAGTTTGTTAAGCTCAAGAATGACAATGAAAAGCTCAAGAAAGATATTGAAGAGATCAAAAGCCACAACACTATTGTGCTAGAAACTCTTGATCATGATGGTGAGTTGATGCTTGAGAATGAGAAGCTCAAAGAAGAAAACAAAAAGCTGAAGGAAGAGAAAAACAATGATGCTCTTAAGGAAGAGAACAAGAAGCTCAAGTTAGAGAAAGAGCATCTCAAAATTGGATTGAGCAAGTTCACTAGAGGCAAGTATCTTTAAAGTGAGCTACTAATGAACACCGTCATGAAGATAGATAGAAGTGGCATTGGGTACATGGCAAACAAAGAGAAGAAGGCTCAAGCTCAACAACAACAAAAACCAAAGCCAAAGAAGTGTTTTGAGTGTGGACAAGAAGGCCACTTTGCTCATGAGTGCCAAACTCCACCACCACAACCCTTGCCCAAGCATGCTAGACCTTTTGCCTTCAATGCTCACTACATGCTTAGAAAGGATTCTAGTGGAAAGATGAAAGTCATGTTCTTAGGACCTCCCAACAAGAATAGGCCTAAGAAAATTTGGGTTGCTAAGTCACTTGTTGAGAAGGTGAAGGGCCCTCAACAAGTTTGGGTTCCTAAAGCTTGATCTCTTGTGTGTAGGTGAACTACAAGACCGATGGAAGTTATTGGGTTATTGATAGTGGTTGCACACAACATATGATCGATGATCCTCGTATGTTCACCTCACTAGATGAAGAAGTAGATGGACAAAAAAGAATCATATTTGGAGATAATTCAAAGGGAAAGGTTAAAGGATTGGGCAAAGTGGCAATATCAAATGATCATTCTATCTCAAATGTGTTATATGTCGTTTCTTTGAGCTTTAACTTGCTATTCGTTGGATAATTATGTGATCTTGGCTTCCAATGCTTGTTTACCGAGAAGGAAGTTATTGTATCTAAGAAAGATGATGACCAAGTGATATTCAAAGGATTTAGATACAACAACCTATATCTAGTGGACTTCACCTCCAAAGATACAAATTTGAACACTTGCCTATTCACCAAAACAACACTTGGGTGGCTATGGCATAGAAGACTTGCTCATGTTGGAATGAGCTCACTCAAGAAGCTAATGAAGAATGATTTGGTGAGAGGGTTGAATGATGTGAAGTTTGAGAAGGACAAGCTTTGTAGTGCATGTCAAGCTGGCAAGCAAGTTACAAATACTCATCCAACCAAACCTTTTATGTCAACCACAAGAGTGCTAGAACTCCTTCACATGGATTTATTTGGACCAACAACATACAAAAGTTTGGGAGGAAATCTTTATTATCTTGTGATTGTTGATGACTATTCAAGATATACATGGGTATTCTTCTTTCATGAAAAATCCGAAGTTGCATCTTGCTTCAAGAAGTTTGTCAAGAGAGCACAAAATGAATTTAAAGTGAAGCTGAAGAAGATAAGAAGTGACAATGGGAAGGAATTTGACAACACAAACATAGAAGCCTATTGTGATGAAGTTGGAATCAAACATGAGGTCTCCGCAACATATACTCCTCAACAAAATGGTGTAGTTGAGAGGAAGAACTGGACATTGATCACTCTTGCAAGAACAATGCTAGATAAGTACAACACCCCCAAAGCTTTATGGGCGGAAGCTATCAACACCTCATGCTATGCATCCAACCGTCTATTCCTTCAAAAGTTTCTTAGCAAGATAACTTATGAGTTGCTCAATGGGAAGAATCCGAACGTCTCCTTCTTTAGGGTGTTTGGTTGCAAATGCTACATCTACAAGAAACGGCAACACCTAGGGAAGTTTCAAAGATGTTGTGATATTGACTTTCTTGTTGGTTACTCATCAAAGTCCAAAGCATATAGAGTATTTAATCATGCCACTGGCTTAGTTGAAGAAACATATAATGTGGAATTTGATGAATCTAACGGCTCCCAAGGAGCACATGAGAATCTTGATGATGTAGGTGATGAACCATTGAGGGAGGCTATGAAGAACATTCCAGTTGGAGACATCAAGTCTAAAGATGATAAATATGATGTACAAGTGATTGATCCACCTTCTTCATCAAGTGTGCCACAAGATGGTGATAAAGATGAGAGAGTAGAAAATGAAGACACTCATGTCTCCCATGAGCAAATGGTGGTACAAGTACAAGATGTTGATGCTCCACAACCTCCTCCTCAAGTGGTCAATAGAAGAAATACACCTCTACTACAAGATCATCCATAAGATCTCATCATAGAAAGTTCATCAAAGGGTGTAATGACTCACTCACAAAAACTTGTTTCATTTATTGCTCATCACTCTTTTGTCTCTTGCTTTGAGCCTACTAAGGTAGAAGAAGCTCTTCAAGATCCGGATTGGATAAATGTTATGCATGAAGAGTTGAACAACTTCACTCGCAATGAAGTTTGGACTCTTGAAGAGCGACCAAAATGTGCAAGAGTCATTGAAACAAAATGGATGTTCCGCAACAAGCAAGATGATCAAGGCATTATTGTGAGGAACAAGGCAAGACTAGTTGCAAAGGGGTTCTCTCAAGTTGAAGGTTTGGATTTCAGAGAGACCTTTGCACTGGTTTCAAGAATAGAAGCCATTCATATCCTCCTTGCATATGCATCACATCATGAAATGAAATTATATCAAATGGATGTGAAAAGTGCATTTTTAAATGGCTTTATTAATGAACTAGTCTATGTTGATCAACCTCCCAAGTTTAAAGACCCTAGATATCCTAATCATGTTTATAGGTTGTCTAAGGCATTATATGGGCTTAAGCAAGCCCCAAGAGCTTGGTATGAGCGCCTTCGGGACTTCCTCATTGAGAAGGGCTTTACCATTGGGAAGGTCGATACCACACTATTCATTAAGAAGCTTGATGGGCATATCTTCATTTGTCAAGTATATGTTGATGATATCATTTTTGAATCATCAAATGAAGATTCTTGCAAAGAATTTGGTGAATTGATGTCAAAGGAGTTCGAGATGTCAATGATTCGAGAGCTTACATTCTTTCTTGGTTTTCAAGTCAAGCAAATGAGAGAAGGGATTTTCATCTCTCAAAAGAAATATACAAATGATCTTCTCAAGAGATTCAAGATGGATGAATATAAGCCAATCAAGACATTAATGCCAACTAATAGACATCTCGACCTAGATGAGGGAGGTAACACGGTTGATCATACTCTATATTGTTCTATGATTGGTAACTTTGTTATATTTAACCGCATCTAGGTCCGACATCATGTTTAGTGTATATATGTGTGCTAGATTTCAAGCTAATCCTAAGGAAACTCATTTGATTGCCATTAAAAGAATCCTTAGGTATCTTAAGCACACACACCAAGCATTGGCCTTTGGTATCCCAAAGGAGCTAGATTTGAATTAATTAGTTATTCCGATTCGGATTATGCCGGGTGCAAAGTTAATAGAAAAAGCACATCCTGGTAGATCACTTATGTCTTGGTCCTCCAAGAAACAAAATAGTGTGGCCTTGTCCACCGCCGAAGCGGAATACATTGCCACGGGTGCTTGTTGTGCACAAATACTTTACATAAAACAAACTTTGCTAGACTATGGTGTAGTTCTAGAAAAAGTACCTCTTTTGTGCGACAATGAAAGTGTAGTAAAACTTGCAAATAATCCGGTTCAACACTCTCGCACCAAGCACATAGATATCCGCCATCACTTTCTTAGAGATCATGTTGCAAAGAATAATATTTCACTAGAAGGTGTAAGGACCGATGATCAATTGGCGGACATCTTCACTAAACCGCTAGATGAGGCAACATTTTGTAGATTGCGGAATGAACTCAATGTTCTTGATTTTAGCTACTTTACTAAAAGATGAGCTTGTGTTGTCCCTTGCATTGTATTGTAATATACAACATGTTTAATGCTTGGTAATACATATAGGGCTTGTCTAACATGGTTAAGATAACCGTCGTAAAGCGAGTGAAGAAACTTAACCTTGGATCAAACTTGACAAGCAACTAGATTTACATTCAAGTATTGCATATGCATGAATGTTGTTTTGTCGTTTATCTTAAATTGCCCTCTTATTGCTTATTTTCTTAAAAAGAATTATAGCCTAAGGAAAAATATTTTAGAAAAAATTGAGGGTTTGAGAGAGGTCACTCATATCAGTCTCAATTGGTGTTTATTTTGATCTTATTGGAGTTGGGACTTGATTAGGAACAGGCAGCACGAAGGACATTGAAGATTTGCTGAAGAAAGAGTGACCAAACGTTGCACCGGATTCTGAAGTCCAGCGTCCGGTCAGTTCACAGGAGGTGAACTGCTGCTGAGAAGGAGTGACCGGATAGTGAAACAGTGTTCTCCCAACGTCCGATCAGAAGGCGATCCAGCGTCCGGTCAAAAGAAGATGGCGTCGACAGGATCGACCGGACTCTGGCTACGTCCGGTCAGTTGGGATCGGACGTGTTCGGTCGTGATTCCAGGGGTTTTGGACCTCTCTGGAACCGACCGGACACTAGGTGGCAGCGTCTGGTCGCTGCCACCAGAGCGTCCGGTCAGTAGAAAACATGCGTGTTCTGGATTCTTTTCCCGTTTCCTTTTCTGACATGCCAGGGGCCACCATATAATCCAATTTCTTCGAGCGCCGCCTGACCTAACTCGCCTCCGCGCCGACATCGCCAGAGCTCGTGCCCTAGCCACCGCCGCAACCACACCCGCGCCATGGTCCATGCTCCCAAGCGCCACCACGCTAGCGACCTTGCCTCCCGCACCACCACGCCCTGCCTACGCTGTCGAGCCCGCGCACCACCGCATCGCCGCTCGCCCGCGCCCTACTCCTATGTCGCCACCCACGCCGTGCCCTAGCGCCGCCTTGGCCCTGCTCTGCTTCAGCGCCACATCCAGTGCCCTCATTGCATTGCACGGCCAATTCATCAGATTGCTTCGCCAATCCTCGCCGCATTGCTTCACCAAAACCCTAATCTCCAGTTGCTGACCCAGTGGTTCCTCGATTGTTGTTTCTCTTCTTTTTGGATCGCCGGTTCATCAAGTAGCAAGCCCTCATTTCCAATTTCGTACCTAATTGCTTGGTTTTCTAGGGTTTTGTATCTTTAGATATACTGTATTCATTTGTATATACTATCTATTCTATCGTGCAGCGAGTCGGTGCCATTGTGGTCCTATTTGTAGTTGTCAGTCAACTCGGGGCCTAGCTCGTGAGTACGGATCGAGGCCAAGCCTCGAAAGTGATAGTTGGCAGTTGCTCTTTGTCAGAGGCAGTAGTTCTTGTCAGATGGCTCGTGTGAAGAATGTTGGAGGAGGTCCTAGTGATGAGGATCCGAGACGTCCGCCTCGCCTGCCTGTAGATCCAAAAGGCAAGGCGACAAAGAAGATAGCGATAAACAAGCACAAGTATCCAGATGCAGATACAACTAGAGTAGCCACAGTTGCAGAGGCTGCAGAGCGTGCCAAGAGAGGAGGTGCTCGCAGTGGTATTGTTATCGAAGATCAGCTTACACCAGCACAGAGGGCAGCCGTCGAGCAGGTTAAGCGTCGCTATGGCAATCCAGCAGGGACAGCCATGGTTGGAGGACGATGACTTGTTTTAGAGGAGACTCAGCCTCAGGGGGAGTCACAGTAGGAGCCACAGCCAGCAGAGCAGACAGAGCAGGCTTAGGAGGGAGAGCAGGTAGAGGAGATAGAGCAGGCACCTCAGCCACAGCTTCGTCGCTCTGGTTGTACCCATGCACCAGTCACGCCGAGGGTAGATACACAACGGAGGGGTTCTTGTCCACCGCCTAGACCATAGGGTCCGCCTCTAGTGCTCACATAGATTTGAGGGCCGCTACGGCCAAGCAGGTGCAGCAGCTCAGGTTAGTGGACTTTGAGCAGTGGTTTCCGTCGAGGAGAGATGCCAGAGCTTAAGAGGGCTTCTACACACCACTTCAGGAGGATTTTTATAATGCATATCTTAACAGTGTGGCTGTATTTAAATCTTAGAGGGTGTGCAACATTGAGTGTATTGTAGCAGCAGTCGAAGAGCACATTTGCCAGTACCTATCTTACTTGCTAGGGCTGACAGATCTTCTCGAACGGACAGGCTTATATGTTCCATCTTGGGTCTGTCAGTTCTATGCTACTCTCTGGATTGACCCACAGTACAGATATATTTACTTTGCATTCAGAGGCAGAGATTACAGGCTGATGAGTTCCAAGGTCAGGGAGATACTCAGGCTTCAGGACTAGCCCATCCGGCTACATGAGGTATGCTATGGACAGACAGTGCCACCCAGGCGTCCTCATGGCGGTTTGGTACTCCCTACAGATCTAGTCTGCCACTGCTTCAAGGAGCCTTTTGGCGAGGGGTCGAGCAGGACTCCCAGTGATCTCACTCCTACAGCCAGAGTGTTGGATGCTATTATGAGGAGGACCCTCATTCCGAGGATGGGGTATCGCGAGGGCTTGACTCGCTTATAGTTATGGCTACTGAACTCACTCATGAAGCAGACTATGTTTGACATTTGGGATCTCCTTCTATCAGAGATGGAGGATACTATTGCTGAGGGGTTCAGAGGTCACCGTCAGTTGCCATATGCTCATTGGATCACATTTCTCATTCACAGGGCAGTTACAGTGAGGCCGCCTGAGATGATAGCAGAGTACAGTGGTGCCACTACCGAGTTCCCTACATACAACCTGAGTTAGATGATCCGTCATAGTACACCGACTGCACCTAGCCAGCCGCGCCATCGTCCAAAGGTGCCAGAGACTGCAGCCCAGTAGGATGATAATATCAGGGGCATAGCAGCTACTGAGGAGGAGCAGCTAGATGCTCATTAGGAGGGGATGGTCGAGAGCGACCGCAGCGACAGCTCAGATGATGACTACCAGGCTATCCCTCGGATGCCTCCTTAGTGACATGACCATGAGGCCGGTAGCTCCAGTTCGGCTCCACCTGCACCGCAGACAGATCTCGCTCTACTTGCTATACTTGAGCGGATGAGGCGGGATCAGGTTCGCCAGGCTCAGGAGACAGCTGCCACATTTGCACAGTTTCAGACTCGGCAGGACGAGTTCCAGCGACAGCAGCTGGCTATGCAGTAGCAGCAGCTGGCTATGCAGCAGCAGTAGGCTATACAGTAGCAACAGTAGCAGGCCATGCACCAGCAGCAACTTCTCATGCAGCAGCAGCTACTTGGGTTTATGCAGCATGTTCTGACAGCTATTGGGGCTCCACCGCCACAGCCTTCGCCCTAGCTTGGTCAGCCTGCCACCACTTCTATGACTCCATCTGTACAACCTAGTGGGCTTCAGAGTCAGGGACTGCCAGTGCCACAGTTTCCATCACCTACAGAGCAGGTAGCCCAGTGGTTTGCTTTGCCAGTGCCAGCCCCACAGTTCACTCCTCTCCATACGGGCTTTACTCCACCTCAGAGTTTGTTAGTACCCACTTCAGTCTCCAGGAGCCTTGGTGCTTCATTCAGTGAGTTGACAGGGCAGCCGACACCGCCAAAGCTACATGTCCCAGGTCCTTCCACAGTTGCACCTATTACCGGGACTATAGAGGCGCTCCCTTCGTCAGTGGCATCATCAGAGCAGGCCGCGCCAATTATAGATCCGACCCAGACCGCTTCAGTGTCGCTTCCAGCTATAGAGGGTCATACAACTCAGAGCTCCGAATCAGATGATGATGGCACACAGCTCCAGCTCCCTCCTCGCACCTCAGCTCCCGACTCGTCTGCTGCAGCCCCGCCGACCGACCTTTAGGTTTTGGTGTTTGACGCCAAAGGGGGAGAGGGATCAAGTATGTTAGCCTTAGGGGGAGCAACATATTTAGGGGGAGCTTAGTTTATCTATTAGCTTATCTATTATATTCGGATTTTTATGTGTGATACACTATTATGCATTCATCGTGTGTTTACTTTCATGCATTGAACTATATCTATGTGATAGTGATATCTACGTGATCGTGATATTTGACATGTGTGCTCTCTACTTTAAATTTTTATATGTCATATCACTTGTGTTATGCTCATTTGATTTGCTTTCGCGTTTTACTCCGATGCAAATGAGCTTTATTTCTTGTACTCATGCTTATTTCATATCCTTGGAGTACATTATGTTGGCTTGGATCATATAAGCTTGACTAACACTTTTGTTCTCATTGCTAAAAGCTTATATAAACCAAGCATGTTAAAAAACTCATCTCTTTCACATACTCGAGGTGGTATTGTCATCAATCACCAAAAAGGGTGATATTGAAAGCATCTAGGCCCCTAGTTGGGTTTCGGTGATTAATGACAATACGTGATTACTGTGACTAACGTGTGTTTTGCAGAGACAATTAAGTTAGGTCACGGTAATGGAGATCGATTGGGCTATCATGATGGTCATGCCCCTATGATGGAAATCATTTTGGTTTTCAAAGGATGGATGACAAGGTTAAGGATGGACTAGTTCTAAGTGTCGATTGGAGTTGGAGTGACACTTAGACTAGTTTAGGACCTTATTTTTCCTTTGGCCGTACTATTAAGTGGGGTATGAACGGGTAGCTTGACCTAGGTGAGTCTAGTGGGTTAGGTGTGGTGCATACTTGCTAAAACTAGCGCTAGGTAGCTCCTACATAGCCCTTAGATCCAATGGAGCAAACTTCATTCACATATGATCGAGAGTTGAAAGTGAATGGAGGGTCAAATACTGATCGGATGGTGGCTCAGGGTTCGATCAGTTCATTTGACCAATGTGTTTTCGTCTAGCGCGACCGGACGCTGAGAGGTCAAGTGACCGGACGCCGAGGGCCAGCGTCCGGTCGTTTCCAGTAAGATTCCAGAGAGGGAAAATCACGACCGGACGCGTCCGGTCAGTACTGACCGGACGCTGGCCAGCGTCCTGTCACACCGTAATCACTGAAGTTCGGGGTGAACTGACCGGAGCGTCCGGTCAACATGACCGGAGCGTCCGATCACCCCGCAGAGGCAAATAACGGTTCGTTTTTCAGCCGGTGTTATAAATACCACCTCTATTCGTGTGTGGGGGTACTTTTGCTCATTTCAACAGTTGAGAAACACCTTAGAGAGTGCCACGAAGAGCAAGGTCCTAGCGAGGTGATTGAGATTTGATAATCCCAAAGAGAGCCCTCATTAGTGAGATCAATAGTAGCAAAGTGTGCATCTACCCTTTTTATTAGGCTTGTCGTGGTCAAGTGCGAGTTCGTATTTGTTACTCTTGATGATCGACATCATCTAGATAGCTTGGTGGTGATTGAGAGCTTGGTGATCATTCGGAGAGCTTGTGGATCACCCAACTCAAGTTGTGAGCGGTTGTAGGTGATTCACCGCGACGGAGAATCAAAGAATCAACACGTAGAGAGCACTTGATCCTTGCGCAGATCAAGGGGAGCTACACTCTTGCGCGGGTGCTCCAACGAGGACTAGTGGGGAGTGGCGACTCTCTGATACCTCGGCAAAACATCGCCGCGTTTCTACTTCTAACTTTATTTTGAGCAATTCAATTCTTATCATTTATATTCCTATAATTAACATGCTAGAGTATGATTGGAACTTAGGGTGCTAAACTTTTGTGTGTTAGATCAATAGAAACGTTTTCTACGCACAAGGGGTTAATTGAGCTAACCGTATGATTTAATTATTGCAAAGAAATTTAGAATTAGCCCAATTCACCTTCTCTCTTGGCCATCTTATCCTTTAACAGAAGTTTTTTTTCTTCCATCACGCCGCGTGGCTCGGTCCGTCCTCGACCAAGCATTACCGAGGAAAAAACGATCTTATTCAGGGGTATGGCCTTTTTGACATGTAGTGCTAGCATTCGGTATATATGACTCAAAAGTCTAATAATTTAAGAAGACAGCAGCTCAACATCAAGATGTATGCTAATTGACAGCAGCTCAACAAGTCGCGATGCCTCACCTTTCAGAGAGTCCGACTGCACCGCGACCCGCCGATAGCCGATTCTACGAAGTGAGACTCCGTGCAGGCGAATGATTCAGCAATAGTAGGCTGCCAGTCAGCACAAGATCAAAGTAAGCACTGTAGGTTCCCTTTCTCTTTCCGTAATTTCTAAATTCTAAAATTGAGAATCTATCCGTTAGTTTATCTAAATTCTGATTTTGTGGATCGTCTAAAAGCCCATTCTCTGTTATATTGGTCTAAAGACTAATCATTGGTGTAGTATTTTGTACTCAGTCTCATTAGTTATTATAAGCAGTGACTCTGAGTTTTTATTTTACCAAGGGCCTCTGAGTTTTACTTCAGCTCCAAGCCCTGGAAAACTCAGTGTAACACCCAAGGTGTTAAGCAAGATCATTACATGTGCATCTCAAATAAGTTGTTGTTGATAGAAGGTGCATCCGTTTGTTGGATATTATGGCTGACAATAGGGGGTTTGCCCCTCCTGTTCATTCAAAATATTATGGCTGACAAGAAATGAATTTGTTTTTAACAAGTGCCAACCCAAAACATTTTTGCAGATATTGGTTACATCAACGGGCGCAGTTATAGCCATGTGAAGACAACAAGAAATGGGTCATCCAAGTTTGTCGAATCCTAGAGGCAGCCGCGATGCAATAATTTGCTTCTTTTATATGGCCAAATAATGTTAGAATTGAGTTTTGAGATAGACTTTCTTTTATATAGCTTACTGTAATAAGTGGTTTGATTCTGTTGGTGCAAGAGATGAAGTTAGAAAAACACAGTTGCTCAGGTGCTCACTTTGTATACGCACAAGTTGGCCATCGGAACCACTCATACGAAGTGAATCGAGTCCTTCAGTGTACTGAACTAGAACTGACATGAAGTGCTTCGTAATATTAGCAAAATTTCTTAATTTCTGACATCGTGTCACTTGTCGGAGATAAAAGCAACAAAGATTCTACACCTGCTGCTATTATTTAATATTCATATAATTTTCTGCTGCTTAATCACACAAAACATACTGAAGAGGCCACCAAATTTACTCTACAATACACATTTCCCTAGTAGTTTAGGTTTCAATAAGGTGTCTTAGTCATAACTTCTATCGACCTTCAAGCATGGTGATTGTTGCACTCTCAAATATGCTGCAGTCTGGCTTGGTTGATGATGTGTCTGTTTCCATTAGAACTCTCCTAGCTGCAAAGCCAGGTTGCTTAGGAGTTGGCAGTGAGGTGGCATCAGGACTAGCTAACATTAGAAGCACCTGAGACATCAGTGGACGGTCGTCTGGATTCTCTTGCACACACAAGAGTCCAACTCTGATACACTTCTGTACTTCGTCTGAGTTGAATGATCCATTCATTCTTTCATCTGCTAACTCTGTGCTCTTCTCCTCGTTCCATAAACTCCATGCCTGCAGATAAAAAAATGGTTACCAGGTTTCAGAAGTTTTATTGAGAAATACAGCTGGTATTCACTAGATGAGGTAAGTTGTCTCACTTACATGGCCTAGAAGGCTTTGGTTGTTTGAATAGGAGTATACTCCTCTGTTTCTCCTACCACTAACAATTTCCAGCAATAATACTCCATAACTGAATACATCTGACTTGACAGAGAAGATTCCATCCATTGCATACTCCGGAGACATATAACCACTGTAAAAGAGCCACACGAATTTGATTAGTACTGCAAAATGTATTTGAATGATGATGAGTATTCCTTTATCACAACTTACTATGTGCCAACCACTTTTCGGGTATTAATTTCTGTCTCTTCATTGCCAAATATTCTTGCCATTCCAAAGTCTGAAATTTTGGGAATCATCTCCGTGTCTAGAAGAACATTAGCTGCCTTTAGATCTCTATGGATGATTCTGTATCTCGAGTCCTGGTGGAGATAGAGTAAACCTCGAGTAATGCCTTCTATTATGCGATACCGCACTTGCCAATCAAGTACAACATTGTCTTTTTCTGTTGACATACAGGAGGAGGTTAATTTTTTTGCTGTGGAAATATATCATCAAATGTTCATGGTGAGAAAAGATAGGTTGAGACTTATACCAAATAGGAAATAGTCCAGGCTCTTGTTTGCCATGTACTCATAAACAAGCATCCTTTCTTGTCCACTAATGCTGCATCCAAGAAGCCGAACAAGATTGCGATGCTGGAGTTTGGCTATCAACAAAACCTCATTCTTGAACTCATCAAGACCTTGTGCAGATGTCTTTGAAAGTGTTTTCACTGCGATTTCCATTCCATCCTCGAGTTTACCCTGCAATATTGATTGAAACTATTCCAATTAGCCATGCAAGGGCTGGAGTTCAGGAGTTATTAGGATACTAAAAAAACTAAAAAGGGGCATTGGCATCGTTTCTCTTCTGGTTCATTTGGGATAAATATGCAGAGTTGTGGTGGTCTCAAACAAGTAGTCTAAATAATTTCCTTTAGTTGCTTTAGATCATGAATTTTGTTGGAAATCAATTAGCATCTTGATCCCACTTTTTTTCCTTGTTAGAAAGGAGTTGCTATATTTCAGGTGCATGATTTTTTGAGAATATTCAAACAACAACTCATAAGAGACAACTATTACAATTAAAAGGACAACTCACAAGAGACAGAGAACATTTTTTTCAATGGCCAAATAATGACAAAATTACATGTTGCCTAAATAACAACAAAAAAACCAGGCACCTGAGATATAGGAGAATTGTAAAAGAAATGTTAGCATGAATATGCATATCTGACTCTGTTCATATAGATTATAGAGTTTCACCTTATATACTGGTCCAAAGCCACCTTCTCCAAGCTTGTTGTTGATTGAGAAACCATCCGTAGCTGCCGCAATTGTCCCCAAATCAAATATTGGCAATTCCAGGTCACCATCATGACTGCTCCCCTCGTACCGACGCCCGGTGCTGCGTGAGCCACTCCATTTACTTGATCCTGTTACATATTGCCATGTAAAAGCCAGGACAGCATCAAGAAACATATATAGTCGTTTGTCCCTTCTGTTCAGGTATTTGTGTATTTCTGGCAAAGTGTGATGATAGTTTAGCGCGTGTTGTTACCGGCTGTTCTTGTTAGCCTTCTCCTTCTTGACCAGATGAGGAGAGCAGCAACTGCTAGAAGAAGCGCCAGCACCGCGACGCTGACACCAACTGCGATTTTAATGCGTGCCTCCCTTGATTTAGCTTCTACATCTGTATAAAAATCATGCATGAATGTTAGTACTCTCAGCATATATATTGACCTAGAGGAAGGAGGCCTTTTCCAAGTTCTTTGTGTTATAAACGGTTTTTCATACTAATAAGAAAGTCTAGTAGATGAGGGAGATCGTTCAATTCGGTTTTCTGCATGCTTCATGTGACTGAAGGGTGGATCCAGACGAAAGCACTGTAATGGCATGCGATATATTCTTGGATGAGACATGCCAAACTAGCATCACATGCCCGCTGCGTCAACAATCAAGCGGGGACGAGATCCGTTGGCATGGGACCATGGTTTCGCAAATGGAAGTGATCATCGGCCAAGTGGGTCTATCTGTAAGATCGAAATGGTTGGTGGCCTTTTGTGATTTGGGATGCACTAGAACACGGCGGCCCCAAATTGCCTGCAGGGGCGCTGTTGCTTAGTGAGATGCTACTGCTAGCTGTTGGCCTTGCCTTACTTGCTACTGTAAGCAATTCGTGCATGGATCCTCATCGTAGATCTGTCAGCTGATTCAGGTCTGCATCGTCACTTCGTCAGCGCATCCGAGGTCCTTTCCAGAGTGAGGCAAGACCGGAAAGGCCCTGCGCCCTCGGCGTGCCGCGCCAGCCGTCCAACCAACAGAACACCGAGCAAAACTCATGGAGCGGCAGGAGCGCGCGTGTCCCAGCTCGGCAGCCTCCGACGTCCAAGGGCAGAGGCCACTAGCAGAGGGCAGAGGAGGCCAGAGGCGCTCGGGCGCGGCTGCCCCCTGCCGCGCCCGCGCTGCTTGCCCGTGTCGTACGGAGAGTGGAACGGAGGTGGCCTGGCGACTGGCCGAACCCCGAATCTCCCGTAGATTTTCGCGCACGCCGACCGGCCGACGACAGGGATGGGGGGACCGACCCGTGGGGTTTGACGTGCATGTGATCTGCTTCGGGCCTTCTCGGAAAGCATCAATCAGCGCCGGGCCGGCCCCATGCGGCCGTTTGCAGTGCGGTGTGGGCCCAATACGCTGCAGAATCACGAGCGTTCCAATCGATTTGGGCTCCACGGAGGAAACAGTGGTTCGAGAAAAAAGGGGTAAAGCTGAGAAAATGGCCCTGTTCGCTGGTCTGAAACTTGGCTGAAACTGGCTGAAAATACTGTTTCGGCTGAATTGTTGTGAGAGAAAAATACTGTTCCGGCTAAAAAAAAAAAGCCGAACAAACCGAATATAGGGTAAGCCGAACATGACCAATATCTAAAAGGTGCTCTATAAACTCTACTCTATGGTGAAGTTAGAGTTGGTGGAGTCGTCCAAACATCCTATGCCTTGACAGAAACGTGGAATGCATGTCAAATGGGATGGGGCAGTCTTTCGGCTCGCTCGGAGTCCCTAGTCGGAGAGTTCGTCAGCCTGTGCGTTTCGTCGTAAACGATCGTAGATTACTAGTTCTTCGGGCGCGTCTATGTGCGCGGGTCACTGGCCACACGTATTTTTTTGGGAAAAAAAGATATAATTAAGGGGGGCCTGTATTTCGATTTGAGAAAAATCTGAGGAGGTTTTCGAAAAAATCGCTGAGAGTGTCTCTGGAGTGTGGGTTGATTTTTAATAAAAGGAAGGGTTTTTTTGCAAAAAAATCCGGAGCTCATCCGTTCTGGACTGCGGGTTGATTTGAAAATTATCTGAGGTGTTATTTGCAAAATATTCTGAGAGGGCCTCTAGAGCGCGGGTTGATTTCCCAAAAACATAAGGGTTTTTTCGTAAAATGACCACGCCTCGCTCGATCTGGGCCGTCGATGTGGCCGATCGAACGGCCGGGAACGGCCGGCGACGTGGCGCGCCGTGTGGGCAGCCTGGCCACACGCTTTCTTCTCTTTAGATTTACTGCTGGCTGGTTTAGTGTGAGAGAAAAATACTGTTCCAGTGACTGGGCCGTCGCGTAGCCCGACGATTCTCTATGGAACGGTTACCACGTTTATCCGCTTTCCTCCTCCTTGATGATTCTTGTTCACATGATTGATGCTTCGACTTCTGCCCCATCTGTCACCTAATGATAAAGGTTAGCTTATCTTGTGGATCTATCAGTGTTCATCCCCTCCCACTATACCCTCTCCGAAACGAGATTTCACCTACCAGCACCAGATTCTTCTTGTGCCCACAAGGTTGAGCTGTGATCCCGTCTACAGAGGCTTAAAGGCAACACCCATGCAGGACCAGTTTTACATTTCAGCCCTCTCGCCACTCATACAAGTACGTACGTGTGCAACAGTCGTCCTTCTTTGAGCAGAGCACACCCCGAAAAGCGATATTTGCCTGTCGCTTTTCGGCTTTCGATCAGTGGATGATAAAAGGAGGAGTACACGTCACTGCGTCAGAAACTCAAAAGGGACCTCACATACTAAGGGGGTGTTTGGTTAGTGCAAGACCTCCTAAAATTCCTGTCACATCGAATATTTAGACACATGTATGGAATATTAAATATAGACTAATTACAAAATTAATTGCACAACTTGCGACTAATTTACGAGACGAATCTTTTAAGCCTAATTAGTCCATGATTTGACAACGTGGTGCTACTGTAAATATGTGCTAATGATAGATTAATTAGGCTTAAAAATTTTGTCTCGGAAATTAGCCTTCATCTATGTAATTGGTTTTGTAATTAATCTATATTTAATGCTCCTTATTAGTATCTAAACATTCGATGTGACATGAATTTTAGGAACAACTAAAGAACCAAACACCCCCTAACAACCATGTGTTTGTTTATACTGTAATATTTTTGTCAAAAGGGACCTCACATACTAACAATCATATTTTGTGAAAAAAATTTGGTCAGGTAATCATTCTTTAAAATAATAATACCCAACTTTGTATAAATAGCACGCAATAATCATGCAAAGGTTTATTGAGGTACTAAGCACAACACTACTTGTAAATTCCTACTCCCTCCGTTCCAAATTATAAGTCACTTTAACTTTTTTGGTACATTTAATTTGCTATGTATCTAGATATAATATTATGTCTAGATACATAGCAAAATGGATGAACCAAAAAAAATCAAAGCGACTTATAATTTGGAACGGAAGGAGTAATCAATAATGGGTTAAGTTTTCATAAATAGTTTAGCAACTAAAGATTCCTCTAAATATAAAAATCTTCATATGTTTCTTTAAAAGGTGTCATTCGGGAAAAAAATATCAAAGAGAAATTAGAATGGAGATACGACTTACTATTTTTGTAGTAAGCCAAGAAACCCTTTAAATCTCCAACCATGGCATTTAAAATGTTACCTCTCAAAAAAAAGCTAATAGTAGAACTAAATGAGGCTATAGTGGGCTATAGCCGCTAAATTGTACGTAGACATAAATAGCTTGATTTGCCTCAAACCACTATAGCAACAGCTAGACGAAGATTGATGTCAGGTTACTATGGAGGGTAGTTCACGTGATGCTAGGTCTTAAACCACCTCTGAGAAGGGATAATATTTTAGATCCTTTTTTATTAACAGGTGTAGCGGTGAGCTATTGATCTATCTAGCTGACAAAGATCTAAGTTGTTTTTGACAGATGGATGACGACTTGAAACTCTTTTACATGTTCTATTCAGGGAACACATTGGCTTCAGTTTTTGAACGCAATTACAATAGCCTAAGTAGCAGAAGAGATGATGTTGCAGGTAAGTAGCAAGCTAGAGAATGTGGCTATGAGTTTTTTAGCATCCTTTGAATTCCATTTTATTTCATGGATTGAGTAATAAGTGTGATTTGTTGTGTAAATTCCGTCTAGTAATTATGATTTTATTCTGTCAGCACGATGTGATCCTCGTAACTATTTCTATTTAGAAGAAGATGAAGCTAGATGTTCTTTCTGTTGTCCAGAAAATGAGCGTTAACTAAGAGAAACGAACTAGCCCATCAGTACACGGGTGGCAGGTACTGGAAGCCCGTGCAACGAATGGCCTACATGCCTCACGTGATGCACGGTATTCCACGGTGAAGTCGCACGTCCAGACTCAAGAGTCTACGTGCCTCGGCCCTCAGGTGATGCACGTATTATTGCAGCTGCAGCAACGGCGATCAACAACCAAACAGTTCCTATGATATTACCATTGACCTTTTGGCTTTTGCTGCAGCCAAAGCTTACTGCTTTCGGTAGTGCTCAACTTTTGGAAAGTACTCGAGGGGACGCTCAACGGGTCCGCTGTCTCACTCAACAAAAGCTCTTTTTTTTCTTTCTTACCTTTCTCCCTCTCGACTATTATTGCACGATCTCAGCATCTTACAGTCTCACATTGTTGGACATAAAGGAATTGAAGGGTACTGTAACGAGGACGGGTTAAAGCGTAAAGATGATCGCTCGTGGTGACCAATTCGGCATCTCGCAGCAGTCCCTCCAATTCCAATAAAAACGGATAACACATGGCCTCCCTCCATCTCTCCATCAGCTGAATCAGGACGCCCTGCTCGGTGCCTCTCGCCGTCTTCTTCGCGGGACAGTGGTCACCGACGGCGATTAGCGGAAAAAAAGGCGGGGGCGACTCTGTTCTAGACGGACTGAACCTTAGCGGCCTTGTTTCCCAAAAAGAACGGGAACGAGAATTTAGTGTCATTTTATAACGTAGGAACGTAAATATTTTCTAACCAGGAACGTGGATGTCCCGGAACGAGGAACGTGGCCATATTCCACGTTTCCGGCTGGTAAGGACTGAACAACGGTATTGATACGAATATAGGAGATCTACTATTACCAATGGTGGACGTAAACTACGTATAGAGACACCAACGCATAGCGGACGTACAGAGGGCGGTGTTCGTACGTACCGAGATCCGCGGCGGCGAGGCGGACGAAGAGGTCCTGGCCGAAGTCGGGGTACACGCGCAGGTCGGTGAGCCCCGTGGTCCACATGACGCAGCCGGAGCCGGCGCCGTTGCCGCGCCCTCCGCCGGCGCCGACGCTGACGTTGGCGCTGGCGTACGCGGTGCAGGAGCAGTTCCGGAGGCACGCCTGGCGGCACTGCTCCAGCGTGAGGCTCCCGTCCACCGCGCTCCGCTCCGTGTCGGGCACCTTGGCGTGGCGCACCGTGATGAAGCCGTCGGTGCTGTTGCGGCAGTCCAGCGGCGTGGTCCGCACGCACCCGTCGTGCCCGTCCCGCAGCGCCCACGCGGCGGGGGTCTTGGGGGTGAAGCCGTGGAGGCAGGAGCAGACGGGCATGTTGTTGGTGTCGCACACGCCGTTGGGGCCGCAGGGAGACACCGCGTCGCACTGGTCCTTGGGCGCGTACCAGTACAGATTCCACGCCCGCGCCGCCTCCACCCACGTCGAACGCTGCAGCAACCCGTAGTTCCCCGTGCTCACGACGCCCAGGTGCGAGATGATCGACGCGTTGTGCACCTGCATCGTCGTCCATATATAATGTGATGATGGTTACTTGCATCAAATAAGCAACCAAATGGAACTAGCTAGGTGTTGTTCTTACGTACCTGGAAGCTGTAAGTTACTTCCTGCGCATCGTTTATGAAGCTGAAGGTGAAGCCGGAGTAGGTGGCTGTGTCCGGCACGCCGGTGAACTGGACGCCATCCCAGGGGCCGGAGCGCCAGACTTTCTCGCCGCCGTTCCAGATGAACACCTGGGGGTCGCCGTTGGTGTCCATCACCATGGCGACGGGGCCCGGGGAGGGGTCGGACGGGCTCTTCCACGACGTCAGCGTCCTGTTCTTCCTTTTCACGTAGTCGATCCCCACCTTCATCTCCGGGAGCATCGTGTCCGTCGGGTAGTCGAACCCCTCCCACGCCACGGCGCCGCCGACGCCGTCCGCGAGCACCAGGTTGCCGTTGTCGAGGATCTGGGCGGTGGGGCTCGCCAGCCTGGACGCCGGCTGGACGGACCACACGACGGTCTTGTTCCCCGCGGCAATGGCGAGCGTGCCGCCGGCGGAGACGGAGAGCGTGGCGCCCGGGTTGTCCTCGACGGCGCCCGCGATCGGGGCCTCGCGGTTGGCGACCCACACGACGGTGCGGAGGGAGACCTTGTTGTACCACACGCCGAGGTAGGTGCTGTTGGCGCCCGGCGGGGTGAAGAAGCCCAGCGCGAAGTTGCCCTCGCCGCCCGAGACCAGCGTCTCGTTGGCCGCCAGCGGGCTGCCCGGCGTGATGGTGTCCCTCGCGGTTGCGGCGTGGCAGGTCGCGAGGTGGCGGAGTAGGTAGAGGAGGACGCACAGGAGCGGGGACGCCATTGCTCGGCGCGGACGTCGACGATGGGCCGCCAGTGCCTCCGCCACCGCGTTGGTACCGTGAGTGGCGTCTGTCATGCACGTTGGCGCTTTGGACGGGAGCTGCAGGGATAGGGTGGTGGTGGTGAATGTCGTGGAGTGTAGAGTGGCGGCCACCGGCCAGGGGGGCGTGGCGGCTTTGTTAGTTTGGTCTCCACCAATTGATCCAACAATTAATTGGGCCTTTGGATCAACGTCCTGATCGGGGCGTCCAACCACTCCATGGTTAGTAGGCCCCGTCGCACAGCACTATAAAAGAGAAGCTGGGCCTGGGCACGAGGTACGAGGTTGACTTGAGCCGCCGCAACCCGCCTACAGAGAAACCCTAACCCGATATAGAGGAAGCGGTGCTGCCAGCGACGAGAAGATCCACTGCTTCCGCGTCGCCACTGGACCGCGTCAACACTGCACTGCGTTCAACAGCGACGACGCGCCACCGACGGCCACGTCACTGCGGTGCTATGGCCGCAACTGCCTTAAGGCGAGGTACATGACCCTGCTTCCCCATCTAAGTCTAGTTTATCCCCTGATCTATGATTTAGAGGTACTATGATCCTATCAATGGTACCAGAGTTAGGCCATCTAGTTTGTAGATCGCGTGTTGGGGTAGAAAAGAAGAACGATTTTAGAAAGAAGATTAACAGTGGGTTCGGATTTGGCCGGTTAGGGTTTGGCCGAACCCTAAGACCTAACCCTAGAGAGAGAAGCAAGGACGGACGCGACAGGGGCCTACCTGGGGCTCACCTGTTGTTGTCACCACCGTCGGCGTTGCTCCGCTGTCGCGCGGGAAGAACCACCCAAGCCGACGCCCGGGAGGTCACGCCATCGCGCGGCCTACGCCTCGGGCTTCGGGGTCAAGGCGCAACCGCAAGGCCGCTCAACGGCGGCACACTCTGCCTAAGGCGAGTGTGCGCGCCGGCGAGGGGCCCTGCAACCGTGCCGCCGTCTTCCTTTTCTCCGACCGCCACGGGCTGCCGTCGCGTCGTGGTCATTTTTGGCTGCGGAGTTGAGGAAGAGAAGGGGAAAGGGAAGAGAAAGGAAGAGGAGGAAGGGGAGCCGGGTTTGCTCCGGTGGCTGCCTTCCTCACTGACGCCGACGGCCACCATGGTCGCCGCGCGCTGACGCTTGTGTGGCGCGAGAGAGAGGACGCGACGTGAGAGAGAGAAGGGAAAGGAGAAAGATTTCCCGAGGTCACCGACCGTGGGCCGATGGACGGACCGAGCGGCGCGCGCTCCGGTTGGCCGAGAAAGTTAGGTTTAGGGTTAGGGGAGCCCAAACCGGTCGACGGCTTATATCTCTCCCAATCCACGCGCTCCACCGTCCGATCCAGATGGACAGATGGGATCAAGGTGAGTGGAGGGACGAGCGACGCGACGGGCCGAATTGGTGGCCTGTCCATCGGCTGCTGGGCCGCCGAGCTGAGCGGGCCGAGCCGATGCGGTTTGTGAGCGCGGCAGCGCACTGGGCCTCGCGCGGGGGCGCGCAGAAGAAATGGGCCGTGGGCCGAATTTTCTCGATTGGGCCAAAATGACCAGAAGAAATTGTTCCAGTTTTATTAATTTTCAGAAGCAGTTTTGAAGAATTTTAATCAAGTTTTGATGTTCAATCTTTGTTAAAATTTAAACCAATGGGATAATTTTTTCAGAGAGTAGATGAGTAAAGTAAAATGCTTCTGAAAAGTAGATAATGTTTCCGCTGCAAAGTTTAATATTTATCATCTTCCAATTAAATTCGAACTAACGGAAGAATTTAATTTGAAGAGCAGTAATATTTAGTAAATTATGATTATGTTGATCCTCTAATTAAATTGGAACCAACAGAAAAATTTAATTAGAGGAGTAGTCCGTTTTTATTTATGTTAAATTATGATATTGTTATTTTCTGATCAACGTTGATGATAACAATATTATAATGAGTTAAGTTTAAGGTTTAAATCTCTAATAAATTTCACACCAACATGGTAAATTTTTCAGAGAGTAGATAAGGATAAAGAAATGCTACTGAACTAATAGAATGTATTTTATTAACATGTTTCCGCTGCAATAAACTCGATTATCTTTCAATTAAATTCGAACCAATGGGAGAATTTAATTTTAAAGAGTAGTTATATGGATTTTAAGTTAATTTCTGAGTTTTATGTATTAATTCTATTTTCTGACCAACGGTGATGTAGAATTGATGCAGAAGCACCTTATTTATTTAACCGACGAGATCACTCGGCTGCATGCCAACGAGCTGCCATGCTAGGGTATGTGAATGAAAAGGCTTGAGTCAAGCCAGTTCAGGACAGTTTTTACTAGCTTACTAATTTTCTGATTAAATTAGAACCAACGGGAAGATTTAGTTGAAAATGAAGTATAAGTGAGTATTTTAGTCGTCATGACTAAGTTTTCGTATAAATGTATCCTGCATGAGGAGAAGTTTAGGCATAGTAATTATGCTAGTCCATCCAGCATGGCGGGAGAAGTTTTGTGATGACTCGTATGTTTTTGTATCCCGCATAGAGAGAGAAGTTTGGGTAGCTCTTATGCTATCCTAGTATTGACCATGGCACAATAGAAATGCATCGTCATGATCAATACTAACCAAAGGATAAGAAAAAGATGCAAGCGTGATTTACAAAAGTACTGCTAATGAAAGACCTTATTGAGTTCTTAAAGTGATTTAAGGAAAGTGTATTACTAAACGGATCAAGAAATAACTTTGTTTATATGACACAATCATGTGAATGAAGTAAGTTATAAGTGTCTCCTCGTTTACAGGCTTTTTGAATAGTTATCGAAATTATGACAGTAAAGTTCATGCCATATTTCAAGGGGAAGAATATGAAGATCAATTAAGAAAGATACTCTTCATTAAGAGTGAGATAAAGATTAATTAAGATGAATGTGACCGTCGAAGGAGTACAACGGTTACAACAATGATACCCCTAAGTAGAGAAATAGCTAAATTTCTGGACCTTTTAAAGTTTCGACGGGAAAATAGCGTAGTCAATCTCAAAAATGTTAAGGTGGTGTTTAAAGCGTCATATGAGAGTTTAACGGATTAAACTCAAAATAAGATATTTGAAGATACACTATCTTTAGAAAAAGATGGAAAGATCTGGGAGAGCATGATATGTAGAGACCTAAGACTTGAAGAGAAGCGGAACCGCGTGCCCACTTCAGTGATTAATAACAACGAATTTCTCAATACCTGTTGATGTTGTATGACTTATACAATACCTGTTGTTGGTGCTTCAAAGAAGATAAATAATGTAAACAAACATCTTATGATACAGGAGCCTGTAGAATCAATTGCCTCTTGGCAATGAAGGGAAACAACAGCCCCATATAAAAGTGTCAGTAGTTGAGGCCCCGGAAGGTCTCAAAGAATTAGTAAACCAATTTTTCTGATGACTATGAAGTCTATGTTAGTAAAGAAATTCAAATAAAGGGTGATCCCACCTCACTTAAAGAAGCCATGAGAAGCGTTTACTCGTTTAAATGGTAGGAAGCTATAGAAGTAATTTCTAATGGAGCCAAAACAGTAGGCTGTTAATAGGTCTACAAGACAAAATGTGACTCCAAAGGGAATGTAGAAAAATATAAAGCATGACTTGTAGCAATATTCTTTATGCAAAGAGAATGAAAAAATTACGATGGGAGTTTTCTTCCCAGTGTCATGCAAGGATTCTTTAGAATCATAATGGTGTTCATGGCATATTACGATTTAGAAATACATCAGATGGATATAAAGACGGCATTCCTCATCGGGGATTCATATGAAAACGTTTACATGGCATAACCCAAAAGGTTTTGTCGTGGAAGAAAAGAAAATATGAGATGCCGCCTGTAGAAATCCATTTATGGGTCAAAATTAAGTCTCTAGACAGTAGTATTTAAAGTTGATGAAACAATGATAAGAAAGTTTGGATTTAAAGAAATGAGAAGGATAATAGCGTTATGTGAGGATCAAGAATGGAAAATTCATTTTCCATATCTTGTGAATAGATGACATTCTACTCTTTAGTAGTGATGTTAATCTGTCATTGGAGAAGAAGTTTTGTCCTTAAGTTTTAATGTGAATGATCTTGTTGAAGAATCATTGGTTTTAGGAATCAAAATTCACCGAGATAGAAGAGAATAGGGTATTAGGTATATCGCAAAGGCATACTTAGAAAAGATTCTAGAGAAATAAAGTATGCATACGAGTAAACCTACGCCTGCTCCTATAGTCAAGGGTAATAGATTTGAAAACTTTAAGTGTTTCAGGAACCAATATGAGATCGATCAAAAGAATATGGTTCCATATGCTTCAGCTGTTGGAAGCTTGATGTGTGTATAAGTATAAGTAAGAACTTACCCTGACGTAGTTTATGTATCCGGGATATTTTGGCAGAAGTCCAGTTCAGATATAGATCACTGGAATTGAGCTAAGAATGTCTTGCAATTTTACAAAGTATCATAGGCCTCATGCTGAGTAAGAAAGAATAAGTACTCTCAAATAGTTGAGGGTACAAAAAGTTAAGCCTTGGCGAGATGTGTACTGAAATCTACAGCAGTTGCTAACACTCGCAGTTGGAGTATTATTGTGGAAAAGCTCTAAAGAAACAGTTATGGTGCCATCAGTGATGCATACCATAGTATAGCATATCACGAGACTTAAGGAACAGGCAAAAGGAGGTTAAGGGAATTTATACATGAATTTAACAATGGTAGACAACAGCAATAACTATTTAAAGTAAGTTAACTCCTAAGACAATAAGTCAAGTGTGCTGCCAAACACATTGACACTAAGGTATATGTTGTAAAGGAGAAAATGCAGAATCATTTTAAGAGCATTGAGAACATAAGTACCGAGTAAAGTACTTGCGGATTCGCTTACCAAAGGCCAACCACCCAGTGCGTTTAAAGAACACACAATCAACATGGGTTTATGAGAAAGCCTATAATTTCTGGATACTAAGGGCCTAGTTGAGTATCTGTTTTAAAATAGAGAGGTGTGTTGTAGCTGTTTAATCTAATGGCAACAGACCATGACGATGAGACACGCTCTATGCAATGATCTGTGATGGAATAGGAACATGATAAAGTAAATAAGTTAAGTTTAAGTAATAAGGTGAGATCAAGGGAGGAATGTTAGTTTGATCTCCACCGATTGGCCCAATGGCCAATTGGGTCATTGGATCAACGCCCTGATCGGGGGCGTCCAACCACTCCATGGTTGGTGGGCCCCCGTCGCACATCACCATAAAAGAGAAGCTGGGGCCAGGGCACGAGGTACAAGGTTGACTTGAGCCGCCGCAACCCGCCTACAGAGAAACCCTAACCCGATCTAGAGAAAGTGGTGCTGCCAGCGACGGGAAGACCCACTGGCTCCGCGTTGCCATTGGACCGCGTCTCCACCGCACAGCGTTCAACAGCGATGTCGTGCCACCGGCGGCCACGTCACTGCGGCGCTATGGCCGCAACTGCCTTAAGGCGAGGTACATGACCCTGCTTCCCCATCTAAGTCTAATTTATCCCCTGATCTACGATTTAGAGGTACTATGATCCTATCCCTGGACACATGGACATAGGGATGAAAACGGATGGAAACGGGCGGAAAAACTTCTCTCTCATTTTCGTTTCTATATTTTTTGCGAAAACAGGATCGGGTTCGGGGAAAAAAAGGGAATTAAAAACGGATGGGGATATACGAAAATACGGAAACAGACAAATACGGACAGAGAGCCGAAAAAATAAGTTAGAATAACATGGTCAAATATTCTTAGTATACATGAACAAAGTCACAAAATAATATACACGTATGAAATTATCGGTCCAATATTCATCAGTATACCATGTGTTAATATGTTAACATGCATAATTTGTGATTAGTAGATTTATGAACATATCAATTTCTAGACATATCTCACATAGATTGAAAACGGGATAAAAAACGGAATAAATACGGGTCAATTCTGGATAAAAACGGGATCTCACGGAAACGGACGTAAAAACCCCTTTCTCGTTTCCCTATTTACGAAAACGGGATCCCACGAATATGAAAACGGATGGAAGAAAGTAGAAATAGGAACGGATCAGAATGGGATTTTTTCGGCCCGTTTTCGACCTTCCATGGACAAGGAGCCGAGGGCGCCTTTTTTTGGCTCAGGTGTTTCTGCATCACTATTGCATGTGGTTTCAGAAGCAAATTCAATTACACTCTTCCTGCACTTCAGGTGTCTGAAAATTGCTGAGATTTCAGCCGACGGGAATTTCAGATTAGGGAAGGGACTCCTGGATGATGAGGGTATTTCTATACTTGGCAATTCTTGCAACCATCGAAAAAACATTGTAATATAGACTAGACTAGACACAGACACTTCTGGGCTTGATTTTTATTGACGACCTCAGAAATAACAACTCCCCAAGACAGGTAGCACTAGGCCAAGGGCGCAGAAAGTTACCGGTGATTTCCCATCAATCGTTTCACTTGGTCGCCTGAGACGAGGCCAAATTTCAGACACCTGATTAATAGCATGTCCCATTCAATTACCAAAAGCCCATTCAGTTTCAAACTTCCAAACTGTCTTCCGGAAGTAAATCATTTTTTCCTCACCGGGGCACGCCCGAATTTCATTACCAAAAGCAACGAAATTATGGAGTCTAGCACGCAAGCGCTTTCCAATGAAAGCAAACAGGAACTAGAACGACAGCTAGAAAAAAACAGAGCAGAGAACACAGGGCTTCCTTACCTCCCAGGCTCCTAGTCCTAGCACGCTCAGCTTAACAACTACTGCTGGTCCGCGCCGCGTCCCCTCCACATGTCAGACACATGACACAACGAACATAACCAACACGACAAAGTCCAGGACGCCACATACAGGCAAAGCAACACAAACCGAAAGCTTAGGCCAAACTAATGTCCAAAACAAACAACTTGCAAAGGACTCCAGGCCATCGCTCCTCCAGTTGCAATCAGCGCTAGCTAGTTCATGATCCTTGGCTTCTCCCTCCTGATGATAGAGCAACATCGTTTCTTTGAAGATGTCAGCTCCATTCTTCAACAGGCAGAACAATCTCAGTAGGAGTTCTTCCTATAAAACAAATATGATTTTTAGCTCTCAAAAGAGCCCAGCATACAGCAGCTAAGCCAATATTTTCGAAAAGTCGCCCGTTTTAGATGAAATTATGAACCTAATCCCAGAATCATTCAAAAGAACTAGATCGACAATTGGTCTAGTCATGAACTGTCTTTCAACTACTACTTTTTTTTTGTTTGGTTTATAGAATGAAACCAGCGGATACACCGTATAACCTCATCTCTTACGAGCTACTACTAATTAATACAACATGACAATTGGTCGAGCAGGAAGGCAACTTGGAGGTGCTCAGGATGCCGACTTCATGCGTTTTCGAGAATCATGCTCTATATTTCGGTGTCTAGCTCAGAAAAACACAGAGCATGGTTTTAGAAAAGAATGAAACAAGTTTCATATTTTTTCTAAGTTAAAACAAATTTTCTAAGATTAAATCAGCTTTTAATATTTTAAATGCGTATTTTTTCAGAAAACTACTTGGATAATTTTTTGAAAAAATATTTCTTAAAGTCCAATAACCTCTAAACTTTTGCGGAAGTTCAATTTACCTCCCTCGTGACTGACGTGATGCCATGTAGAATGGCTGACACACTGTTAGCCAAAAACACCTTCAAAACTGGGTTCAGGAAGTTAAATCTAATAATTTAAAAAATGAGCAAATCTAAAGATCCGATTTTAAAGATGTAGAAGAGACAGATCAGACTCTCACGGTAGTTGAGGCGGCCATGGGATGTTATCATGTTATAGATAGACTTTTTTCAAAGAAGAAATGGATGGAGGTGGTAGAGCAGCCTTTAGCCCAACTACGTTGTGCGACTTTAGATGGCCTAGTATTGCCAAGACTGGGCCAAAATAAGTATAGAGAAGGGGATAATCCAGCTTCTTGGGCCTGCCGTTCCTTATCTCTGCGTGGGCCAGCCCACCTCCGAACTCGTTGATTACTTTTGCCGATTTTAGTCTCACTCGATTTTTATGTGATAAACAACCCAGTTCGTTGTCGTTATCGTTGAAAGAACTAGGAAAGTGCTACACGCAAATTGCACCATGTGGTTTAACTCTAGTACAATTTAGGTCCTATATGGATCTTATTCTTATAGTGATTATAGATAATGATATAAACTATAGATTTTAGAAAAAAAAAAGAGGTGTTTTGAATCTCACTCTCACGCTGATCATTACCTTTGTACAGTGAAAATCTCCAAATAGCAAGATTCTCCAAAGAAGTATAATCTTATTTTAGAATCCAATCGTTTGGATCTCATTCTCATTTTTCTACTCATTTTTGTATGAAATCCAAATAAGATCTTAACTTGAGCCCATTTTGGTGATGTCACTTGATAGCAATATATTTTTTAAAATTCAAGACTAACGTATATTGTTTACCTAAGGGAAATAAGGCTAATGATCATGTTCTTAACAAAAGTGACATCCATGACTATTTAGTCCGGATCCGGATGAAAAAGCCCCGCACACATGACATGAGGGATCGCCCTGGAGAGCGAAGGCCTCGACTCGCGGCGGAGTAATCCATCATCAGTCCGCAACTCCGCACACATGACATGAGCTTTATTCGCCGTCACGCTGTCCAGGATTGGAGAGGGAGGTTCGGAGACTTGGAAGGCCAATCCAAGTAGGCCGCGCACGTATTCTCCTCGTCACCGGACGTCATGGGGGTTGTGCTTAATTTTCCAGAACCTCGGGTCGCCGACGAGGTGACCATCCATGATCCGATTCCATCAAGTGGTCGTGGCCCGATCGATCAATCACTCGATCATTTATAGTGCAGGCGATGTGATGCCGGCCGGCTGGCCACGTGCCAGCCAGGCCCTCTCGAGGACACACTGCCTGCCACACGGGTAATAAAGGAGAGGAGATAGCAGCCGAACACATCAGGAGTTGCGGACGGGTAGCTCGCGTGGCGTTTTCGCGGGCGGTGCGCGCTTTGGGCATGCCGCATGGAGACGAGGCGGCTATGTTGCATGCACTGTTGCGTGCGTGCAGTGGCAGTGTGGCACACAGCACAGTGGCACTCGACGGATCTGATGCCCTGGTTCTCCTTGGTTGGTGGCGTTTACGACGGCCGGGCCCGGGCGGTTGGCGGGTTGGGCCGCCAAAGCCCGAGATCTCTCTCTTTCCGGCGTCACTGTACGCAGGTCATGATGCCGCCGCGAGCGATGGATGCTCCTGGCTGCGGCTCCGTCCGATGCGCGGAGCCGGTGGGTGGCCGCTCGGTCCGTCGTCACGCTGCCGCTGTGCTTACCTCATCTGCGAAAGCCTGTTTCCGTGGGCGACTGTAACTGGGCATGACGAAGCTGCCGACGACGGTGCCGTTAGCAAACTAGCAACTACCAAATGCGCCGTCGTTGCCTGCGCCTGCTCCTCAACCCCGCAGCATCTCATGCAATGCATTGGCCTGCCTCTGTCTACCTGCATATTAGGAGTATAATTAAAGGGAATGAAATCGTGTTCAGTACGTACACATCGATTTATTTAGGCCTGGTTTAGTTCTAAAAATTTTCACCCCAAACTGTCATATCGAATCTTGCGGCACATGCATGGAGTATTAAATATAGACGAAAAAAACTAATTACACAGTTTGGTTGGAAATCGCGAGACGAATGTTTTAAGACTAATTAGTCCATGATTAACATAAGTGCTACAGTACTAGCATGCGCTAATGATGAATTAATTAGGCTTAATAAATTCGTCTCGCAGCTTTCAGGTGAGCTATGTAATTAGTTTTTTTATTAGTATCCGAAAACTTCTCTCGACATCCCCGAAACGTCTAATATAACATCCAAAAATTTTCATTTCGCCAACTAAAGACGGCATTACTTCCCTCTTCCACGCTTTGTATTACGGCATGCCATCGTCGATGCGGATCATCCGGCCAGGACCAGGAGGATAAATAAATAAATAAATAAAATATAATCCTGACCTCCCCGGCTCCCCGTACGTGTACGTCATCCATCCTGCTGTCTCCAAATTCTTCTTCGGCGACGCCGCCGCGCCCTCAAAGCTGCTGGAAGCCTCGGGGTCGGGGGCAAGAAGCGTCCGGGGTTGTCAGGATCCATCGCAGTTTCACCAGCTTCAGCGAATCGGCGTTGCTGACACAGCTAGTGCTCTTGTTCTGGCTGGTGTGGGTGGGATCTGGGATCCATGGATCCTCCTTACCAATGGGTTGTCTTTGACCCCGAGCTCTCAGTTCTCCAACCACCTACGGGTACCAACTCAACTTGGAGCATCAATCAATCAAAGCCTGTTCGTTTCGACTGGATTGACTTATAAGTCATGAACTGAAAGTGCTACGGACTGGTTTGGTATGAGAGAAAAACATTATTGGATGGCTGATAAACCAAGCCAGATACAGGCAGTTATAGACTGAAGTCCAGGACAAACAAAGCATCTTCGGTCTTGTTTCCGCGTGCGTGTTGTTATGAATTTTCTTTCATCTTTATTTTGATTCGTAAGTACTCCGACTCAATCGTCTCTTTAAGAACAAACAAAGCAAGTAGCAAAACTGTATCCATTGAGTACGTTGGACTGCATCATTTCCTCAATGGATCTCAACTGGGTAGCACTACAGTGATGTTATTAGCTGGTTGCCAATTTTGCCCGTGTGGAATAATGCAGGAGATTAAATTTTACTCGTATTCGTATGCACGAACCAAGTAGGCGTAAGCATGCGGCAAAAATCTCAGGCTCATTTTTGAAAAATTATTAATCTCATGCTCAGAACCACGAACCTCTTGTTTTCATCAGCTAGACTGCATAATATCCACGTGCGATCCAAATACTCTTCCCGGTCTACCAAGCAATTCACGCGATCCTTACGATTAGACCGTACCACGTGAAATCCGGGAAACGGTGGGAGACGATGACCGGGGAGACGATCTCGGCCATGGACTCCCCAGGGGCTGCAGACATGTGATAAGTATTAAATGACAACAAGACAGTTGCGGCGGTAGAGTACAGTACAGCCAAACTACCAAAGTCGTCATGCATTGCTGTCCCATACGCATGCGGCCGGCACATATGCGCTTGAAACAGGGGGGCTTTACAATTTTGCGTACGCTGGCCCATACAAGACAGGTCCAGCGAAATGGCAACCGGCTAATAACATCCACTGTGCCAAATCTCTTTTGACTTGAAAAAATTCACTGTCTTTTTTGGCGCTTTAGATAATAGGGTTGGCGACGGGGTAGGTGAGCATCTGAGTTCCTACGAATTTCTTTTCAAAACCATGGAGTTTTTTTAACTCGCCAAAAATTATTAAGAGAAATAAATACGATTATCTCCAAGAGTTTTCACTCCTAAAATATAGAAGACAATTTTACATCAGGAATCTTATACTATATCTAAATTATCCTAACCACTTTTATATATATTTTTTCTCTCGCACATTTGCATCTGGAACTATTTTTCTACTCTTTATTTTTTTCCGCCCTTCGACCTTTAGATTGACCATAGTATACGGGCGTTTGGATCGTTGCGGAGAAGATACGTGCGACCTCGCATCTTTACACGCAAGCAGGTTTTTTCCCCAAGTGCTAAAGGATTGGGAGGTGAGTTTGGGAGTTGTTGGAGATGAATATTTATTTTCATTCTTTCCAAAAATCATGGATCGGAAAGGATTATTGGGTACTCTTGGAGATGCTTGCTCCAGCGGTTCATCCATGTGCATGTTCTTCCATCCTTTTTACTATTTATTTATTGTTTGTTATTAAATTTCCAAAAAAGAGTAGTAATTAAATTGTGGTAATTATATTTCAGCCTTGTATAATGTCTAACTAATAAAGATTTGTGCTCTTGAATTTTGTCCTTACCGAACTCAGCCTTTATTTTATTTCTTGGGGAAAATACATTGCGGGCACTCCTATATTCTGGGTGTCCAAAAATTTTGGTTCGTTTCAGGGCTATTTTTCTTATATAATCGGATTCTTGGTGGAAAAAATGAGAACCTCACCAAACTTTTTGATCATTTCTAATTTTCAGAACTTTAGACTAGCGTAATCTAGAATTGAAAAAAATCACCGTGGCACGGTGATTATAGGCGAAACCAAACAGTGCCTTAACAAACACATATAACTCACATGATCTTGAGGACATTATTGTTTGATGTAATAGATGGGCATAGCATGAAACATAATATTGCAGCTCCCATGTTAATGCGTACATTTTGTTCTTCAATGTTCCAAACATTGATGTTTGATGTTTTAACCCATCATATGAAAAATGTTAAATTTAGGCATATGAAATATAGTTTTTCAAAAGGATCGCAAGAGATTTGTCACTATTTTTTATTAGTCGAAGAAAAGAAAAGAAACCAAATACAACTAAAAAAAAATTGCAACATCAGTTGTGACATAAGAGCTACCAAACAAACGGCATTTGAAATATAGTAGGTTGGTGCTTGTTCTCTGTAACTAGAAACATTGCTTTGGTCTTTTCAATATATTGCTTTTACTATGTATCTATATATAATGTAGATCTAAGTACATAGCAAAAGATATGTTTTTAAAAAAGTTAAAACATCTTATAATTTAGAATGAAGGGAGTTTTTCTATGTATCTGGATATAATGTATATATCTAAGTACATAACAAAAGATATGATTCTAAACCAAAATATCTTATAATTTAGAACTAAAGGAGTGGAATAAACTAAAGTCCTCCTTGTCTGTTAAGTATGAAGAGCGAGGCTTGTGCGTCAAAATTGAGCTGTAACCATTTTCGAACCCTGAGGATCCTGTCGCAATGCTTACGAAGTGGGAAATCGTTTTCCCTAAAACTTCAAAAAAAGAGAAAATAAATATGTCTACTCCTTAATTTCTGTTTTTTTTATTTCCATGTGAATGGTAGCACTTTTCAGTCCACACAAGTAATGCTGTATACATAATACGTAATACGTGTATGAACAAAATGCGTATAGAATCTCGTAGAAGACGTGCCGACAGTCTGAATTCGACCCCACTGACATGAAATTTGGGCCCAGTTTAGTTGATAATTTTTTTGGCAAAACGCTACTGTAGCGTTTTTGTTGTTATTTGACAATTAGTGTCAAATCATAGTTTAATTAGGTTTAAAAGATTCGTCTCGTAGATTTCGTCTAAACTGTGTAATTAGTTTTATTTTTTATTTATATTTAATGCTTTATACATACGTCTAAAAATTCGATGTGACGAGGAAATCTTAAAAAATTGGCGTTTTGGAGATGAACTGAACAGGCCCTTGGTCTACTACGTTCGGCATTTGGAGTCCAAGCGTCGGACCAGCCTATTCATCGTAGCCTCGTAGGAGAAAAAGGGTAGGAAATGACCGTCGCATTCCACATGGAAACCGGCTGGGTAATCTGCCAAAGCGAAGCATTTGGATGAACCTGGCGTCGAATCGAAGAGAAAAAGGGTAAACGGAGGGGAAAACAGCCAAATTAAAAAAAATAGAGAAAAGGAAGCAGAGGCTTGACTGCCAATTGGAGGTCAAACCAGAGCAGCATCCCTGCCTATAAATACTCTCTCCACTGGCCGTAAACTGACACCACCACCAAGGCAGGAGCGCCGATCCATTCCGCACAACCACCCCTGCTCTGCCCCAGCCCGCCGCAGGAGTTCCCAGATCTCCCTCCGGCCACAGGAGCTCCGAACCCTCTCCAATGGCGGTCAAGGTCTACGTCGTGTAAGCATCGCCACCACTCCTTTCTTGGAATTGATGGTTATTCCCGTGGTCTCCGTCGCCCGCTCCCTAAAATTCCTCTTCTTTTTTTATAGATAGGCAAGAACATCCTGATTTCAGGTTCTAATTTCTTGTTTCCGATTGTATATCCGTGCCTTAATACTTGTCCAGTGTCGTTCATGGTGTTATTCTTGATTGTTAGGGTTTAGATTGTGATCGAATCGCATCAGAGTTCGAATTATAGTCTTTACGGGAAGAATTCTCGAGATGAATCGTCGATTTTAGGAATTCAGATGTAGGATGCCTCCAATTCTGATTCTTAATTCCTTTGTTCGCGATAAAATCGATAAACGAGGTCGATTTTTCCACTCTGTACACTGATGATTCTGCTAGTATTGGTAAAGAAATGGGAGGAATATGCTGGGACTTCTAGTGCTCCGGTGTTTATTTTTATCCGCAGGACACAGGGTCTCAATCATGACGGTAGGTTTGTGTCCTTGACGGAATTGATGCCTCCTTATTAATGGGGCCAAATAGTGGTGGGCTCCTGCGCTAATCGTGCCCATCCTTTCTTAGCTTTTCTCTGCACACCTATGCACCGGAGGTCCAATTTTGTCAATCTTGCTGATTGGCCGGGAAAGGAAATTAGTGCCACTATTATTTTAGCCCGTCAAGTCCATAACTGTGGCTAGGATTATTGAAAAGAAGGTTCTTGCTTTCAGACCAATTCTGCTCTTCGTCGTATTCTATCAAAGATGCCTAGCTGTCAATTCTCTATTTTGTTTTCAAAAGATTGACATCGATGCGTTGCTAGTTATGTTTATGATACTAAATCGACTACTCTAAGCACTTATCACATCCACCTGCCTGTATCATATTGATCTGAAAGTGACCCATTTGTACTATTGTGTTCTTTTTTCCCCCAACAATACTATTGTGTTCTTTAGAAACGTAGACATTGTAGATGAAACCCTGCACAGTGGCAGCCAAAATATATAACGCTCTGTTCCCCTTTTCTGACACCAACATGAGAATTCTAGCCTTACCTTAAGATGAGAGTTTATATCAGCCTGAAGATTGTGCACGTATTCCTTCTCTACTTTAATGAAAAGGCAGAGCACCTGTCATTGCTCTAAAAAAAAAGAGTTTCTGTGTTCTATATGCACAAAAATGTTGTGAGCATTTTGCATGTTACCTCCATTGCATATCTTTGCTACCTTTTGTGACAAATCAAATGGAATGACTCTGCTTTTCTTTTTGGAAATATGTGATTTATGCGGATGCGCCCTTTTCTTTTGACATGGTGGATGCCCCCTTTTTGTGATGTGGGTTCCCTACCAAAAAAATCACTTTTTTACCGTTAAATGGCACATTCATATGTGCAAGTCCTGCTGCTTCCCAGTGCCTCGCCAACACTTTGGATCTTTATTTCTTTTCTCCATATCTCTAGCTGTCTAAGCAATTCTTTATGAGGATAAAAAACAATTGGTCCATACCCTCTTAATGAAACACGTGTCAACGGACACGTTCTCGAAAAAAAAAAACAATTGGTCCATAATATCTAAGGCAAAATGAAAAGGCCATCATGGCTTTTGTTATATTTCCTTTAGACAGAGTTGTTGATCAATTCCTGCTGTAGCTGTACAGTGAACTTTAGCATGAAATAGTAAAAACATATTTAACATTTGTGCGCATCAAGTTAAGTGTTGACTTGAGCCCTAAGTATTTTATTAATGGAGCACACTTTTAACTGCAGACTTTATTTGCGCTAGCAAGACATATTCTCTTTGCCTATATCATGTCTCTTTTTGTCCAGTTCAGTTGTTAATTAAATAGTTAATCAGGTAAGTAGCAGTTGTAAAATTGTCTATTGTAATAAGAGTTTTTGAGGAACATTTATGATTTGATAGTCTTCATCATCAGGCTTTTTAACCACCAGAATGAAAGTTCATCAATTCTGAAGACCTGAATTACTTGAATGTATAAATTATATGCACTGCTGCACCTATAGATAAGTTTAGCAACATATGTATAAATTTCTTCTAGATGTGGGGCTTCCCCAAGCTTCTTGCTTGTGATATACTTTTTTGTTGGCCCGCTGTATGCAGACCATCTTTTCTAGAAGAAAATAAAGCTGAAAGTGATATCGTAGCTAAGAAGATATACTCAGTTTATTTCCTTTCATGTCACTAATCCTCACAAAATAATGTATTCTTGAATTTGGTTTGTCTGTACATATCTTCTTTCTAGGATTGATTCTTTCATCACTTTAAAACTAAGGCAACAAAACAAAGCACTTTATGGAGTAGTTGAATGATGTGTCTGTATGAAGTATGAGTATCAGAATATAGGATGTGTTCAAAAGGAAACCAGGGCATGGACACTGCCCTACCAATTTATTGATGGATTGGTTCTTCAGCTCAAAACACATTTTCTGTAAAGTATGAAACATAATTTAGTTACATATGGATTGTGATGGTAAAATTGAGAGCAATATTAATAATTATACGTTGGAACTCTCTTTTCTTTTTCTTTTTCTTTTTCTTTTTGCGACAATTGTAAGTTGGAACTCAGAAGAAAAGGTTAATCCATTTTGCTACTTGAATACTTGGAGCAGAACTTGTTAAACAATTTATCAGTTTTCCAACAGGTACTACTCCACGTATGGACATGTTGGCAAACTAGCTGAAGAGATCAAGAAAGGTGCCTCATCTGTTGAAGGTGTTGAGGCTAAAATATGGCAGGTAAGCCCTGATCATGAATAGGTATTTCCACACTCGTCTGGCTTAAGTGCCCCGAGACTCGTACATAAGTTGTCTGGAATGCTCTAACAGTTCATGAATGCAAATCTGGACATGAATTACTGATACCACTTCTAAATTATTGCATCTTCAGGTCCCTGAAACTCTCCCTGAGGAAGTGCTTGGAAAGATGGGCGCACCCCCTAAGCCTGATGTGCCAGTCATCACACCGCAAGAACTTACAGAAGCTGATGGAATCCTCTTCGGGTTTCCGACAAGGTTTGGAATGATGGCAGCGCAAATGAAGGCGTTCTTCGATGCTACTGGTGGACTCTGGAGGGAGCAGAGCCTTGCTGGCAAGCCTGCTGGCATCTTCTTCAGCACTGGAACCCAGGGTGGTGGCCAAGAGACTACACCGTAAGTGCCATTCCACACATGGTTACAATTACACGAGCACCAGGCCTGATGTCCAAAGATCATGAGACCAACATTTTGTTTGTTACTCTTTTCATTCAGGTTGACAGCGATTACCCAGTTGACACACCACGGCATGGTGTTTGTGCCTGTGGGCTACACCTTCGGTGCCAAGCTGTTCGGCATGGACCAGGTTCAGGGTGGCAGCCCCTACGGCGCCGGCACGTTCGCTGCCGACGGCTCGAGGTGGCCGAGTGAGGTGGAGCTGGAGCACGCCTTCCACCAGGGGAAGTACTTTGCAGGCATCGCCAAGAAGCTCAAGGGCTCTGCTTGATCTGCATATACCCTTCTCAGATATCATAAAACATTTACAGATTCGTCATACCCATTGTTCTCTCGTGGTGCCGGATGCTATGTGGCTGATTGGTACTGCTGCCGTATAATATGGTTTTTCATGCTCTGGTGACTTGGTTGTAATCTGGAGTTGGACTATTGTGTTTCTCGTCGCTTAAATTTCGATGATTGCTCAAGTAAACGACTTGCAGCTGGTTGATCTGTGATGTCTTGTGTTTGGTCAATTTAATGGCCGAAGCAACTGCAGCTAGGTTGTTAGGTTAGCTTCCTGTCAGGTGTCACGGCTCTCCAATCGAAAGGCTACTGAGAACGATGGGAACTTATGTGACTGAAGTGTGGATTGGACTGGATAACAGGAACGTGCAGACGCGCAGTTGCTATTTGGATGTCTTCCCAGCATTGCCAAACGCATGGTTTCTTTCAGCATGAAAACCTCTGCTGATGCCCAGCCTGCTACGGTTAGGATCCGGCCTGTCGAAGTTACTAGGCCAGGCAGGCAGGCCGAAATTGTGCCGGGCTTGTGCTCGGTCTCGGCCTGTCCCATATTTCTTTTGCCACAGGCCTACTGCCAACCAACGACATCCAAATATATGAAGCACGTGGCAGTGACCTCACTCTGACGACGTAGTGAGATCGCCTAAATAAAGGCCACCCTTCTGTTGTGACTAGATGTACTCGACTACGAGTGCTGCTTTCGGGTTGGCCTTCTTCCAGGTGACGCGCTCGCTAATTACAGTAATGCGTTTAAGCACTAAAGTACGTGATCATGTGAGTTGGTGACGCACTCGCTAAGCTACTCTACGTCAAGTCTGCACCACGCAAATGCAAATAGGAGGGCATTTGAACCACCCGTGCTCGGCGATCGAAGCACTGGAAAGCAAGCACGAACTCCATGAGGATTGGCGCATGGGTGGATGCCTGCCGGCTGCCGCCGGCGGCGGCGGAAGAGGAAGAGGGTGGCCAAGCGCCGCCGTTCTTGGCCTGACGCTTGCGAGAACCATGCCACCATGGCGCACTTTTGCAAAGAAACGCCACTTTGAGGCCCCGTTTGGCCGGGCTGAGGCTCCTGCTGTCGAATCTGTTTTTCTCTCTTCTCCTTTCTCTCCCTAACACCACCGGAGCCGGAGAAGCTCGTTTTCCTAGCTCCCGTGACTTCGGCTACGGTGTCACTACAGTATAGGAGCCGGAGCACGGGTAACCTAGCCAAACGGGGCCTGAAAAAGCCGGCGGCAGGCGCCAGGTGCCCCGCAGGCAGGCGACCCGCAGTCGACCCCGACCGGGCTCCAGAGCTTGGATGACTGGACCTGGACATCACCTGAACAATGCAGGGACCCCATTCCATCACATGTGCTCTGATGTGCACAGGTACTAGGCACTAGCTCGCCGTTGCCATTGTGGCTGCTAGATACATACAGGTTCTCTCATAGAAAGAAGAACTCAGCGAGAAGCCGGAGCAAGTAGCTGGCTATATTGTTGGCCCTAGATCTTCCACACGGTGAGCCGATCGTTCACCGGCGTTGCCGACCGTATACTATGGCTAGAGGTAAAAGAAGGAAGGAAGAACAGAGAGCGCACACACAGCACAAGCACCAGCGTTGGCCGGAGTTCCGCAGAGGAGATGTCAAAACTGAACTCGCTCTCTTTACTGAGTTGTAGTGGGAAGCTATATATACAAGTATACCCATCTAATCTTAGTACACAGACATGCCAGACTGTCATGCTGCTACAGTGACTAGATATGACAGTAGGGCTGACTTTAACGTCTACCCCTGCTGTGGCTACAGTGTGGCAGGGGAGCCTTTCGGTGCCTGCCCCTGCCGCGGCTATAGTGCAGTAGCAGGAAACCCTTTCAGCGCCTGCCCCTGTCGCACGTTCACACATGAGAGAGCAGCAGATTACTTTATAATTCTTTTCATAATCCTGCCGCTAACCCTAGAACCTCCACCATGTCTATCATCTTCTTCAGCTTCGTGAACCGAAGACGGCCGAGCGGCTTGGTGAGGACATCTGCGAGTTGCCGACCAGTTTCGACGAACTCAATAACGATATGCCCTCCATCGACACAGTCCCCTGAGAAAGTGGAACTTAATGTCGATGTGCTTACTCCGGTCATGGAGAATTGGATTCTTCACGAGGGCGATGGCGGGCTGGTTGTCCACCATCAGTGCTGGTGGGTGAGCTTCCACACCGGTCAGCTCGCCCAGCAGCCGGGGCAGCCACATAGCTTGGCACGCCGCTGTGGCTACCGCCACGTACTCTGCCTCGTACGTGGATAGCGCCACCACCTTTTATTTCAGCGACAACCATGAGATTGGAGCCGACCCGAGGAAGATGAGCATGCCAGAGGTGCTCCGCTGTCCGTCGATGTCCCCTGCCATGTCTGCATCGCTGAACACAGTGAACTGCAGCCCACTTCCATCGATCTTGGGGAAGACGATCCCTTGATCCACCGTCCCCTTGACGTAGCGCAACAGCCACTTCACCGCGGCCCAGTGATCCTCTCGGGGATCCTCCATGAAGCGGCTGACGTACCCCACGACAAACGCAATATCCGACCTCATATGGACTAGGTAGCGTAGACCGCTGACGATGCTCCGGTAGAGTGTTGCATCTACCTTCGCCATGGTACCGGCCTTCGTCGGCTTCAGCCGCTCTTCCATCAAAGTCACGCTACGACTTGCACTCAGCCATGCCGCTCCGCTCCAACAGCTTTGAGGCGTACGCGCTCTGACCGAGCGTGAGCGCCTCCTTCCCCTATCTCACCTCGATGTCGAGGTAGTAGGAGAGTGCGCCGAATCGCTCATTCAAAAATGAGCCGCCATCTTGCGCTTAAAGCTGTCGATGTCCTCCGCACGCGCGCCGATGACGATCAAGTCGTCCACATATATGCCGACAATGAGCTCCTCCTTCCCCAATCGCCGCGTGTAGAGCGTGTGCTCGGTTGCGCACCGCGTGAACCCAAGCTCACCCAATGTAGCGTCAAGCTTGGCGTTCCACACTCACGGGGCCTGCCGCAGCCCGTAGAGTGCCTTGCGCAGTCAGAGCACCCTGTGTTCTGCTCCCTTGATGGCGAAACTTGAAGGTTGCCTGACGAAGACTGTCTCTACCAACTCACCATTGAGGAAGGCTGATTTTATGTCTAGGTGATGGACGTGCCAGTCCTTCGCTGCTGCCAAAGCCAGCAGCAGTCAGATAGACTTGATGCACGCTACTAGCGCAAAGACTTTCTCAAAGTCGATGCCCTCGCGCTAGACAAAGCCTCGGGCGACGAGGCACGCCTTGTGCTTGACAATGGCGCCACACTCGAACTGCTTGACCTTGTACACCCACTTCAGGCCGATCGAACGACATCCTGGAGGTGGATCAACGAGCACCCAAGTCTCATTTTCCTCAATCGCCTTCATCTCCTCCAGCATCGCTCGTTGCCAATTTGCATCGCGCTTGGCCAATGCGAACGTGGGTGGTTCCTCTACACTGACGAGAAGCAGCTCTGGGTCATTGAGCAGTCGACCCGCCTAGCCTGAGGACCCTGTGCCGCTAATGATGTCGTCTAGCCTACAGAACCGCACCTCCTCACCGTCGTGGAAAGCATCCACGAACTCTATGATGTCGTTTGGAGGTGAGGCGAACTCGATCGGTGTCGATTGAGTCCCCTATTCCGTCGAAGTGGTCGGCACAACACCTGGCTGTAGTGCTTGGCACTACTCCTAGACCGCTCATCACCACTCTTGGAGTGATTGGCACCACTACAGGAGTGCTCGACACTAGTCTTGGAGTGGTCGGCAACACTGCAAGACCTCTTGGCTCCGCTACAGGAGCGTTCGCCACCTGTCCTGGAGTGGCCGTCACCACTGCAGGACCGCTCGGCACCACTTCTAGAGTGCTCGGCATCCCTCCCAGAGTGCTCGGCACCCCTCCTAGAGTGCTTGGCACCACCCTAGGAGTGCTTGCCTCTGTTGCTAGAGTGGTCGGCACCTCCTCTCTAGCATCTCCACCACCGTGGATGACCAAGTGCTTGACAACGAAGGTGCTGGTGAAGCCTCCAGCTTCCCCCATGCCCAGACTGTCCTAGTCCTGGCCACCTTCTCGTTGAACGACATCGCGTGAGACAATCACCTTGCCTCGCGTGGGTCATCAAGCCAGTACACCTTGGTACCTCCCTCGTAGCCTAGGAGCACCATCGGTGTGCTCTTGTTCTCCAGCTTGGTAAGGACCGGCTTAGTCTTCCTAACATGGCCGATGCAGCCGAATGTCTAGAGGTTGGACATGCATGACTTGCGCCCAAACCAAGCTTCGAACGGCGTCACACCCTTTAGGGCCTTTGTGGGTGCACAGTTGAGAATGAACACCGCCGTGGTCACCGCCTCACCCCAGAACCTTGCCGGCAAGCTCTTGGCCTTCATCATGGATCAAGCCACGCTGACCACCATCTGGTTCCACCGCTCCACCATGCCATTCTGCTATGGCGAGTACGGTGTGGTGTGGTGTCGCACCACACCCTGATCCGTGCAGTATGTAGCGAACTCCACCGAAGTGAATTCTCTACCACGATCAGTCCACAGCACGCGCAGCTTCATGTCGCTCTTTGCCTCCGTGCGTGCCTTGAACTTCTTGATCGCCTCCGCCGCCTCGTCCTTGCTCATCAGGAGTTGCAGCCACATATAGCGACTGCAATTATCCACGAGCAGGAGGAAGTACCGCCGACCACCATTTGTGGCTGGCGTGATTGGCCCGCAGAGATGGGCATGGAAGAGCTCGAGAGCGTCCGTTGCGCGATACTTGGCCACCTTTGGGAACGATAGCCTCCTCTACTTTCTAGCTAGGCAGCTATCACACGGCTCACCTGCGTGCGACGTCGTCATCAGGAGAGTGGCCTCATCATCCTCATCAGTCTGCGCTAAATGAGCCTCAGCCTTCTTCTCCTGCTTGTGATTTGGGCACTCCTTTGCCTAATGACCCGTCTTCCCGCAGCGCCGCCAAGCATTGGGGTCAACCTTCTTCTTCTTCTTCTTCTCCAAAGAAGCCTTGCCACGGCGCTTGCCATCACCACCACGACTGGAGGAGGCTTTCCCGGACTTCTTCCGGGCAGCCCACTTGTAACACCCTCGGTGTTACACTATAAAATCTTTTGCTAAAACATGTCATGAGCATCATGGTTATGTGTTAATGCATGTGATATAGAGGGTAGATCAATTTTCGTAACTCAAAACGATCATCGGAAACGCGAAACGAAAGTTACATTTCAATGTCACGTAATATAACTTAGGGTTTTAAACAAATTTTTATTAAGTGAAAACACTATAGCACGTATATGTGGAACTTTAATAAAGTTAGAAGTACAAACCTTGTAGATGACGATAAAATACCTGTGGTCGAAAAATGAATTCAATAGCTAACATATCTAATAGCTTGGAAATCAAATTTGACGCGAATCCGATCAAGACTTAACCAATTTCGTAAGTCTAGAAAGTGGTTTGACAAAGCCATGCTTGATAGTTTTTGTAGGAGAATTGGATTAAGTAGTGGTGTGGTTTCATGGCTTGTTTTAGTAGCTTATTATGCCCTCTTAAGAATTGCATAGGTGGCTTGGCGATTAGATCAACGTTTTAGGGTTTTTTGAACGCTTTAAAAATCGTGCGCATCACGTTCTGGCCGGTTTTATCACGTGGACGCGGTCACCGCGCTCCTGTGCTGTTGGCGGCGCGACGACCACATGAGCGAGCATGCATGCTTGGCCGAGCTTGGCTGACTACGGTGGCCGGCAACCCTGGCTGGCAGCGGGCCCTCCTCTCCACCGCGATGCACGCTGCCATTGGCGCCGCTGTTGGGGCCCTAGGGCCTCCCGTGTCGTGCTGTGCTTGTCTCTACTCCGCTAGGCGTCGTCATCGTTCTGCTTGGGTGCAGTGGCATCGCATGGCTGTAGCTGTCGTTGCTAGCACGCACACATTTCCCTCTACATCGTGTCATCACATCGTGTGCCCACGCCGCTTGCATCGTGTCGCCACTACCGTTGCTGCGCACGCCTGCTGCACTGGCACATGGCCATGTTGCCGTCGGCTTGCCAATTAAGGCGATGTGGCCGCATGAGCCATGCCATCTCATACGTGCACGTGTAGCCTCCTTTGTGTGCCTTGTCCGCTTCTATTGAGTGGCATGCACCACTCTGCGCTCCCCAGCTACCTCCACCTTAAATGACACCGCGCCGATGTCATCGAGCGGCGCCAAGGCTAGGTCGCAGCGCTGGTCCAATCCAAGTAATTGCACATGCCTAAAGCGCAATTGGGAACCTAGCTACGCGCCAAGCTCGTCCACTGCTGCAACCGTATCATGACGAGCTTCAATTTGAAGATTCCCCGCCGTCGGCCACCTTAAGACCGAATGGCAACACCCGTCCAATTTGCCTTGAACCATCCACCTCCATTCAATTCCATGGCACTATGTCTTCGCCCTATTCCCCTCCATCCTGTGTGCACCCCATTTTCACCGCCACTACCTTCCCGACGCCGGTAACATGGTCGCGCCACCGCCATCCGTCGCAATGCTTGCTGTGTGCGCGTGGCCGGATGTAACCGGTCCGTTCTCGATCAAGCCGCCACCACAGGTAGCTTCGGGGTGAGTTGCTGATGCCAATCCTCTAGTCCTTTCATCTCGGTTGTGCCTTGGCTCATGGGAACATGACTGCCGCCACCGTAGGGTGTCCGCCGCCATGGAGGGAGCTCTAGACCACGTCTCCGTTCATCGCTTCATAGCCCACCGCTTCGCGTTTGCATCTAGGTGAGCGTTGGCTCGCTATCGGGGGCGGGGAGGGGCTAGGTTGGCCGTCGTCACCGCCCAGTGCCGTCGCCGCCACGCGGGTCCCCAAGGACCTAGCTGTGGTAAAGACAGATTGTTCAGGGGGCTAGTTTGCTTAAGCGCTGATGGTAGGAATAGTGCTGCGAACCTTGGGGGGAATTCCAGGTAGGTCAAGGTCGTTTTCGCAAAAATACCGGCGCACGCGGGCCTCCCCGTCGTGGGCCGTCGTCGCGCGGTTGGTCTGTGCCCGCATGGTCCGCGTCAGTGGGTCGCGCGTGCGCGCGCTACGAGGGAGTGGGCCGCGCCGCTTGTTCGTGGGCCGCGCAAGTTAGATTTCGTTTTCCATTTTATAAAGGATAGAATTAGCTTTATAATTTACATTCTAAGTTGAACTTTGGAAATTAATATTAATTCACATAAGTAGCCAAAAATTGTGAAATAAATTCTGTTGAGTTCCTAAAAATGTGGTCTACCTGATAGTATGATTAGTTTATGTATGTCTGTGTTGATGCTAAGGTCTATTAAATCATTTGGAAGTGCTAATATCATTTAGATTAGTAATTGTAGGAATTTTTATGGCAAATTGGTAATAGCTTTGGACATGAAATTTTTACAGTAGGTCCATTAGATTATTATGTGCTCACTGTAATTTTTGTAGCCTTAGAATAGGTTGATAAATAGGGTAGCTAGTACTCCTTATTTTATCATATATATAGTAAATCGATATTAAGAATAAGGATGCCTTTAGTTGCTAAGGTGATACATGCAATGTTTCATACCTGTTAGTGGTAATATAGGTAACTTAGCATCTTAGTCGGTGGGGCTAGCTTAGTAGCTTGATAGATGTATTTTATTTTAAGAGATACTATTGCCGTATTACTAAGTGTTGCATCATCATTTCATGCATGTAGATAACGAGTTGGTAGAGTTCATGTCTGCGGGCGAACAAGACTACGAGGAGATCATCGAGGAATACGAGGAGGAGATTCTCGTATAGGAGGGAGCCTCGGAGCCATTAGTTGCTGACTTTGTTGACATCCCGCCTGCCCAAGGTAAGCCCTGGTGTATTACCCTTATTTTGAATGATATTTGGATATATATATATATATGTGTGTGTGTGTGTGTGTGTGCGATGTGCATTTACATTACAAGCACTTTATGAAAACTACATGCATAGATATACCTACCTATGAGTCCTACTAGCATAGGTCGAGTAATTGCTATGCTCAGAATTTTGATAGCGTGAGTAACCTGTCGTTGCTCACAATAGGTGATTATTATTATCACTCATGATAAAAAATGGTAAAAGGAAAATGGAGGCCGGATAGGGATATGGTTTGTGTATTGGTGGGTGTGAGAGGTTGTGTCCTACGGCCAACGGGGTATAGCTTGGTTACACTGTTTCTCAGTCTGTGTCGGTTAAGGACCGACCGTTACATTGGATTCTAGGCAAGTCACAGACTTATTATCCCGAGCACATACTTGTGTATGGGCGCATGGAAGGCTTGTTGCTCTCTTGTTGTGGGTTTTGGCTCTTTTCGGACCGACTGATTGGAGGCGGGGATGGTGGAGGTCTAAGCACCGCACTGAGCCCAGGACTCAGGAGCGGGGGCTTGAAGTCTAAGTTTGGACAGGGACCTAGACCCCATGACAGGAGAGTGGTGCGTTGGTCTGCCTTGTGCCTGGGGTATAAGCGGGGCGTGTGTTTCGAGGTACCCAGCTAGGCACATTGATTCGTGAATCGTCGGTGATCCGGTATGACTTGTTTATAATCTAGCACCGTAGTAAGAACTGAAAGAGGAAAGATGGTGAAATAGAACTGTTTGCTCAACTCTTGCTTGAAAGTAGAATAGATGCTTACATAGGATGGTTAGATAATGAACCAATCATGAATGCTAATAATTAACATACATAAGGATTCACTATTAGTATTGCTTTCTGTAAAAAGGAACCCAACAAACCATAAAAGCTTATCATATCCCTTGTAGTCGGAAAATTATTCTCACTGGTCGGATAAGTCTTACGAGTACATTGTGTACTCAGGGTTTATTTACCCCTATTGTAGGTACTGCTTAAGGAGTAGCCATTGTGTGAAGGATTTTTCTAGTGGGCACAAACGAATCCTTGTATATTATCGATAGATGTTTCTTTTCATTCCGTTGTTAAATTTCCACACTCTGAATTTGGTACTGTAATAATATATTTCTAAGAACTCTAGATGTATGAAATGAACTAAGTAATGTAAAGTCGTTCTCATTATTGGATCCTGAGAGAAAAAATGTGGATTATTCGGGCTCTCCCTTAGGGTGTGCTTGACGGAATCTGCCCACCGTAGCTCGCTCTCGGGGTGCTTAGTGTGTAGTGGAAGACAAGCGCCTCCGTAAGTGAGTTATTTCAGACGGTTTTGCCACACCACTCCTCCTCTATCAGTAGCGGCGTGCCGCTGTCCATCGTTGTTGTGGCCTGCTCCATGCTCGTCCACCGCCCGCAGATGCCTGTCACATCCTCAATGGTGAGGGTGGACAAGTCTAGCATCGTCTCTATTGAAAGAGCGATCTGGATGTACTTCAACAGCACGGAGTGGAGATACTTAGAGACTGTCTCTTCTTTCGTCGATGGTGATGCCGTGGCTCCTCAGCTTGCTGATTAGTGACTGCAGCGGAGGGAGAAGTCCTCCACTGACTCACCATCCTTGAACTTGAGGGTGGTATACTCCCACTTTAGTAGCGGGGTCGTTGCCTTCTTTGCGCGGTCGGAGCCGACGCGCATCGCTGCAATAGCCTCTCACGCCTCCTTAGCATAGTTCTTCGCCCCCAACGGCTCCCTATACTCTCGCTGGCACAACAGCGATGATAGCCTCCAATGCTGACATGTTGTTTTCTTCGTTGTCAGTGCCCTTGTCAATGGCATTTCAGAGTCGTTGGGCTTTGAGTTTGATCTTCATGGTCACCGTCCACTCGCCATAGTTAGTGCGAGTCAGCGTCGACCAACTGGTGTCGCTGACTTTCCGCACCATGCGCACGACGACCTTGTGTCGTGGCTGGGCAACCACAGCAGCGCCGCTGCTGTCGCCCATCTCCAAACCGTCCGTCATCGTCGGCGGTTAATCCGGTGACGGTGCTTGTACGGATCAATACCACTTGTTTGACCCTGGATCTTCCACACGGGTGAGCCGACTGCTCACTGGCATTGCCGACCACACACTATGGCTAGAGGTAGAAGAAGGGAGGGAGAACAGAGCGCACACACAGCACAAGCACCAGCATTGGCCGGAACTCTGCAGAGGAGATGGCAAAACTAAACTCGCTCGCTTTACTAAGTTGCAGTGGGAAGCTATATATACAACTCTAACCATCTAATCCTAGTACACAGACATGTCAGACTACCATGTTGCTACAGTGACTAGATGTGACAAAGAGAAATGACTTTGGCGCTTGCCCTGCTATGGCTGGTCTGGCGGCAGAGAGCCTTTCGGCGCGTCGCCCCTTGCATGGCTATAGTGCAGCAAAGACAGAGAGAGCCCTCGGTACCCCTGCCCCTACAGCGTTCACACATGGGAGAGAGCATTACATTATATATATATATATATATATATATATATATATATATATATATATATATATATATATATATATATATATATATATATATATATATATAATTAATAGATAGCCGCTACAAAATAACTTATACAGTAGCCACTTTGAGTTAAGATAATTACTATGTTAATTTATTAGGTTATAGTAACTCCTTACTAAGTATAAATATGTAATATTATGGTAAATATCCCCATATATATATATTATATAACCTATATATATATATATATATATATATATATATATATATATATATATATATATATATATATATATATATATATATATATATATATATATGCAAGAATATTCCTGAACGTATCCTGCAAAAGCTCCTGGGCCTCGACCGGAAGGATAACATATACCACGCCCTGACCACAGCACTAGAAAAACTAGCAAAATTATTATTGCCTAGGCAGTTGAAACGCAACCAACGCAAGGGGCCTTGTTATACACAAAAGAAAGGCAACCAACGCAACAGCACTGAATACACACAAATCTGTTCGATTTCCACAAGGGGCCTTGTTATATACCCTCTCCATTTCAAAATGTAAGGTGTTTAATTTTACTATAAGTCAAAATTTCTAATTTTGACCAAATTTATGAAATAATATATGATCATTTGCAATACCAAATAAATACATATTAATGACATATTTCATGTCGGATTTAACGAAACAAATTTGACGTTGGTGGTTTTTTACAAACTTTGTTCAACATTACAAATTTTTTGATTTAGGATAAAAGTAAAAACACATTATATTCCATTACATTTTGGAATGAAGGACTACAAGATTGCATTAAAAATTTGATATCAGTATATGTTTTTTTGCTTATACAGCAAACAGAAAAAAGAATACTGAAAAGGTGTTGGGGATCCAATGGTGTGATTGGCATAAAATGTTTGGTTCTTTTCTTAAAACCTCACTATATGTTTGGGGACCCTCGTCATTATAAGTAATTGGTCTTAGTAAATTTGCAAGCCGAGGACAGAAACAGAACTAAATTAGCATGATCCGGGCTGGCCCTTCATTTAATTTGAATTTTCACAGTTGAGTAGCATATATGTTTAGGTAAAATCTCGGTCCTACAGACCTAGGGCTGATGAGGGCCTGGTAGCCCTTGGACTGGATCCAGTCTTGGTACATGGCACCACCGCACTAGCAATCCGATCCACTAATTAATTCCATTGCACTGTATGCGCTGTATGGCAAAGGGTATGAATTATGAACATCTTTCTCAGAATTCAGTGAACAAAATACACTGAAATTTAATCCCTGAATGGCGGGAAATAGTTACACACATCCATTGTATTTGCACTGATCTTTTTTTCAATCCACTAACGAAAGCCCCGTTCGCGTGCCCTTAAACCCGGCTTGATCCGCTTATTTTTTCATCCGGAACAGTGTTTTTCTCTCAAAAAATCCTCCAGCATTCCTTCAAACCATCTAGATTCCTCCAGAATTCAGACAAACGAACAGGCCCGAAGTATACTACTTGTCTGTCTGGGGCGAATAATTTACAACTCCTTCATCTAAAAAAAGACAAAATATGCTAGTACGTAGCTGTCGGGGACCAATATTAGGGTACCCAAAGAAGAGGAGCAAACGACCGTCGAACGCTGACTCATCCGCACAATCAAGAGCGCGACTACACCGCTTACCGGGTCACTCCTCGTCCGTCCACCGGGACCATAGGCCCCGCCCCAAGCTGACTCCGCCTTGCCCGACATCCGGGGGCTGGCTCCAACTCGCCCGACCCCCGGGGGCTGGCTCCGCGTCCGAGGGCAGGCTTCGCCTCGCCTGACGTCTGGGGGCTGGCTCCGCCTCGCCCAATGTCTGCGCGCTACTACTTCATAACTACGCGCGCAGATAAGGCAGGGCACTCAAGTCAAGCGTAATACCGAGGACCATACCCTGCACCATACCCTGCACGCTAGTAGGAAAGTACCAACAGGATATGACAAGACGGACACTTTAAGGCCCTTCCGGGCCTATCAGAGTCGAACAGTGTTGTGGGCGTCAACATTTGTTTTACAGTGTTGTGGGCGCCGCCATTGGCCCTCGGGCGCAGATCCTGATGGAACCATACGATAACCACTACGGTCCAAGAGGAGACTCGTGTCCTCTACAGTGATCGGACGTGCAGTCACTACGTCGTCCGCTCCCCGTAGTGTTGAGGATCGACACCCCGGTCCATCACGCCGCCCGCTGGGGCGGGATGGGACATGACCACTTGCTGATTAAGCCAGAGTGTGGCATCATCAATGGACAGACGCTCAGCATGGAGCTATCTCTGGCACCGTCTGTTGTGTCAGCAGGGCTGGCTCAGAGGAAAAGGAAGACCCGGCACCTTTAAAGGATTTTCTTGGGCTCTAGTTTTTCTCCTTTCTCCCATCTGTAATCCCTGCTTCCCCTTGGTCTATAAGAGGGAAGGCAGGGCACCCCACTAGGGAGATCAATCGATTCAACACACCACGTATCTCATCACACATAACTGAGCAGCAACCAAGCTCTCAGCGTCCTTTCAACCTTTCCATCAGAGATTTAGGACTTGTCCCTCTCTCACCCGCTTGTACCCCCTACTATGAACTTTTCTGTGCAAATAACACGCGCAACAGTCGCGAACTGGATGTAGGGACATTCTGCCCGAACCAGTATAAACCTTGTGTCTTTTTAGCACACCATCCAGGCCAGACGCGCAATAATACAAATTTACTCGTTGGTGTTTACTCAAAACACCGACAGTTGGCATGCCAGGTAGGGACCTCTGCGCGTTTCGATATTAACATCAGGCCACGGATGGCTAGCCACAGAATTAGCTAGGTCCTGGGTGCACACGTGCACTTCGGTGACCTGGACTTCATCGTCACGGTAGGAGGAGAGTTGGCATTGGCTCACGCCGCCATCCAACCTCTCCCCTCTATTGGCCTCAACTACGGGAGGCTTGAGCGCCAGCTCGGTGTCTCCCTAGGACCCCAGCCATCTAGGGAGGACCTGCGCCGCCTCACCCTCTCTCCAGAACACCCCACACGGAGTGCCCCGACAGTGCTTCCGTTCGGTCTCCACAACACCACGACAACCGTTAGCCACCTTGTGGCGCAACGCATGATCCCATCCCCCACGAACAATGAGTTCATGGGGGTGATCGAACACATCACGGAATCTCTCCACAACCTCCTGACAGAGGAGCTAGGGTCGCCCTCTGGCTCTAACTCCAGCAGGGGAAGCCATCACCCCTCTCGTGAATGCTTCATGGCGGGTACCCCCGAGGGGCATGTCGAAAGCGTCCATGAGGGGGAGGCTACTCCAACAAATGACCTCGGCAATGAGGCCGAAAGGGAGACAGCGGCCCCGCCACGCATGCTGGAGGAGTAGGTGAAAGCCCGACACCAAGAGATCGAGGAAGCGTGACTCCAGCTCGAGCAGGAATAAGCGGAGCTCGACCAGGAGATAGAGCGCCACGGAGACAGTGGGCGCGCACGTGCCATGGCCCGCAATGTGAACCGGAGGATCATCGCAGATGATGAAGCCCTCCCTCGCTTCACTTGGGCAACCCAGAACATCGTCGCCATGGTGGCCTTGCTCCATGGCCTTCTAGAGGCCGTGACGCCCAAGGATTGTCAGGCCCACCACGAGATTCGCACGTTGCTCAAGCGTGCGGTGGCACAGCAGGCTGAGAGCTCATTGTCTCGGTGACACGAGTTCGATGCCAGCCAACGCACGCTCTTAGAACGCCCCTATAGGGATGCGTCGGTCCACCAGGAACCACAAGGAAGTAGGCAGCGACACCATGGTCCCGGTGTGTCAGCGTCTCAGCCACAACCGTGACGCACGCAACACCCTCGACGCCCATAGGCATGCCTACGATGACCCAAGAGAGGGAGCTAGATGCGGCTATCACCCTCGACGTGGCGGACGCTACGACAGCGATGAGAACCGAAGCCTGAACCCGGCCCACCGAGGCCTCAGGCCTTCGACCGTCACATCCTCAACGCTGCTTTCCCGCCGAGGTACCGACCACCAACCAATATCCTGAAGTACTCTGGGGAAACAAACCCTGGACTATGGCTCAAAGACTATCGGCTTGCCTGCCAAGCCGGTGGTGCGGATAATGATGACTTCATTATCAGCAACCTTCCACTGTTCTTGGCCGATTCGGCACGAGCGTGGTTGGAACACCTTCCATCCAATAGAATCTAGAGTTGGGTAGACCTGAAGGAGGTCTTTGTGGGGAACTTCTAGGGCACATACAAGCGCCCTAGGAACCCATGGGACCTCAAAAACTACCGATAGAAGGCTGGTGGAACCCTCTGTGGGTACATCCGGCGCTTCTCCCGGCAGTGCAATGAGCTACGAAATGTCGCCGACGCTGATGTTATAGGAGCTTTCCTATCAAGGACTACCTGTGAGTCTCTGGTTCATAAGCTAGGACGTAAGGGCCCGTGAACCACCATGGAACTCCTAGACATCGCCACCAGCCACGCCTCGGGCGAGGAAGCGGTCGATGCCATCTTCGATCGCCTCGATGGCAAGGTGAGGCGAGGCGAGGACGCCGGTGAAGGCACCTCCAATCGTCCCACCAAAAAGAAGAATAAGAATCAATGGCGCGAGGGCTTGCCTGTGGCCACCGCTGACCGTAGTGGTGGTCGGAAGCCCGTAGAGGGCACTCTGAACCATTTCAAAAAACTACTCGAGGGGCCATGCCCGAACCATGCCATCCTAGTCAAGCATCTATACATGGACTGTAGCCTTATGCGGTGGTTCTTGTTTAGAGGCTCCAACAAAGGGGAGCACGGAAAGGACCCTGACCCCACCACAGACAACGCCGAAGAGAAAGATGGCGCCTTTCTAACGCCGGACGGTTGCCTCATGATCTTCGGAGGATCGGTGGCCTACGACTCAAAACGCCTTTAGAAGCTCGCGCCTCGTGATGTCTATACAACCGAACTGGCCACACCTGCTTTCCTCAGGTGGTTTGAGTCTGCCATAACCTTCGATCGGACCGACCACCCAGAGAGTGTCCCACATCTGGGGAGATATCCGCTCATGGTCGACCCGATCGTCGGTATGAAGTGGCTCACCAAAATACTGATGGATGGAGGCAGCGGCCTTAACATCATGTATGCCAAGACGCTCGACCAAATGGGCATCGACTGGACACGCGTTCGCCCAACCAGACCACCTTTCCACGGCATCATGCCCGAAAAGTAGGCCATGCCACTTGGGTAGATCGATCTGCCCATCACCTTCGGGGATTCGTTCAATTATAGGACGAAAACCCTCACCTTCGAGGTGGTCGGGTTCCCTAGAACCTACCACGCCATCCTAGGATGTCCATGCTACGCGAACTTAATAGCTGTTCCCAACTATACCTACCTCAAGCTAAAGATACCAGGCCCTGGCGGGGTCATCATCATCGGCACCTCCTTCCAGCGTGCCTATGAGTGTGAGGTCGAGTGCTGCGATCATGCCGCAGCAATCATCGCCTCCGGAGAGCTCGCCGCCATCAAGAAGGATGTCACCGAAGAAGCGCCCAACCCCAAAAAATCAACCGGGTCTTTTGAGCCTACGGAGGGCTCTAAAGAAGTCCTCATAGATTTTGGCAGCCCTGACGGCAAGGTGGTGCACATTGGCACCGTGCTTTCCTCTAAATAGGAAAACGCGCTCGTTGACTTCCTCCGCGCCAACAAAGACATCTTTGTGTGAAAACCCTCGGACATGCCAGGCATCCTAAGGGAAGTCACTATGCACACCTTGAAGATCTGTTCAGGCTCCAAGCCGGTGAAACAGCGCCTGCCTTGCTTCGATGAGGGGAAACACAGGACCATCGGCGAAGAGATCACAAAGCTCTTGGCGGCCGAATTCATCAAGGAAGTGCACCACCCAAAGTGGTTGGCCAATCCCGTTCTTGTACAAAAAAAGAGTGGGAAATGGAGGATGTGTGTTGACTATACGGGTCTCAACAAAGCATGCCCAAAGGAACCGTTTCCTTTGCTGCGCATAGACCTCGGGGTGCGAAGCCCTTTGCTTCCTTGATGTGTACTCCGGGTACCATCAAATTGCGATGAAGGAGTCCAACCAGCTCGCGACATCGTTCATCACCCCCTTTGGATCATTCTGCTACGTCACAATGTCGTTCGGTCTAAAGAACGTTGGGGCTACATACCAGCGCTGTATGCTCAAGTGCTTTGGGGACCTCATCGGGCAAACCATTGAGGCCTACATTGACGACATCGTGGTCAAATCCAAACAGGCCGACCATCTCATCACCGATCTTGAGCAGGCCTTTGCAAAACTCTGAGCGAACGGCATCAAACTCAATCCCAAGAAGTGTGTTTTCGGGGTCCTGAGGGGTATGCTGCTTGGTTTCATCATCTCCGAGCATGGCGTCGAAGCCAACCCAAAGAAGATCTCAACCATCATGAGGATGGGCCCAATTTAGAACATAAAGCGGGTGCGGTGGTTACGAGGGGCCTCGCCATGCTCAGCTGCTTCATCTCACACCTCGATGAATGAGGTCTCCTCCTTTATCGACTTCTGAAGAAGGCCGATCACTTTGAATCGACATCCGAGGCCTAGGAAGCACTCGACATGGTTAAACGGCTCCTGACAAAGGCCCCAATCCTAGTTCCCCCACTAAAGGAGAACCCCTTCTGCTCTACATCTCGCCACCACACAAGTAGTCAGCGCCACCTTGGTAGTGGAGCGAAGAAGAGGGGCACGCCCTCAAAGTACAACGCCCTGTGTACTTCATCAGCTAGGTCCTATCCGACTCGAAGACCCGCTACCTCCAAATCCAAAAACTTCTGTACGCTGTTCTCATCACTAGGAGGAAGCTATGCCACTACTTTGAGTCACTTCCAGTGATGGTCGTGACGTCCTTCCCCCTCGGTGAGGTCATCCAAAACCAGGACGCCATGGGAAGAACCACAAAATGGGCACTTGAGTTGATGGGCCAGGGCATTACATATGCCTCCTGGACAACCATCAAGTCCTAGGTGTTGGCTGATTTTCGTCACGGAATGGATTGAGGTCCAAATGCCACCAGCGGTCATCAATCAAGAGTGCTGGACAATGTACTTCGATGGATCGCTTATGAAGAAAGGTGCCGGCGTGGGGCTGGTCTTCGTATCACCCCTCAGGATACGCATGAGGTACATGGTCCATCTCCATTTCCCCTCCTCCAACAACATAGCCAAGTACGAGGCGCTCATCAACGGCCTACGCGTTGCCGTCGAATTGGGCATCCGACGCCTCGATGTTCAAGGGGATTCCCAGCTGGTCATCGACCAAGTCATAAATGAGTCAAGTTGCCATGACACCAAGATGGCCGTGTACTATCAAGAAGTCCACCAGTGGGAGGACAAGTTTGATGGCCTCGAACTCAATCACATCCCGAGGTGTCTCAACAAGGCAGCTGATGCGCTTGCGAAAGCTACATTCAGCCGAGAGCCAGTGCTAATGGGCATCTTCTCCAGTGACCGGCACAAGCCCTTGGTTCACTATGAGGAGTCAAGACAGGGCGGTGATGGACCATCCAATCCTGGCCTAGGGGCTGAACAACCGTCGGCTACATCTAGCTCCGAAGTCATGGAGCTCGAAGAAGATCCAGCGATAGAGCCCGACCCTCTGGTCGACTGGAGAATGCTCTACCTCGACTACCTCCTCCATGACACACTGTCGATAGATAGGATGGAGGCCCGATGGCTCACACGTCATGCCAAGTCCTTTGTTCTTGTGGAGGGCAAACTCTACAAGTGAGGCCACACCAGGATCCTGCAGTGCTGCATCCCCTTCAAACAGGGGAAGCGTTTGCTGAGCGATATCCACGGGGGGTCTGTGGTCACCATGCCACACCCAGAACCTTGGTCGGAAATGCTTTCTGACAGGGCTTCTACTGGCCTACCATGGTAGCAGATGCCGAGCAAATCATACGCACCTATGAAGGGTGCTAGTACTATGCTCGACAGACTCACGTACCAGCCCAAGCACTCCAGACGATCCCCATCACCTGGCCATTCATGGTCTGGGCACTCGATCTGGTTGGACCACTCAAAAAGCGCCTAGGGGCTACACCCACTTGCTTATCACCATTGACAAGTTTACAAAATGGATAGAAGCTTGACCGATCTCCGTGATCAAATCCGAGCAGGCTATGCTGTTCTTCCTCGACATCGTCCATCGCTTTGGAGTCCCAAACTCCATCATCACGGACAACAACACATAGTTCACTGGGAAGAAGTTTCTCTGATTTTGCAATGAACATCACATCCGTGTCGACTGGGCTTCCATAGCACACCCCCGAACGAATGGGCAAGTGGAACGTGCGAACGGCATGGTCCTACAAGGCCTCAAACCCAGGATCTTCAACTGGTCGAACAAATTCGCCACACGCTGGGTCGCCGAACTTCCTTTAGTACTCTAGAGCCTGAGGACAACTCCTAGTTGAGCCACCGGCTACACGCCCTTCTTCATGGTCTATGGTTTTGAGGCCAAACTCCCAACCAACCTCGACTATTGAGCGCCAAGGATCAGGGCATACGATGAACAAGGAGCCGAGGCATCCCACGAGTATGCCATGAACCAGCTGGACAAAGCACGCGACGTCGCCCTCCACCATTCGGCCAAGTACCAATAGGCGTTGCAACGGTACCACAGTCAACGGGTATGGGTGTAACACCTCGGGTGTTTAAGTATTAAAAACTGGACATATCATCATATGCATTGCAAGGCATTGGTCATATTGCAAACTTTGATATGCATTCACTAAAACAAGTTTACATGTATGTTATAAGTATTGCTTGGTATTGTTTGAATCAAGTTGAAATCTTTGTATTGATTTGAAATTCCGAAAACCCTGATTTTCAATGTTTAAACCCTACCCTGAAAACCCATTTCAAAATCAAAGCACATTTTGGGGTTGAGTCTTAAATCAAAGTTGTAGAGCTTGTCGAGTTGTACAAAGTTTGTTTTTGGAGTTTTTCAAGTTGTTTAGAAAAATTTGAAGTTAATTGAAAAGGTGAAATTCCTTTAATGTCCCATATTTGAATTCAAAAGTTCATTTCAAAATATAGACCGAATTAGGGGTTGGTTATAAAAGAAAAGTTGTAGAAATTTTGATTTTGAACAACTTTTATTTTTAGAGATTTTTGAGTTGTTATACAAATTTGTGAGTAATTTGGATTTTAAACTGGATGGCAATTCTGTAATTTCGATGAACAGTGTTCACCGCTCTTGCTACGTTGCCGGCGATCCTTCGGCTTGCTTCCAGTCGCGCGTGTGGCTGTCTGGGCGTCGCGCTGGTGAGGGAAATGGCTTCGCCATGGCTTTCTTGCGCTTCCTGGCCATCCTTTATAACCTGAGCCACCGTCGTCTTTGCCGTTTCCTCCTCCTCTGTTTTTCCGTCGCCTTGCTCATCTCCAGCGAGCTCGCACCGTCACGGTAGTGTCTTCACCGTCGCGGCATAGCGCTAGATAGCTTCGCCTATTCCTTGCGCACCTAGCCAGCTAGCTCTGGTCGATTGATTTCGTTGTGAGTTCGCCGTTCGTCGCTCGTCGCTTTCTTCCTCGCGTCCGGCAACCTCACTCGAGATTCCGTTTCTCCGCGGCCAGCATCCTCCGGTGAGCCGTTGTCCGTGATCAGTGTACCTACGGCTTCGTCTCGATGCTGTGGTGCTTAATCCTGTGTTGCTTGCTCATTTTGATCACTGCAGTCACCGATTCTTCCTCACCGACGATCTTTGCTCCGCCGTGATCATCATGGTCGTCGTCACGCCTCTCCGTTGCTTCTCCAACCTCTCTCCTTGCTTCAACGCGTTCGGGGTGAGCTACCAGTGCTTCCTGGATCCTTTGTTTAAGCTCTATTGGTTTCACATCGCCAGCGTAGCGCTGCCATGCCACCGCGTCCGCCATGGCCGACGTCGAGCTAGTATAGGGTCGTAATCAGTACGCATAGGGACGTCAATCGATGCGCCTAGTCTTAGTGATCGTTTTGGTACTTTGGCCGTCGCCGTTGGACTCACCGTCGACAAGTTTACGTCGGTCAGCGCCGTCGCCGTCGTGGTCAAACACGCGAGGTTAGGGATGACAGGTGGGACCTGATGTCAGTGACACAACGTTCAATTGGATTTTTTCTATTTTCATAATTGAATGAATAGTATCTGTTTTTGTTATTTTTGTGTAGATTTATTTAGAGCTCCAAAAATTCTGAAAATTTTTGTGTGACTTCTATGTGATGTGTATTATTTAGAAAAAATATGAAATGTTGATTTTCAGTACTTTTTGAATGTGATAAAAATTGCTTAATTAATTAATAAATGAGTTTCCAGGATTTTTCTAGGCTTATTTATGTATCCAAAAATTATGAAAATTGTTTTGCCACTTAGTTTTCATGTGATGAACATTTACAAAAATTTTGAGCTCAATTGGAACAAGTTGATTGATTTAATAATTCTTAATTATTTAATTAATTCATAAAAGCAAATAGTAACCTTTAGTGATTTATGTTTTGTTTGAGTTTTTGATTGAGTGATGTCCTTGGGTCATTAGTTGGTGATGATCCTTGGCAATTGATGTGAGTGTTGCAAAAATGGTTTAGTTAGCTTAACTTGTAACTGTACCGCGAAGAAAAGTTGTATTCAAGTTGTTAATTTTTGCATCATCGAGCATCATATTTTCGTATTCGCATCATGTTAAACATGGCATACATGTAGTGAACGAAGGTGAACACGTGGTAGTTAATCAAGTAGTTGAGGAGGTTGATCTGTGGAGGTTGGTTACCTAGACTTTTCCATGGCAAATTGATTTCGCTTTTGCTACTTTTTTCTCGCATTAAGTGATTAGGAGTCAAGTAAAAACCAAATTGGTACATTATCAATGTTATTCCATATTTACCATATTACCAGTTTTAAATTAATATGCCTAGTGATCATTGCTTGTAGAAAATGGAGTAATAAATCTAATGTGGATGATTGGAGGTCTTATGAGCGGGTTCTTTCCGGACACAGTGTGTCGATTAAGGTCCGTCTGTTGTTGAATTGCATGAGGTGAGACTTTGTAGTACTAACCACATACTCCGGTAAGCCTTAACTTGGCTATTCTATTACGAGAATGGCTACTCGCGCCTTTGGGAGTGGAGAGATGGCATGGAATAGTGTACCCATGTGGCAATGGGTTGGATTGGTGGAGTAACGTATTCTCGGGTGGCGCGGACCCGTTCTTGCAGGATCCGAGGGTAGGTTGGTCGAGGACCTGCCTATAATTTTTTAATCGGTTGAATCGTCGTTCTCGGTTATGGAGACTCAACTCACTTTGTTCATGTAATTATCGCTTTGGAACTTGAGGCTGAAGGTGTTGGTTATGAAAAATGGATCGTGTTTTGTTGTATTGTTTATAAAGAAAAACTTCTTAAAAAATGATTTGGGATAACTAAAATTTAACTTATTAATTTGGTCCAAATTGCAGATCTGTTTTGGATCGTCTTTGCATGACTATTGTTGATCACGATGACTTGTCTTATTTCCTTCTCACCATTCCTTATTTGATTGAAAAAAGGTTTTTGTGTGGTGGAATAGTAATCTTATTATGCCCATATATAAAAACAAATGCTATTTATTTTTCGTTTTAAGCTTTGGTGGTTTTGTTTGTGAAAAAAAACGATTCATGCATCATAATTAATTCACTTGTTACTTCCTTCCTTTTTGATTAAAAAGTCTAGGTGGAGTAGTAGTATAAAAACAAATGCTATTTATGGGTTGGTGGTTGTTGTAGTCCATCCATCATAATTGCTCTTGTTACTTCCTTTGTAGTCAAAGTAGTGTTTTACTTGGATTAATTGCTCTTGAGCCGTGGTCAAATTGTTTTAACTGCTGCATGCATGGCTCGTACCAAGAAGACACCCCGTAAGTCCACCGGACCCAAAGGAGTTCCTCGCCATCAAATTGCCCCTAGGAATGATGGTGCTAGCGAGAGTGACTCTAGGCACGATCCTCGGCGAGAGATATAGAGGATTTCTCAGAGAGTTAGCCCAAGCTACTAGAGATAGGGCTATGGGACGCCATCTAGGTGGGCAGATTATAGGAGCAATTAAGGCGTCTCACCACCGCTCACGAGGCTGATGAGCGTATGTTAGTTAAATGCGGTGAAAGGAAGGAATGAAGCTTGGCATAGGGAAAATATAGCTAGAGCTAGAACTCATGAGTTAGAATTTTATGTAGAAGACTTAGAAGAGCATAATACCTATCTACATGAAGAAGTTCATAGGCTAAGCAATCTCCTAGATCCTAATCATGAACCCCAAGCTGATGCAATGGATCCCGGTGTTATCCTTGCCGATGGTAGTGAATCGGAAGAAGAAGAAGAAGATCTCGAAGAATTAGTAATGATCGATGAAAGTGACAATGAAGGCGGTAATATTTCCGGAATGGATACCGAGCCTGAAGTTTGAAGTAATCGCAAAAAGGAGTAGAGTTGTATAATAGTTAGTTCTAGTTTGAGTTAAGTAGTCTTGTTTAAATGCGGTCTTGTGTTTAAATAAGTGAAACTAGCGTAATGAGATGTAGTCCGCTCTTTTATCAATCAATAAAGGCTTGTGAGTAAAGTTTGGTTTGTTGTGAACAGATGCGTCATACGCGGGGTTCATATATTCCTGGTACTTCACAAAATGAGAACGATATTCCAGATCCGCCACCAGTTCTAATAAATCTAGCGGATGCTATAGCCGCACTTGTCAATGTGACGGTTGAAAATTCTCGTTTGCTTCATGAGATGGCTCAAAGTAATCAGAATCAGATGCATGGAAACCATGGTCGCCATCATAACAGGCAGGAGGCTACATATGTGGACTTCACAGATACAAAACCCCGGTGTTCACTAAGGCGGATGAACCATTGGAGGCGATGATTGGCTTAGGACCATGGGCGAAATTTGATCTTATACCATGCATGAGTTTTAGAAACCAGTTTTTTTTGCTTTCGGCAACTAGAGAGTGTGATCCGGTGCTTGGTATGCAAATCTTATGGCCATGCAACCCGCAGGTGTTCCGTTAACTTGGATGGAGTTTCGTACTGCTTTTAGAGCCCATTATATCCCGGAGGGAGTTATGGCTATGAAGCTAGATGAGTTCCTTGCTTTGAAGCAAGGGGATCAAACCGTGATGCAGTATATGGGAAGATTCAATCACTTGTCACAATATGCACCTGAACATGTCAATACTGATGCCAAGAAAAAGAAATGGATCATGAGAGGTCTGAATACCAAATTGCAGACTATGATGACAACTTGTACCAATGTCACTTATCATGAGACAGTGAATATTGCAATTGCTTCAGAGGCAAAGTATCAGCAACATAAGGAGCTCAAGAAGAAAAAGAGTATGTCGTCTGGATCTTTTGGGGGAAATCCAAAGAGGCAGAGGGTGATTTATCATCCAGTAAATCATAATCGTCCTCCTTAGCGTCCGCCGCAGTTTCAAACCGGTCAGCAATCAAATGTCCGTCCTATTACAACTTATCAGAATCCACAATCGACAAATGCTTCTAGAGTTTCTGCTTCAACACCCTAGGGTCACAAGTATCCCTGTTTCAATTGTGGCAAGCCTGGTCATTTCTCGAGAGAATGTCTGTATCCAAGGCAGTCTAATCCCAATTATCAGAAGGCCCCTGCAAATCAATAACAGGGTCAGGCACAGAATAAGGGCAACAATCAGAATGCTCAGAAAGACAAAGATGAAAGGAAGACATGACGAGTGTTCTACATTCAAGCTGGGGAAATTCCGGAAGGAGAGCCAGTGATGATGGGTATGTTTCCTGTCGCCAACCATCTTGCAGTTATACTTTTTGATTCTGGCGTATCGCATTCATTCATCAATAGAACATTTGTGGTGAAGTATGAAATTTCAATTGGGGCAACAAAGGAAAATTTCTTTATACAGTCGCCCGGGGGACGTCTATGTACTAAGGAAATGGTATACCAGGTACCCATAAACCTGGGTGGGCATATTTTTCCCACTACCATGATTATCCTTAAGGATCAGGATATAGATGTAATCTTAGGAATGAATTAGATGTATCAGCATAAGGCTGTTATAGATGCTTTGAATAGAACTATAAGGGTGAGTTTGCCAGATAGTACTTCTCAACTTCTCATCCAACTTCCAACCTTAAGAAGATCAGTGGGCAAAGTTTGTGCAACTGCCGTCAAAGAGATTAGAGATATCCCGGTAGTATGTGAATTTCCTGATGTGTTTCCTAAAGATTTACCCGGTCTACCACCTGATAGAGATATCCAGTTTAACATAGAATTGCAACCTGGAATAGCTCCGATTTCTCGGAGAGCTTATAGGATGCCACCTAAGGAGTTTGCCGAGTTGAAGACTCAGTTGCAAGAATTGATTGAGAAGAGATTTATCCAACCTAGTTCATCACCTTGGGGGTGTTCGACAATTTTTGTGAAAAAGAAAGATGAGACCCTGAGGTTATGTGTTGACTATCGTCCGTTGAACGAAGTGACCATCAAGAATAAGTATCCATTACCTCGGATAGATTTGCTTTTTGATCAACTGACCGGAGCCAAAGTTTTCTCCAAGATAGATTTGAGGTCAGGATATCACCAAATCAAGATAAAGCCTAAAGATATTCCCAAAACGACATTTACCACAAGATATGGATTGTATGAATACTTGGTAATGCTTTTGGTTTGACAAATGCTCCAGCTCATTTCATGTATTTGATGAATTCAGTATTCATGCCTGAGCTAGACAAATTTGTAGTGGTGTTTATTGATGATATTCTAGTATATTCCAAGAATAAGGAAGAACATGCGAAACACCTCAGAATTGTTCTAACTCGCTTGAGAGAACATCAACTATATGCCAAGTTCAGCAAGTGTGATTTTTGGCTTAAGGAAGTACAATTTCTTGGACATGTCTTGTCAGCGGAAGGAGTTGCTGTTGATCCAAGCAAAGTGAAGGATGTGCTGGATTAGAAACCGCCAACCACAGTTCATCAAGTTCGGAGTTTTCTAGGATTGGCGGGGTATTACCGTCGGTTTATTCTAGATTTCTCTAAAGTATCAAAGTCCATAACTGAATTACTGAAGAACCAAGTCAAGTTTGCCTGGTCATCTGATTGTGAAGAGGCTTTTTAGACTTTGAAGAGATTGTTGACCACTGCACCAGTATTAGCCCAACCTGATATTGAGAAGTCATTTGATGTTTATTGCGATACTTCAGGTGTTGGTATTGGATGTGTGTTGATGCAAGAAGGCCGAGTCATTGCTTATGCATCCAGGCAACTTAAGCAACATGAAGAACACTATCCGACTCATGATCTGGAGTTAGCAGCTGTGGTCCATGCTCTGAAGATTTGGCGGCATTACCTACTTGGTAATACATGCCATATTATATCTGAGACCACAAGAGCTTAAAGTATATCTTTACTCTCGAGTTGAATATGCGACAAAGAAGATGGTTAGAGCTGATTAAAGATTATGACTTAATACATTATCAAGGTAGTTCGATGCAAAAAGATTTCCAACAAGTAAGAACAATGGGTTTGACCTTATGTCAAGAGATGGAGAAGTTGAATGTGGAAGTAATTCAACAAGGTAGTTTGACCAACATAATTGTTGAAGCCACTATTTGAGATCTTATTGCTGCTCAGAAGGAAAATAAGGGTGTAGCCCATATCAAGGAAAGAGTCAGGAATGGAAAGACGGAATGTTTCAGCATAGATAATGAAGGTGTGTTATGGTTCAAGGATCGCCTGGTGGTACCAAAAGTTACTGAGTTGCGGCAGTCAATTCTTGAAGAAGCACATGCTACTAGGTTATCTATCCATCTAGGAAGCAACAAGATGTACCATGACTTAAAACAAAGGTTTTGGTGGACCAAAATGAAGATAGAAATTGCAAGATATATAGCAAAGTGTGATACTTGTCAGAAAGTGAAAGCTATACATTTGAGGTTTGCTGGAGAATTACAACCATTGCCTATTTTAGCTTGGAAGTGGGAGGACATAAGTATGGACTTTATTGTTGGTCTACCCAAGACATCAAAGGATTTGACTCAATATGGGTTATTTGAGATCGACTCACTAAGTCAAGACACATTTTCTTCTGTCAAGACTATATATCCTTTGTCCAATATGCCAAGATATATTTAGCAAGAATTATGAGTCTCCATGGAATACCAAAGACCATAGTGTCCGATAGGGGTACACAGTTTGTCTCTAGTTTTTGGAAACAATTGCATTCTTCATTGGGTACCAAGCTCTGTATAGTATAGCTTATCATCCGAGATCGATGGATAGGTGAAAGAGTCAATCAAGTGCTTGAAGATATGTTAAGGTGTTGTGTCCTTAATTATTCCAACAAGTGGGGACGAATGCTTACCTTTGGCCAAGTTCTCATATAACAATAGTTATCGGAAAGCATTAGAATGGCTCCATTTGAAGCACTCTATGGTCATAGATGCGAACATCGTTGAGTTGGTCTACGCTTGGGAGAAAGAAGATTCTTTGGAGTTGACCTTGTGAAAAAAAGCAGAAGACAAGGTTAGTCAAATACTGAGTAATTTGAAGATAGCCCAGTCCCGCCAAAAGAGTTATGCGGATAGACGATGGAGACCATTGGTGTTTAGCAAAGGAGATTTTGTATATCTGAAAGTATCACCAATGAAGGGAGTTACCCGTTTTGGTGTTAAAGGCAAGTTGGCACCTCGATATATTGGACCATTTCAAATTTTGGAGAGATATGGAAAAGTGGCCTATCGCTTGAAATTACCAGAACATTTATCAGCTGTACATGATGTGTTCCATGTGTCTCAGTTGAAGAAGTGTCTCCGAGTGCCTGAGCAGAATGTTGAAGTTGAAGGAGTGGAACTTGAACCAAATCTGACTTATTCAGAATATCCTATCCGAGTGTTGGATCAGAAAGATCGTGTTACTCGAAGGAGGACAATAAAGTTCTACAAGATACAATGGAATCAACATTTAGAAGAGGAAGCTACTTGGGAATTAGAAGATTACTTGTTAGAAAAGTTTCCAGAGTTTCTTGCGTCATTATAGAAGAGAGTACTATTAGTTAAGCTCGGTTGATACAAATTGTGTTTTGTAAAGGAACCTCAGTTGTTTTATGGATAAGAATTGGATATTTTTGGATTGACACATTTCCTTTTCCATTACTTACCCTATGGCTTTGAATCTCGGGGCGAGATTTCTTTTAGGGGGAAGGATTGTAACACCTTGGGTGTTTAAGTATTAAAAACTGGACATATCATCATATGCATTGCAAGGCATTGGTCATATTGCAAACTTTGATATGCATTCACTAAAACAAGTTTACATGTATGTTATAAGTATTGCTTGGTATTGTTTGAATCAAGTTGAAATCTTTGTATTGATTTGAAATTCCGAAAACCCTGATTTTCAATGTTTAAACCCTACCCTGAAAACCCATTTCAAAATCAAAGCACATTTTGGGGTTGAGTCTTAAAACAAAGTTGTAGAGCTTGTCGAGTTGGACAAAGTTTGTTTTTGGAGTTTTTCAAGTTGTTTAGAAAAATTTGAAGTTAATTGAAAAGGCGAAATTCCTTTAATGTCCCCTATTTGAATTCAAAAGTTCATTTCAAAATATAGACCGAATTAGGGGTTGGTTATAAAACAAAAGTTGTAGAAATTTTGATTTTGAACAACTTTTATTTTTGGAGATTTTTGAGTTGTTATACAAATTTGTGAGTAATTTGGATTTTAAACTGGATGACAATTCTATAATTTCGATGAACAGTGTTCACCGCTCTTGCTACGTTGCCGGCGATCCTTCGGCTTGCTTCCAGTCACGTGCATGGCCGTCTGGGTGTCGCGCTGGTGAGGGAAATGGCTTCACCGTGGCTTCCTTTTGCTTCCTGACCATCCTTTATAACCTAAGCCGCCGTCGTCTTTACCGTTTCCTCCTCCTCTGTTTTTCCGTCGCCTTGCTCATCTCCGGCGAGCTCGCACCGTCATGGTAGTGTATTCACCGTCACGAGCATAGCGCTAGATAGCTTCGCCTATTCCTTACATAGCCAGCCAGCTAGCTCTGGTCGATTGATGTCGCTGGGAGTTCGCTGTTCGTCGCTTTCTTCCTCGCGGCCGACAACCTCACTCGAGATTCCATTTCTCCACGGCCAGCATCCTCCGGTGAGCCGTTGTCCATGATCAGTGTACCTATGGCTTCGTCTCGATGCTATGGTGCTTAATCATTGTTGCTTGCTCGTTTTGATCACTGCAGTCGTCGGTTCTTCCTCACCGATGATCTTTGCTCCGCTGTGATCACCGTGGTCGTCGTCACGCCTCTCCATTGCTTCTCCGACCTCTCTCCTTGCTTCAACGCGTTCGGGGTGAGCTACTGGTGCTTCTTGGATCCTTTGTTTAAGCTCTACTGGTTGCATGTCGCCAGCGTAGCGCTGCCGTGCCACCGCGTCCGCCATGGCCGACGTCGAGTTAGTATAAGGACGTCAATCGATGCGCCTAGTCTTGGTGATCGTTTTGGTACTTTGGCCGTCGCCGTTGGACTCACCGTCGACGAGTTTATGTCGGTCAGCGCCGTCGCCGTCGTGGTCAAACGCGCGAGGTTAGGGATGACAGGTGGGACCCGATGTCAGTGACACAGCGTTCAATTGGATTTTTTCTATTTTCATAATTGAATGAATAGTATCTATTTTTGTTATTTTTGTGTTGATTTATTTAGAGCTCCAAAAATTCTGAAAATTTTTGTGTGACTTCTCTGTGATGTGTATTATTTAGGAAAAATATGAAATGTTGATTTTCAGTACTTTTTGAATGTGATAAAAATTGGTCAATTAATTAATAAATGAGTTTCCAGGATTTTTCTAGGCTTATTTATGTATCAAAAAATTATGAAAATTGTTTTGCCACTTAGTTTTCATGTGATGAACATTTACAAAAATTTTGAGCTCAATTGGAACAAGTTGATTGATTTCATAATTCTTAATTTATTAATTAATTCATAAAAGCAAATAGTAACCTTTAGTGATTTAGGTTTTGTTTGAGTTTTTAATTGAGTGATGTCCTTGGGTCATTAGTTGGTGATGATCCTTGGCAATTGATGTGAGTGTTGCAAAAATGGTTTAGTTAGTTTAACTTGTAACTGTACCACAAAGGAAAGTTGTATTCAAGTTGTTAATTTTGCATCCATCATCGAGCATCATATTCGTATTCGCATCATGTTAAACATGGCATTGTTGCTACGTGTAGTGAACGAAGGTGAACACGTGGTAGTTAATCAAGTAGTTATGGAGGTTGATCCGTCTGTGGAGGTTGGTGTTGATATCGGTGGAACGACTCCGGACCTAGACTTTTCCATCAACGAAGGCAAGCCCCGGATGCATACAACCCTACCTTATATTTTACAAATTGATTTCACTTTTGCTTCTTTTTTCTGCATTAAGTGATTAGGAGTCAAGTAAAAACCAAATTGGTACATTATCAACCTTGTTATTCCATATTTACCATATTACCAGTTTTAAATTCGTATATGCCTAGTTTTGCTTAGCTATGCTTAGAACGATGAAAGTCGGGTGATTACTTGTCATCTGCAAGTTTTAAATGGAACTTTGGTTACTTATGTTATCATGTGATATGGGAATGTGGAGTAATAAATCTAGACCGGGCGGACTTGGTGTGTGTGAGCCACAAGACATGGAGGTCTTGTGAGCGGGTTCTTTCCGCCTGTGTCGATTAAGGTCCGTCTATTGTTGAATTGCATGAGGTGAGACTTTGTAGTACTAACCACATACTCCGGTAAGCCTTAACTTGGCTATTCTATTACGAGAATGGCTACTCGCGCACTGGGAGTGGAGAGATGGCGGGAATAGCGTGTACCCATGTGGCAATAGGCTGGATTGGTGGAGTACTGTATTCTCGGGTGGCGCGGACCCGTTCTTGTTTAGAGGATCCGAGGGTAGGTTGATATATGTAAGTCAGGGACCTGCATATGTTGTGTGGTCTCGAATTCCTAGCTGGGTTTTTAATCGGTTTGAATCGTCGTTGCTCCTCGGTTATGGAGACTCAACTCACTGTTCATCATCGTAGTAATTAATAACTGGAACTTGAGGATGGTCTGTGAAGGTGTTGGTTATGAAGTTTCATAATCTCATTGTGGATCGTGTGAGCTTTGTATATGAGTTTATGAAGTTTTTAAATGTTGATATAAAGAATTTTGTTAAAGTGCTTTTACGCAAAAGAACCTTGTTTATTGCTAAAGCCACACCTTGAATACCTGAGCCTGCATTCATAAGTTCTATCAGTTTTTATTTTCGGTTAAGTCTTGTTGAGTACTTTTGTACTCAAGGTTCGTTGACCCTTGTTGCAGGTGAGGTTCATGAGCAGATCTGTTTTGGATCGTGCTGCATGACTGTTGTTCAATGCGATGATGATAAGTAAATGTGTGGCCCTTGGGCAGGGCAGCTTCTTTGTGTGTTCTGTAATATATTATAATGCCACTCCACTACTTTGCTTTGTATTAATTATCGAACTTAGTTTTATGGTTTGAAACAAATGGTTTGTAAACTATGTTATTGTAAGACTTCCGCTGTTTTTACTCTAGAGTATCTATTTAAATAAACTGTTGTAATACTGCAATGACTCTGTAATATGATCCTGCTCAGAAATCGTGGATGATTCGGGGTTCTCCGAGGACACCCGACAGTCTTCTTAAGTTACTGGGAACGTATGCATAGATGTCAAAGGTCGTTGGACAGTGACAAGTGCATGTGGGCCCTATAATTTAGGAGGTTCTGCCACAATGGGGCACGAGCCTTCAACGTCGGGGACCTAGTCCTCTACCTCGTACAGAGCAACAAGGACCACCACAATCTCTCCTTACCATGGGAAGGACCATACGTCGTCATGGAGGTACTCTGACCAGACGCCTACAAGCTGAAAACCATCAACGACGAGGTCTTCGCCAATGCCTAGAACACCGAGTAGCTATGTCGCTTTTACCCCTAAATAAACGCATACTTTCTCTTATCTGTTTCATTATTGAAATCCCCTATCCTTTGTGACATCCAACCCCTGCAATAGCGAGGGGTCGGGTCTCACCCGGGGGCTGATATGAGTGTATTTACCTTGCAAACATTCTCTATGCCAGCCTCTCTTTCTCACGTTAATGCCTAGGAGCTAGGTTTTCGAGAACAAGCTCTGAGTATAGCTGGTCGGACTGCGAAAAACCTATGCCCCAGCGGCTATGGCACCTTTGCTCACCAGTGTAATCAGAACTGGCTCACCCGCACTCCCAGATTTTATGGCCTTAACGACGGAAAAGGGTCAGAACACGCTAAACCCTTCTGTAGAAAAAAGGGGAGAAGAGCTGAAAAGCTGTTTGCTGTAACGAAATTTGAGAACTTGTCCATTTTTGCACAAATTTGTCGCTTGGCTTATCTGCCCAACTAAATTCTTGTGTGGGATACTCTCGACCTCCACTTCCATAGGAAAATCCAGTCTCATACAAAAAACACAAGTCGACCGAACGGCTTGGCTACTGTCGAGAAATGGATTGATCGAACGCCTCGAAACCGCCGCCAAGAGATAAGCACCCTTACTTCCTTACATTACATATTAAATTCGCTACTGACCCTCCAACCCTAGCAACGGCAGGGGATCGAACATCGCTCGGGGGCTGGCAAGAGCGTCTACTCGCTAGACACTTTCTCTTTTCCTGACCCCTCCTTACGTTTAAAAATTGGAGGTGCAGTGTGCGGGCATAAACTTTGAGAAAAAGACTGGTCGAACCGCTAGAACCCTATGCCCCGGCGGCTACGGTGTTTTTGTTCACCAGCATGATCAAAGTCTTTGTCTTTGCACTCCAAGCTTTAGCATCCACCTTCTCAAGAAGGGTTCGGAGGGGCCTACCTATGAAATCTCTATCAAGGAGCGGCTATCAGGTCACCCAAATCGATCGAACGGTTCGAGCCACTGGCGAATGACGGATATGGAAGGATGGGAGGCTCATGCAGGTTACTCCGGTTCCTTCATGAATGTCGGATCCGAACCTCTGCACGGACACATCCGGTAAGAACTTCCAGAACCCGTCACTCGTGCCGTCGAGGTAACAATACCGACCCTCGCTATTTCTTTATATAATCATTCAAACACTTATCTCATACATCCAAGCATCGCATATGTGATTGATGCATCACAATGCTTTGCGTCACGTCATGAAGTAGTAGTCGTCTCATTTCATGTGAACGACGATCGATCGAGGTTCGAAGGCCGGCCCACGAAAGGCTCGAGGCCGCCTCATGTCAAACAGAGCCAGGGGAGAAAACCCTAGATGAGCCCCAGCGGCCTTGCCCGACCCCACTCAGAAGCAGATAGGGACATCTCAACCCTTCTCATTCAATTATAACCTCAAGCCAAACCCACAGTAATCTCCATCGAGGAGAGGCTAACAGGCCACCTAAGCCTATCGAATGGCTCGAGCATCTGCCGGGGGCGGGTTAAGAAGTAGTGGAATGCCACATGAGGGCTCTACCGACCCCATTAGCGGATGATGGACCTAGATTCCACTTGAACATGCCCATTAGCGAGCTCACCGGGCATGACCCTCGAGCCATCGGGACAAGTGTCATTAGCTCAGCCCCTTCGATTGTAGAAACTAAGGATGGGTTGATGCATGATGCACGGCTGACCGCTACCAAACCCCACGAGGCTCGGGGCTAGAGCCACCGGATCCTAGATCGAAAGGATGAGGTTCGAAGGCCGACCCACGATGGGTCCGAGGCCGCCTCGTGTCGAACAAAGAGCAAGGGGGGAGAAGCGGACAAGGTCATCTCATCCTTCCCATTCGATCCTAGCCTCTAGCCAAGCCCATAGAATCCCCATTGTGAGGGAATCTATTGGAAGGCGGGTTAAGGAGGAACGGAATGCCCCCGAGGGCTTTGCCGATCCCATCACAAGTGACGGAACTGGATTCCATTCGAACATGCCCGCTAGCAATCTCATGAAAGCACGTCACTCGAGCCATCAAGGTAAGTGGCGTTAACTCATCCCCTCTGGTTACGACAACTGTGGACAGGGCGACAGCCACAAAAATGAGTTGACCCTTGACCGAATCCCCACCATGTGCGGGGGCTTGAGGAAGATCGGACTTGCAAGGACACCAAACACACGGTTGTAGAAAAATAGCTAAGACCCTAGGGAGAGGGTACGTGTGAACACAAGAGATGCATTCCCCTAAGTCTCACCATCCTCCCCTCAATTTTTAGTGACATCCAACCCCAGCAATGGCAAAGGGTCGGATCTCACTTGGGGGCCGATAAGGGTATAAATATACCTTTTCTGAAATAGTAGCCGTGTCAGACCTCTTCCTCACGTTAAGCCTAGCGGCAAAGTTTGTGGAAATGAATAAACTATGCGTGCCTGGTTGAACCACAAAAAACTTACGCCTCAACGGCTACGGTATCTTTGCTCACCAGCGTGATTCAAATTTTTTTCCTCTTACGCCTCGAGCCCTATGGTCTTAACAAACGGAGGGGTTAGAATGCGTGAGCCTTTCTTTAGCACATAAAAAGGGAAGAAAAAAAGTTCAATCAAACAAATCAAATAAAATAAAGTTATGAAATTGTTTTCATGATATATAAGGATCCACACTTGTTCACGGGTTACAAAAATGCATATCCAGCCTATTTGGCTAACAACCCCCTCCGGGGGAGAATTATATCTTCAACCTTGTTCGCCAGGTTCCGCGCGACAGGAGCCACCGCCTTCTCTATTTCATCCAACTCAGAGACTTTGTAGCCAGGCGCGAAGCCAAGGCTCATTGTCTCCAAATCGATACTGTCGGCGTAGTGCGAGCGGGCGATGGCGAAGGCTTGGGTAATCCTAGAGCATAGAGCTTCCCTCTCGAGATGGCGCACTCGCGGCATGATATCTATGGCAGTAGAGGCCGCAAGCGAGCTAGTTCCCTCAGACCGCGCCACCTCTAGGTCATCGAAGACCACCCCGATGGCAGCACATAGGAGATCGTGCTCATCGCCCTCTGCCTGAAGGATCCCCCACGCCTCGGCAAGCTCCATGACTAGCCCGGCGGAGACGCTCTCGGCCTCCGGCATTCAGGCTACCGTGGTTCCAAGATTGGCCCAGAGGGAGCTGACCCCCTGCCGCACCTCATCACGCTCTCAGACGGCCTGGTCGTGCTCCCTGCGGGTCACGGCACGCTCTGAGCGGAGTCTCTCTACAGTCTAGCATAGCTCAACTCGCTCCTTGCATAGCCGGGCTATCACCTCGGTGTCTAGGCTCGCCCTCTACTGCTAGGCCATGGACCTCTCCTCGGCTCCTAGCTTGAGCTCCCGCTGCTTCTGCACCTCGGCCAGGAGGTCAAGGACCCATTAGCGGGCCTCAGCGTCACTCCAGAGCAGCTCGTCCCGCTCCTTCCGGACTTTGGCGGCCTCCTCCTCCTCCTGTCGCACCCTCGCCGATAGATCCTAGAATGCCTTCTCGACATCCTCTGCGTCCTGACGGGCCTCGGCCTCCCAGTGCCAGAGCCCGGCCGCCTCCTCGGCCAGGGGAGTCAGCTCGGCCACCCGTTGTTGGGCAACAGCAAGCTGGGCGCTCACACCTCCGCACAGCTGGGCCTCTTCAGCAAGGTGGTCCCATTCCACCTTCTGCTCATGGAGAAACCAGGATTTCTCCCTGCTACAAGCGATAAGGGACTAAAAAGAAGATCAATGTCAAAACACAAAAGTACATGAAGAAAGAAGAAAGCGAGAGGAGATATTAAGTGGATACCCGGCCAGTAGCAATGATGATGTCGTGCAGGACTCCCCTGGCTTGGTTCAGGACTTCCATCATGGCCGAGATCCCTTCATTGAGACTCTCACGCTCTATGCTCTCAGTAGCATCATCGAGCGAGAAGAGTATCGACGTTGGGTCTTGAGGATCCATCCACTGGAGCAGCGACTCACCCCGCGCGAGAGAACGGCTGCCCCCCCCCCTCCGACGTCAAGGCTAAGGACGACCCCCCCGCTGGTCCTCTCCACCACCGCCATGATGCCCAGGGACCCTTCGGCCATGTCCCCCTCCATCCGGCCCATGTCGGGCGTCGTCACCTGGGCTACCGGTGGCACAGATCGTGATGCATCCTCGGGTACCACCATGGCTGCGTTCGGTTGCACCTGGCTCGCCACAGTTGCTGGCACCTCCATCTGTGTCGGAGGGGCCTCGACCGGCGGCATCATGACCACAGCGGTCGGCACCATGAGTGCGAGCGGCAGCTCTGTCTGCTCCGACATCAGCAGCGGAATCGCTTCCGTCTCCGGTTGCTCGGTGACCTCCGAGGGTGTTCCCTTAGCCCCGATGATCGTTTGTCCTGCCAAGGGCACGGGCACCACCACAGGGCAATGCCTGACCGGCCGACGAGGCTGTGACACCGTCTTCGCTCCCACCCGAAGCAAGAGCGACGTCGAGCGATGGCCGACGTCCTGCCTAGATGAAGACACCTTTCTTGGGCACCAGCACCAAAGAGTGGCCCCATCTTAGGATGCTACAAGAAACAGATGGCGCGAGTCACACTAAAAAAAGAGAAAACAGAGAAGTCAATGACTTACATCGGTGCCGTGGGGTGCATGATACATTTGGGGGTGAACCCCTAGGTCCTTGCTCTGCCTCCTCAGGACGGGGTCGTTTGGAGTCTGCCCCCTGCTCCCGGGCCGAGGGGCTCGCCTCCCTTGCACTCTGGGGCGTGGCGGCAGAGCCATCACCCTCCCTCGGCACCTCGGGCGCGGCGGCAGATCTAACCACCCCCGCTGGCTCTTAAGGCATGGTGGCAGGGCCACTCCCCTCCGCTCACACCTCGGGCGCGGCAGTTCGGCCCGCCCCTACTTGTTCTGAGGATGGGCCGATGGTTCGGCCCGCCTGCGCCATCCTCACAGACTCACTCCCTCCCGCAAGAAATGGGAAGGGTCCCTGCATGGATGAGGGGATATCTGTCAGTGCATCCTCGCTCTCTAGGTCATCCCACTCGGTGTCGGTAACTACCTCTTCTTGTTCTTCCTCATCGTCGTCTTCATCACTGTCGGTGTCGGTGCAGAAAGTGACCAACACATAAATATTTGTAGTTTTGCTGTATGTTGTGATCGGAGATGGCCTAGCACTCAATGACACATGGTTTATACTAGTTCAGGCAACATGCCCTACATCCAGTTTGAGTCGGTAGGTGACTTTATTCCTGAGCCTAGGTGCTAGAAGTTTGCTGTGGGGTTACAAATGGAAGGGATAAAGATGGGGGGGGTACAAGAGGTCCGGTCGGACTCTAGTCTAAAGGGCTGAGAGTGATGGGAGCTCCACTATGTGCTAAGTGTTCGAGCGTGTGCTCTATATAACTTTAGAGTGTCTAAAATTACAGAGGGTGAATCAATGTAAGTGAACTGATCGATCTCTCTCTTTGGGAGAGAGCGCATCCCCTTTTATAGATGAAAGGGATGGCCTTACAAGTGAGAGGGAGAGAGTGTACGTATGCTAAGTCTTGTTGCCCATGCCATCGGGTACAAGATGATTATAGGCGCCCATAACACTGTTAATGTTAGATGCATATGGGAGGTCGCGTCGTCTTCTTCTGGTATGGCAGACATCGGTGCCTGCCATACTGTTGATGCCTCAGAGGCATGCAAGGGGTTTTTACCATGCTCATCCGGTATGGCAATTGTTGCGGGCACCCACAACACTATAGGTCAAATGTCGGCGCCCACAACACTGTTCTGACATGCCTGGAAGTTTGCGGGGCACTCTTCTGACATGTCCTATCGGTACTGTCCTGTAGGTGTGCATGGTATGGTCCTTGATATTGCGGTTTGACTTGTGTGTCCCTGCCTTACTTTCTCCATCCATTTCCTAGTCCTCACCGAGCGGGCGTCGACGGTCGGTTGGTCCCAGTCGACTCTGATTGCGCCAGTTGAAGTGGAGCTATAAGCAGGGGTTTGGCGCATTCCTGGACGGAGAAGCGGGTCAGAGTCAGAAGTGGTGTTTTGGCTAGGCCTTCTGGTCAGAGAGGTCGTCCAAAGGTGGGCCGGTGTTGGAAGCGAGCGTTGTTTCTCCTTTGTGAGGCCTTCCGGTCGGAGAGGTGGGCCAAAGTCGGAAGTGGGCGCCGTTCCTCCTCGGCCAAGCCTTTCGGTCGGAGATTGGATTGTCCTTCTGGCCTATCGTTTAGGTGTTTTGGGCCGGCCCGGAGTTGTGCGTCGTTCGCAATGTTGTCTGCTGGGCCGAGCCTTTGCTGGGAAGCCGGTCCATGAGGGACCCCGGGTTTATGAACACGACAGCAGCCCCTAAGCCCCTAGGCAATTTAGGTAGAATCATCTAGGGGTTTTTTTTTTTGACGGCGGGTGCGCACGAGCGCACCCACAGGTGTAGCCCCCGAGCCCCCGGGCGATTCGGGTAGAATTGTCTGGGAGTTTTTTTCGTGTTGCCAACGAGGGAAGGTTTGTTTCGTCAGTGGGAGCACGCGTGCGCACCTGGGTGTAGCCCCCGAGCACCCGGGTGGTTTGGTCAGAATCGCCTAGGGGGTTTTGTCAGCAGGCAGTTTTAGGGATCGAGGTAGTTTTTTAGGGATCGGGTGAGACGGAGCTTGCGGATCCTGGCGTCGGGTGTAGCTGAGGTGGTTTAGGGATCGGGCGAGATAGAGCTCGTGGATCTTGGCGTTGGGCACACGCATTGGGTGCAATCGAGGCGTTTTTAGGGATCGAGCGAGACGGAGCTCGTGGATCCTGGCATCGGGCGCACGCGTCGGGAAGAGCCGAGGCAGTTTGTAGGGATCGGGCGAGACAGAGCTCGTGGATCCTGGCATCGAGCGCACACGTTGGGTGCAACCAAGGTAGCTTTGGGGATCAGGCGAGACGGAGCTCGCGGATTCTGGCGTTGGGCGCACGCGTCGGGCGTAGCCGAGGTAGTTTTTAGGGATCGAATGAGATGGAGCTCGCGGATCCTAGCGTCCGGCACACGCATCGGGCGCAGCCGAGGCAGTTTAGGTGTCTTGAGCCCCTGAGCCCTATTGGGATTGGTAGGGGTCAGTTGAGTTTTGTGCATTACCCTGTTCATGGTTTCTCGCAACCAGAGGGGCTGAGCTAACATCGCTTGCCTCGATGGCTAAGGCTCGAGTGACGCGCTCGGTGAGCTCGCTAACGGGTATGATCGAGTGAAATCTGGGTCCATCATTCGTGATGGGGTCGGTATAGCCCTCATGTGACATTCCACTGCTCCTTAACCTACAACCCGGCAGATGCCTGGGTTGTTCTGGAGACCGACCCGGGTGGCCCGCAGGCCTCCCCTCGATGGAGATTCTATGGGTTTGGCAGAGGTTTAGGATCGAACGAGAAGGTTGAGATGACCCTATCTGCTTTGGGGCAGACTGGGCGAGGGCTGCTCAGGTCTCATCTGCATTTTCTCCCCTGGCTCTGTTTGATGCGAGGCGGCCTCGAGCCCTTTGTGGGCCAGCCTTCGAACCCCGGTCGGCCGTTGCTCATGTTGAATGAGGCAACTGCCACTTCGTGACACAACACGAAGCGTTGTGATGCATTTAACTACATATGCAATGCTTTGGATGTATGGGATGAATGAATGCGTGCATGGATGAATGAATGTTTATATAAAGAAATAGTGGGGTCGGTAATTTTACCTTGATGACTCGAGTCACGGGGTTTGAGGAGCTCCTATCGGATACATCCAACCAAGATCCGTGCTCGTCGTTCATGATGGAGTCAGCATGGCCCACATGGGGCATCCCTCTGCTCCTTACCTATCTCTCGTCATTTGCTTGAGCCGTCCGATTGACTTAGGAAGCCCGATGGTCTCTCCTGGGCGGAGATCCCATAGTTGGGCCTTTCCAAGTCTTACTTGGGAAGGCGAAGGGACGCCTACGCAAGGTTGTGCTTTGTTTCTCGTGCCTGGTTGTGCGGTAGTGGTGGGCCATACCTAGGCCATGTCCCATCTGACCAGGCGTCGTTCCATTGGATAGGGTGCGTCCCATCGGTCAGGGTGCGTCCCATCTGTCAGGGCGCGTCCCGTCGTTTCCCATCCGCATCGAATGGGGGAAGGGAGAGGGTTTTTCACCCCAATCCTTTTGCCTTTCCTCAACTGCTCCACCTCTTCAATCCTTTCTCCAGAAGTCGATGGAGCGGAACCGGGCGGGGTCCTTGAGGCACCCATTGCGCTCGCCGAAGTCAAGGGAGCGGAACCAGGCGGGGCCCTTGCGAGCGGTGGTTATGTTCGGCGGCATGTGCAGTGGCCTCTCCTTTGGCATCAGCTGATGCCGCCGAGCGGCCACAGTAGTATTTTGGAGTAGAAGTAGTCAGCAAATGTAATCGTGAAGTTCATGGGGGAGCCCCCGTGTGAACAGTTTTTGTATCAATGAATACATCAGTTCTGTTTTGTGATAGAATCACTATTTGTTCCTTGTTTTTTTATCCTAGCATAGCTTTGTTTTTATCCTTTCTTTTTTGCACCTACCCGTTCGTTCCGTAGGCAGCAACTTTTAAGAACCTGGGCATGGCCCGCGAGGCTTGGCTGCTCGTAACCGTAGGTCATGGCGGGGTGCTCTCGGTCGGGAGTAAAAACAAAGTCACATAGGGTAATCAAAGGAATAGAATGCGCTTTCGTTTGGGCAAAAAGTTTTTACCATGTGATAGTAAAAAAGAGAGGTAGTATTTAGTATTGTACCCTCATCGAGCCCTCAAGTGGCTTGGGCTGAAAGTGTTCAGGCTGGGGTGCTTTATAGGAGCAAGTGTTGAATAAAAGCGGTAAGACCGAATTTAGGGGAAAAACGACGTAGCTATTTAATGTTCCAAGTGTTGGTGAGAACATTGCTGTTGTCATCCTTCAGTCGGTAGGCACCCTGGTCGAATCACCTAGGTCACCATATAGGGTTCTTCCCATGGTGGAGAGAGTTTGTGTTTCTCCTTCGTTGATTGGGTCCTCCGGAGTATGAGATCACCGACTTCGAGGATCCTCCCCTGATCTTCCTTTCGTGGTACCTATGGAGAGTTTGCTGGTAGTGAGCAGAGCGGATGACGGTCGTCTCATGGGCCTCTTCGAGCAGGTCGATTGTGTCTTATTGAGCCTCCGTGGCTCGGTCACGGTCAAAAGCCTTTACTCTTGGGGCGCCGTGGTCGAGGTCAGAGGGCAGCACTGCTTCAGCTCCGTAGGGCAGGAAGAAGAGTGTGAACCTTGTGGATTGGTTTGGGGTCATTCTCAAGCTCTAGAGGATTGCTAGGACTTCTGCAATCCATCGCCCGACGTACTTGTTGAGTCGGTCGAAGATGCGCGGCTTAAGTCCCTGGAGGACCATGCCGTTGGCACGCTCAACTTGACCATTAGTACATGGATGTTTGACCAAGGCCCAGTCGATCCTGATGTCGTATCCATCACTGAAGTCCAAGAACTTCTTCCCGGTGAAGTTAGTCATGTGGTCAATGATGATGCAGTTAGCAACGCCGAACCGGCAGATGATGTCGAAGAAGAATTTGACCGCCTCTTCTGAGCGGATGTTGGTGATGGGCTTGGCCTCTATCCACTTGGTGAACCTTGTCGACCACTATGAGTAGGTGAGTGAAGCCGCCCGAGCCCTTTTTGAGGGGTCCTACCATGTCGAATTCCCAAACCGTGAATGACCAGCTGATGGGGATGGTTTGAAGCTCCTATGGCAAATGAGTTTGTCGAGCGTAGAATTGGCATCCCTCACACCTGTGGATGACCTCCTCTGCATCTCTTAGTGCGGTGGGCCAGTAAAAATTTTGGCGAAAGGCTTTTCCAACCAGCGACCTTAGGGCCGCGTGATGTCCATAGATCCTGGCATGGACCTCGAGGAGGAGCTACTTCCCCTGGTTGGTAGGGATGCACTTCATGAACACCCCCCCGATGGACTCCATTTGTAGAGTTCATCACCGAGCACGACGAAGGTCTTGGCGTGTCGGACGATCCATCGGGCTTTAGTCCTTTTCGGTGGGAGAACCTCCTTGATGAGGTAGGCGAGTAGCAACGCTCGCTAGTCGGTTTGATCGAGTGCTAATACGGCGACATCAACGGGTGACGTCGTCTTGGAGGCACTGGGGTCGGAGCCCCCGAGTGCCGGCTTGGCATCGGGGTCGAAGCCCCCGGGCGCCAGCTTGGCATCGGGGTGTGTCTGGATCAGACCTTCTAGGATGCAGGCAGACGGCTCATGGAGATTGTTGATGAAGATCCTGCTCAGAGTTGGATCTCGCCTGGCGGCCAATTTTGCGAGAAAATCAGCGGCATCGTTGTCCTTTTGGGTGACATGATGCAGCTCGATGCCTAGGAATTTATCCTCGAGCTTGCGTACCTCCTGGCATTATGCTTCCATGAGGGGGCTTTTGTAGGAGGACTCCTTCATGACCTGGTCAACGACCAACTCCGAGTCACCGCGGACGTAGAGTGGTGTAGCACCGAGCTCGATGGCGATGCGCAACCCGTTGATGAGGGCCTCGTATTCCATGGCATTGTTTGAGGCCGAGAAATGGAGGTGGATGGTGTAGCGGAGCCTACTCCCGTCCAGGGAGATCAGAACCACTCTAGCCCCCGAGACAGGTGCCATTACAGACCCGTTGAAGTACATTGTCCAGTACTCGTGGGTGATGTCTGGGGTCGATAGCTGCACCTCCATCCATTTGGCGACAAAATCCATGAGAGCCTGAGATTTAATAGCGGTATGGGGGATATACCTGATGTCATGGCCCATGAGTTCGAGCGCCCACTTGGAGATCCGTCCAGCGGCATCGCGGTTGCGGATGATGTCCCCAAGCGGGTACGAAGTGGTGACCGTGACTTCGTGGTCGGTGAAGTAGTGTAGGAGCTTCCGAGTCGCCATCAGCACGACGTATAGGAGTTTCTGCACCTGGGGGTACCAGACCTTGGGGTCAGTGCGTACCTCCCCGATGAAGTATATGGGCCATTGGACCTTAAGGTGGTGTCCCGGCTCCTCCCTTTTGACAATCAGGGCAGCGCTCACCACATGGTTGCTTGTCGCGACGTAGAGGAGGAGGGGTTCTCCCCGTTCGGGAGCAACAAGGATTGGGGCCAATGTTAGGGAGGCTTTGAGGATCTCTAGAGCCTACTAAGCTTCCTCAGTCCAGGCGAAGGCGTCCGTCTTTTTGAGTAGCTTGTAGAGTGGCATCCCCCGTTCGCCGAGCTAGGAGATGAATCGGCTCAGGGCAGCTAGATAGCCAGTGAGCCTTTGTATGCCCTTGACGTTGCGTATAGGGCCCATGTTGGAGATGGCCATGATCTTTTTGGTGTTGGCCTCGATGCCGCGCTCGGACACAATGTATCCTAGCAGCTTCCCCTTCGGAACCCCGAAAACACATTTCTCGGGATTCAATCTGATGTTGAACCTTCGGAGGTTTGCAAACGTTGCGGCCAAGTTTGCGATCAGGTTACAAGCTTGAGCCGTTATGACCACTATGTCATCAACATAGACGACGATTGTTGGTTTTGGCCGCTTGGCTTGATCAGGCTGATCGAGCGGGTCGATTTGGTCGGTGAACCAATGCTGCATGCACCTTTGGTAGGTGGCGCAAGCATTCTTCAGGCCGAAAGGCATGGTTACGTAGCAGTACGAACCATATGGGGTGATGAACGAGGTTGCAAGCTGATCGGACTCTTTCATCGCAATCTGGTGATAGCCCGAGTAGGCATCCAGAAAAGAGAGGATCTCACAACCCGAGGTGGAGTCGACTATCTGGTCTATGTGTGGCAAAGGAAAATGATCCTTTGGACATGCTTTGTTGAGGCTAGTATAATCAACGCACGTTCTCCATTTCCGGTCTTCTTTTTAATAAGAACGGGATTGGCAAGCCAATCGGAGTGGAATACCTCTCTAATGAATCTAGCTGCTAGGAGTTTAGCGATCTCTTCGCCTATGGCCCTGCGCCTCTTGTCGTCGAAGCGATGCAAGCATTGCTTAGTGGGCTTTGATCCTAGGATGAGGCACAGTGCATGCTCGGTGACGTCCCATGGTATGCTCGGCATGTCAGATGGCTTCCATGCGAAGACATCGCGATTGGCGCATAGAAAGTCGATGAGCTTGCATTCCTATTTGGCCGAGAGCTGGGTCCCGATCCACACCATTTTAGTTGGGTCAGTGGGGTCAATCCCCACCACCTTGGTTTCCTCGAGTGGATGGAAGGCCATCGAGGAGGTTGGTTTGTTGTAGTCCAGGACTGTTGGGGTCGATGACTCCCCGAGTTGTGGGAGCTCGGACGAGTTGATGACCGCGGTGGCGAGCTCGAAATGCTCATGGTCACACGTGAAGGCATGCGAGAAGGCAGCGCCACGATGATGACGCCATTCGGTCTCAGCATTTTCAGCTTGAGGTAGGTGTAGTTGGGGATCGCCATGAATTTGGTGTAGCATGGCCGCCCCAAGATGGCGTGGTAGGACCCTATGAAGTCCACCACTTTGAAGATGAGGACCTCTGAGTAGAAGTTGGCTCGGTTGCCAAACATGATGGGTAGGTTGATCTGCCCGAGCGGATATGCCTGCACTCCCGGGATCACCCCATGGAAGGGGAGCCCGCTGGGTGGAGTTCATCAGCACCTTGGTGGAGCGCATGGCGTTGAGGGTGTCGACGTAGAGGATGTTGAGGCCGCTGCCTCCGTCCATCAGCACCTTGGTGAGGCACTTCTTGTGGATGATGGGGTCGATGATGAGTGGGTAACATCCTGGTCTCACGGTGTGGGAGGGATGGTCCCTCTGATCGAAGGTGATCAGAGATTCTGACCAGCCAAGGAAGGAGGGGACAGCCGTCTCGGCGGCGCATGCCTCCCTATAGCGTACCTTGTGCTGGCGCTTAGAGCAAATGGCATCGGATCCACCGAAGATCATGATGCATTCCTCGGGGTTAGGTAAGCCATCCCCGTCCTTGCCCGCCGTGCCTCCTTTCTTGGCTGCCGCCTCTTTGCCATCTCCCTCTTTCGGCCCGCCAGCCTGTCGTAGGAAACGTTTGAGGAGCTCGCAGTCCTTGTAGAGGTGTTTGATGGGGCAGCCGTGGTTGGTGCATGGGTTATCCATGAGCTTGTTGAAGTGGTTAGGCAGGCCCTGCTGGGGCTGCTTGCCCGCGCAATCAGCTGCGGTGACCAACGCGGTGTTGTCCGGTCGGTGCCGATCCTTTTTGTTCTTCTTGCCCCTCTGTGTGGAGGGGCCCTCATCTTAGTCCATGTGCTTGGCCTTGCCTTTGTCCTGGCCTCCATTGAAGATCGCTCCGACCACCTCCTCACCGGAGGCATGGTTAGTGGTGACGTCGAGCAGGTCATGGGTGGTACAGGGCTTCAGGCAGCCAAGCTTGTGGATCAGGGACTCGCAGGTCGTCCCGGAGAGGAATGCGCTCATGACGTCCGCGTTGATGACATCGGGGAGGGAGTTGCATCATTGGGAGAACCTATGGATGTAATCTCGTAGGGACTTGCTGGGCTCTTGCTGGCAGCTCTTGAGGTCCAAGGAGTTACTAGGATGAACATACGTCCCCTAGAAATTTCTAACGAAGACCCTCTTGAGATCCACCCAGTCACGGATGCTATCATGCGGGAGGAATTCAAGCCATGCCTGAACATATTCCCCCACATAGATGGGGAGATATTGAATGATGAAAAGGTCATCATCCACCCATCTGGCTCGGCAGGTGAGCCAGAAATCTTCGAGCCAAATATCGGGGTTTGTCTCCCCGGTGTACTTGGTGATGTTCGTGGGTGGTCGGAAGCGCTGTGGGAATGGCGCTCTCCAGATACGCCGACCAAAGGCCCGTGGTCCCAGGCCCTCTAGGCTAGGACTCTGATCGTCTGGCCGGCGACCATGCCTGGGGCACGTTTCACCACTCCCCTCGATGGTCTGGTCGAGACCCGTGTCGCTTGCCCTCACCGCCGCCCAAAGGATGTCATCATCATACCGGGCCTGATGTTGGTTGCTGATGACGCTGCGAGCGTCTTGGTGTGGACCGAGCCATTCGCATACCTACGGTCGGTGTGGAGCAGGCGCCGGGTTGGACCGTGGCGCGTTTGGCGGCTGTAGCGGTGAGCGGATGGAGCGATCCGTCTGGTGCGTCCCCACTCCCCCAGTGGGGAGAGAGGGCGCGAGTCGAAGTCACGATGTGAAGCTTTCTGCCTGTTGAATAGTGGCGGCTTCCACCAGCGCCTGAAGGTTTCGGTAGACCGCCCGCTCCTGGGGGTCGATGGGCTTGGGAACGCCGCGCAGAAGCATTGTCACAGCGGCGATGTTCTGGCTAGCCCAAGCAAACTGTGGGGGGTTGTTCCCCTCGTTCATGATGTCACGCTGGACCTGACGGGCGTGACCCCAGGCGCCGCTCACCGGATCATGCGCAAGGGGAGCAACGTGCTGCACCGAGCGCGCCAGCGCAGGCGGTGGCTGGTTCTGCCACCGTTGTCGTAGCTCCTCGGCGTGCTCTTATGTGATCGCGAGGGCCCCCGCACGTGGGTCCGGAAGGGTGTGAGTCTGCAAAGACTCCGCTACCACCGACGGCTGTCCCAGAGCGTCTACCATAGCGCAGTCCCAGGATAGACGGTGGCTAGGTGCCACGTCGCCAATGCTGGAGTCGTCGCTCTCAGCCTTGTCATCAGGGAGTTCATGGAAAGTGGTGGGAGCATAGCTCGCCATCCCCATGAATTTGGATGTGAGAGGGGGCAGTGCCAGCGTCCTTCAAAGCCCCCGAGCGTACGCGTCCGTGGGGGACGCAAGGCCATAGGGGAACCGGTCGTACGGTGTTTGCGGTGCGGACAATACGGTCCCTCTAGATAATCGGCAGGAGATAGTAAATATAGAGTAAATAATAGTATGCACATTAATCATAGCGGGGTTTGAGAAGAGAGTTTGCTCGGAATGAAGTGCAGGCACCTCGTCGTTGAAGTCGTTGTGTATCCCGGAGCCGATGGAGGGCGCCCCTCCGACGGGCGCTGGAACAAGTGCCTCCTCGCGGAGGTGTAGTACGCCGAGCCGGTCGGCGATGAAGTCCAGGCTTCCGAAGAGGAAGGCCTTGGATGGCTCGAAGATGGGTAGAACCCACATCCCAATAGGTGGGAGTACAGGAAACTCCAGCGAGCCAAAGCGAGTCGTATCGCTTGAACCCACCATGGCGAAGGTGGCGGAAAAGTGGGCCATCCGATGACCAAAAAGTGTGAACGTACAACGTCTTCCCCACGGACGGCGCCAACTGTCAGTGCAGAAAGTGACCAACATGTAAATATTTGTAGTTTTGATGTACGTTGTGATCGGAGGTGGCCTAGCACTCAATGATACAGGGTTTATACTGGTTCAGGCAACGTGCCCAACGTCTAGTTTGAGTCGATCGGTGACTTTATTCCTGAGCCCAGGTGCTCGAAGTTTGATGTGGGGTTACAAACGGAAGGCAGAAAGATGGGGGGTACAAGAGGTTCAGTCGGACTCTGGTCTAAAGGGCCAAGAGTGATGAGAGCTCCACTATGTGCTAAGTGTTCGAGCGTGTGCTCTGTATAACTTTAGAGTGTCTAAAGTTATAGAGGGTGAATCAATGTAAGTGAACTGATTGATCTCTCTCTTTGGGAGAGAGCGCATCCCCTTTTATAGATGAAGGAGATGGCCTTACAAGTGAGAGGGAGAGAGTGTACGTATGCTAAGTCTTGTTGCCCACGCCATCGGGTACAAGATGATTGTAGGCACCCATAACACTGTTAATGTCAGATGCATGTGGGAGGTCGCATCTTCTTCTTCTGGTATGGAAGACGTAGGTGCCTGCTATACTGTTGATGGCCAGAGGCATGCAAGGAGTTTTTACCATGCTCATCCGGTATGGCAGTTGTTGCAGGCGCCCACAACATTGTAGGTCAAATGTTAGCGCCCACAACACTGTTCTGACATGCCTTGAAGTTTGCGGGGCACTCTTCTGACATGTCCTATTGGTACTGTCATGTAGGTGTATAGGGTATGGTCCTTGGTATTATAGTTTGACTTGTGTGCCCTGCCTTACTTTCTTCATCCATTAACTAGTCCTCATCGGGCAGGCGTCCCCGGTCTATTGGTCCCAGTCGGCTCTAATTACACTAGTCAGAGAGGAGCTGTAAGTAGGGGTTCAGCAGATTCCCGATTGGAGAAGTGGGTCGGAGTCAGAAGTGGTGTTTTGGCTAGGCCTTCCGGTCAGGGAGGCCGTTAGAGGTCGGCCGGTGTTGGAAGCGAGCGTTGTTCCTCCTTTGTGAGGCCCTCCAGTTAGAGAGGCGGCCCGGAGTCTGAAGCGGGGGTCATTCCTCCTCAGCCTAGGCCTTTCGGTCGGAGATTGGATTGTCCTTCTAACCTGTCGTTTAGGTGTTTTGGGCCGGCCTAGGAGTTGTGCGTTGTTCACAACGTTGTCTGCTGGGCCGAGCCTTTATTGGAAAGCCGATCCATGAGGGACCCTGGGTTTATGAACCCAACAGTCGGTTTCCTCCCTGCGCTCCCACGCGCACAACTTCAGCTGCTTTTTCCTCCTCTCATCCTCCTTTGCCTACCGCTACCGCTCGGCCATGACGCGGTTGGCCGCCGTCATGGTCAGATCCTTCGGCAGTGGAGCCGGAAGATCCATAAGGATGAGCTTCTTCGGCTGCCCCCCTATCTCAGTATCAGCGTCAAGAGGTCGGGAGTTCAATCAAAAAGGAGGCATGAGGAAAGAAAACTTACAAAAACAATGTACCCCGGTTCCGGCCGCATTGGGGGATGCCCCGGCACCGGATATACAAAGTCAAGGATAGCGCCGGCATTGTCCTACGGAGGCTGCATCACCTCCTTGATATGCTACGCCACTTCAGAGGGGGAGAGTGCTCCCTCAGCGAGCGCCATCCCATCAAGTGACGCCCCGGGCATCATCATGTGCAGGGGCAGCATGCGCCTCATCGCGGCGCCACCCTCCGCGCGTGATAGGCGCCAATGATCCCCGACCCCTTCATGCCCCTCTCCTTCAAAATTCGGATGGCGGCGAGATGGTCCTGGATCTCTTCTTGTCTTTCTCCAGGACTCCCCACCTCCTCCACGATTCTAGGACCTCTTCGATGAGGCGCCCGATGAACTCTGGCAAGGGGGTGGCTGCGTCGTTCTTAACATAGAACCATTGCAAATGCCACCCCTTGTTGGAGGTCGACAGATGCATCGGCGGGTACTCGCTGACCCGGTTGTTGCGTAGTTGAATACCGGCGCATCCCATCGGCACGTTCAGCTCCTGCTTCTTCTCCCACTTCTTTAGGAGGGTGACGACAAAGAAGTACCACCACATGTCGAAGTGGGGACTAATCCCTTGGAACCCCTCACATAGGGCGACGAACACGTTAATGTGTTGGATCACATTGGGATTAAGGTGCTGCAGCTCCACCTTGTAGTAGTGCAGCAAGCCCCAAAGAAACTTATGGGTGGGGCTGGCAAATCCCCGCTCGTGGAAGTGAGCAAAGGATACGACATACCCATCGGGCGGCGATGGCGCGTCCTCATCACCGGGCAACCGCCACTCCTTGGCTGCAATCCACGCGCAAAGAAGGCCGCGATGAACAAGGCCCTCCAGGCACTAAAGGGTGATATTAGATCTGCACCATGGCACCATTGAATGATTGGGGTGGGTGGATGCCAACTTGATGGTGGCTAAGATGTGGATGCGGGAGGCTTAGGCGATTGGCGGTGGAGGTTGTAGATGCAAAGGCAAGGAGGCAGTGTACGAAACCCTAGGGGTGAACCCTTTGGTTTTATAGGGGCGACGGATGCGAGGAAGGCAACTATCCATCTGGATCTCCGCACCTGCCACGATTCGCCACCACGTCACCACACGGGATATGTGCCCCCAATCCCTATCCTTTCCCTCCAAAATCGCTCCGAATGTTTTGCCTCCCTGGGCAGACAAGGACTCTTTACCAGCAAAAGGATTCAGGTCAAAAAGTGTTCCTCCAGCCCGGCTAGGCCCAGGAATTTTAGGGCTGGCCCATCAATGGTTTCAACGGCCGTCCCATGGCACCCTTACGACAAAGGCATGGGCCCATGATTGGCCAAAACTCAGGGCACAAGCTTCACGAGAGTCTCGGTCCGCGATCGAGTCTCAGCCGGGCTGACTCTGACCGGATCCCTGCAAACGGGATGTCAGGATCCCAATTAAGCTATCCGGCTAAACAACCACCAAATCTCACGACAATACCCGCGGAGGGTCTGACCTCGGTGAAGAAGAAATTGCATATTCAGGGCACACCGTGGACGACAATGGAGGGCCAGGGCTCTTAGAATCCTCTCTTTCGAAAAACCCTCTGAAGGAGTATCCTACTCCTCCACAGGCTCGGGGGCTACACCCACCAGGTGCGCTCATGCGCACCTACTGGCAATTCAAAAATCCCCAAGCGATTCTGCTCGAATCACCTAGGGACTCGGGGGCTACTGTCGGGGACCAATATTAGGGTACCCAAAGAGGAGCTAACGACCGTCGAACGCTGACTCATCCGCACAATGAAGAGCACGACTACACCGCTTACCAGGTTACTCCTCGTCCATCCACCGGGACCATGGGCCTCGCCCCAAGCTGACTTCGCCTCGCCCAACGTCTGGGGGTTGGCTCCGCCTCGCCCGACGTCTGATGGTAGACTCCACCTCGTCCGATGTCTGGGGGCTGGCTCCGCCTCACCCAACGTCCGAGGGTAGGCTTTGCCTCGCCCGACCCCCAGGGGCTGGCTCCACCTCGCTCGATGTCCGAGGGCAGGCTCCGCCTCACCAGACGTCTGGGGGCTGGCTCTGCCTCGCCCGACGTCCGGGGGCAGACTCCACCTCACTCGATGTCCGGGGGCTGGCTCCGCCTCGCCTAACATCCGAGGGCAGACTCCGCCTCACCCGACGTTCGAGGGTAGGCTCTGCCTCAACCGACGTCCAGGGGCAGCCTCCGCCTCGCCTGACGTCCGGGGGCTGGCTCCATCTCACCCGACGTCCGGGGGTAGGCTCCGCCTCGCCTGACCCCCGAGGGCAGGCTCCGCCTCGCCTGACGTCCGGGGGCTGGCTCCGTCTCGCCCGACGTCCGGGGGCAGGCTCCGCCTCACCGGATGTCCGGGGGCTGGCTCCGCCTCGCCCGATGTCTGCGCGCTGCTCCTTCATAACTACGCGCGCAGATAAGGCAAGGCACTCAAGTCAACCGCAATACAGAGGACCATACCCTGCACCATACCCAGCAAGCCTACAGGAATGTACCGACATGATATGACAAGACGAGCGCTTTAAGGCCCTTCCGGGTCTGTCAGAGCCTGAACAGTGTTGTGGGCGCCGATATTTGTTTTACAGTGTTGTGGGCGCCGCCATTGGCCCTCAGGCGCGGATCCTGATGGAACCATACGACAACCACTACGGTCCAAGAGGAGACTCACGTCCTCTACAGTGACGGACGTGCAGTCACTACGCCGTCCACTCACCGTAGGGTTGCGGATCGACACCCCAGTCCGTCGCGCCGCCCGTCGGGGCAGGATGGGACATGACCACTTGCTGATCAAGCCAGAGCGTGGCATCATCAATGGACAGACGCTCAGCATGGAGCTATCCCTGGCACCGTCTGCTGTGTCAGCAGGGCTGGCTCAGAGGAAAAGGAAGACCCGACACATTCAAAGGACTTTCTTGGCCTCTGATTTTTCTCCTTTCTCCCATCTGTAATCCCTACTTCCCCTTAGTCTATAAGAGGGAAGGCAGGGCACCCCACTAGGGAGACCGATCGATTCAACACACCACGCATCTCATCACACATAGCTGAGCAGCAACCAAGCTCTCAGCGCCCTTTCAACCTTTCCATCAGAGACTTAGGACTTATTCCTCTCTCGTCTGTTTGTACCCCCTACTATGAACTTTTCAGTGTAAATAACACGAGCAGCAGCCGCGAACTGGACGTAGGGACATTCTGCCCGAATCAGTATAAACCTTGTGTCTTTTTAGCACACCATCTGGGCCAGACGCGCAATAATACAAATTTACTCGTTGATGTTTACTTGAAACACCGACAGTAGTACTGCTAGATCAAAAACCAATTGAAATTGAGGAATGCATCGTCTTTTACAAAACTAAACAAATTAAGTAAACTTACTGATTTGGCACTTATCCTTTTTGGGCGCATACATACTTCCAGTAATAGGAGCTTATAATGAGATAAGAATCATTGCCATGCTGCCATGACTGTTGTCAGCTATCTGCACTAATACCTCCTGCTAGCTTTTCCTTTGAAATAATTTTGGCACCTGCCCTACCTTTCCCTTCCAACGCCAACCTATTCATACTACACAGTGCTAATTATATATAGCTGTCATGAATTATTTGCTTGCAAAGTTGCATATATATGAGTATAGATGCCCCATACATGGCCTCAATTCATCATTCTCTTTTTGCACCTGATCCAGCATGTTATATATACTTAGCCTGTCGTAGAAACCACCAGTAGGCAGTACCTATTATCATATCCATCTTTTCCCTTGCAAAACATCCTTCGATTGCTTGCTTGGGCGACATCATAACTTCTTGCTTTTCGTCTCATCAAGCTACTTAGCTTGCTACTAAAACTGGTCGATCACCATCTGTACAAAACTTAGTTTGATAAGAACACATGCATGAGTTTACTTTGCTTTAGCTTCAGAACACTCTTTGCGTTTGTTTGTAATTCACGGACGAGTACACGTGTTGCTGTTATTAGCACGTGTACCCTCTACCAATGCAAGCTAAACTAGTTACAGTATATATATGTTTCTCTACCGGAATGTGCCTCCAAATGTAGGGTGCCAGAACTCCGGCGTCTCGGCCGCCACCGTGTATGTGGTCGCCACTGGGACAAGGCACAGGCCTCGGCTCTGCAGGTCATGCTTCGTGTCACCGTTGTCCTTGGAATCCTCGGAGCCCTAGTCGAGGAGAAAAATGATGTAAACATATGCCAATCGAAAATATAGTACCAAAGGCTGGTAATTGTTTTCATTAAGGAACTGCTAGAAGCAAAAGTTGATATATATATACTACCTTGTGCTGGAATTGCTTCATGGGAACCCCATTTTTCAAGTAGGGAGAGCTCAGTGACTGCAGGTAGTATATCGCAAGATATGATAGGGATTAGGGACAAAATAAATGAAACAAAATTTGCTAACATATAAAGCAGCTTGCATTGGCATTTAAGATATACTCACCGCAACTTGGTCGTGAAGGAATTTGATGTATTCGATGGCCTCGTGAAGAACCGATGCGGTATCAGTCTAAAGTATGACCCATAACCATGCATATATAAGATTGATCCGTCAGGTCATTATCCAAGATGAGTTCTAGCATCACTTGTGTCCTCTCATATGCTAATTGCAACGGCGAGGAATGTGAGGGAATTGACGACGCAGAGCAGAAAGAACTAATACCTTTCCAAAAGGCGAGACTAGTTGCTGGAGCGCAGTGATTCTGTCCCCTAGCTTCTCTTTCCTCACCTGCAGCGCAAAAGCGAGCAGGAAAAGAGAAAACATTTAGCAGTCCAGACTCTATGGTCATCAATCATCCATCGATGCACCAGACGGAAATCCGAAATGTCATTTCATTCATCAAAAGGAACAAAAAGAGACACAGCCAACTGCTGAAAGATTAAAAAAGAAACCAACTCAGATCGCTCTTCACCTTAAAAGTCGGCAGCGGCGACGGCGCCTCGATCCGTGGCCTTTTCGCGGCGGTAGTAGGCGGCTCGGAGACGCTTTTCCTCGTCGCCGGTGGTGGAGAGCCGTCGTCCTGGACAGACAAACACGGAATTGGAGTGCAAGCGAAACTGATGCTATGACTTGACGAAACCCTAGATATCAGCTATGAACTCATCAAGAATTCTAGCTAGATTCGTGACTCTGGTGCATGTCTTCTCTTAATTACCTTCACCGTCAGAGAGTTAGCGTTGGAGCTGCGGCTATTGGGCTCAGCTGCCTGCAGGGCCTGCAAGAGAAGGTGGGACGGCAGCGGGACACCGAAAGGAAGGTAACTGCCGGCGGACAAGTACTGCATCGGAGCGCCGACGCCGACGCCTTGCATCGGCGTAGACGCCGCGGGCACCGAGGTCTTGAGCAGCTGGGAAGAAAACTGCATCGACGCCGCCGTGGCGTCGTAGCTGACCGAGGACTCGCTGTCTCCGTACATCGAAATGTTGTGCACCGCCGCCGCGTCGTCGAATAGAGCTTGAGCTTGCGATGGGTCCGTGGCGTAGGGCGACGGCGCTAGCTGCGCCTGCTGGTCGACCAAGAAGCCGGCACCCATGTCGCCGTCCCTGATTAATGGATCGTTCATCGCGGGGGGTTGTTCTTGGAGCACGGCTTGGAAGCTGGTATCACTCCTCCCGCTCCTGATTAAAGTTCATGCAAGATCGGATGCTTCATTAGTTACCCCCACCATGAGGGCTCTAGAGACCCAGAACACATGGATGCGAAGGATGGACGACGACGACGACGCTATGTATGTATAGCTAACTTACAAGAAGGCCTGCGTCCAGTCCATGTGTGGATCACCGAGCGACGAGGCGGCATCAGACAGAGGCTGCTGATGGGTGGAGCTCCTGTAGCAGGGATCCTGGAAGGTTACGGAGCTCGTCGACTCAGCGGCGGCTGCGGTGGGGGAGGCCCAGCCGCAGGCCAGCCTGCCGCCCGTGACCGTGAGCGGCGGCGGCGGCGCGGCGGCCGAGCACGCTGACGCGCCGTGACTCCTGTGAGAGGTACTATCCCACCACTGGTCGGCCATGGATCGGAGTGATGGAAGATCTCCCTGGCTCTGCTTCTTGCGGTGCCTGGTTCGCTCGAGGTGTGGTGTGGGCGTGTGGCAGAAAGGTGGATTGAACGGGAGGAAAGGGAGGAGGGCAATCTGGATATATATGAATGAAGGGTTCAGCGGCGTGTGCGTTGAGCATCAATCAAACCATGGTGGTGGTGGACTTGTATAGGGAAGGGAAGCAGGAGGCTGACCTTTGGGATGGGACCCAACGGAGTAGTAGTTAATACAGCAGTGTCATGTCATGAGCGGTCTTACATTCCCTTTTTCTTTTCTTAATGTTTTGTCAAAACGTTATTAGGTGGTAAGGGTCTATTTGGTTATGGTCAGTTATCGGGAATACTGCACCCAAAATCAGCTTATTCATCCATGTTTGTCTTTTGGTCTTTTTTGGGTCCTTTTCCAGAGATATACGTACGTACTTACCAGAGATCTCATTATACGATTACGTTGGACGAATAACGTACCATTTTGGAGGTATAATTGCAATCGTTGTTACTAATTAGGCGCTCAAAACGTTTCGTCTCGCAAAGTACAAACCAAACTGTGTAATTAAATCTCAGTTTAATATAGTGTGAAAAAAAACTAAACATGGCCTAAGTGTGAAAAAAGAGGTAGCGTTATTACACAAAATTTTGGTAACTAGTACATTAAACTTATGAGACATAAGCAAGATGATCATGTTTAATATTTACAGCTAATAAAACTATTTACATTAATTTGCACTCTTTTTTCTTTGTTATAAATACTTTATATTCTACATTTAATTATAAACTTATCAATTATTATACATTGAATTGTCCATATACATAGTTTTTTCTCCTTTGCATTGCACTCATGCGTATTTGAAATACCCATTGAGTTGAAACCTTAGTTTAAGTTAGCCTATGTCTCATGACCCCATGAATTTAAGGTTTATTTTTTTTACTTTAAAATTATTAGTTGCTAAAACACCCTCAAGTTAATTCAAAACTCTTGTGTTTACAATATTTTTTTATAGTGACAGAAGTGGATGAGTGTTTCAAAAATAGGACATATCCAATGGCTATTATGAATGGTGATTAGAGTCTGTTGAGTTGGTGGTGGTAAGATCATTCCAATTTTTGTTAGAATTTTTTAAATTTTTTCGCACATCTCATGAGAATTAACGTGGAGGCCCTGTTAGTAATATTAAGATATGTATTGCCATAGTTTACATTGCAACACCTTTGACGCATACATAGCGCACGCAATAGAATCCACATGTATATTGGACGTAGGGCACCCTCTATCTGAACTTGTACATACTTTGTGTCCCATGTGGTACTATCTAAATATGTTATTTATAATACACACCACCTCATAATCATAGCAGGATGTAAAAACATCTACACATTTTCTATGGTTTGTTATGGTAACAATTTTCCATGCTCGATAAATTATTAAGAATGATACTTGATCTACATAGTCACATATATCATTTTTACATTTAATTTAGTGGTGGTGTAGAACACATATATAACTTACTTTATGGCTACGGAATTATTTCCGTAATAGCTTATATTAATATTTAAAAACATAGGTTGAGGGATTTTTAGTTTTTATTACGTCAGAAGGGAAAATCTATATACAAATCAAAGTTGTTTCTTCATATTATCTTTCATAATGAAAATTTTGAGTAATTTAGATACAAACAAGGAGTTATTTTTATTATCTTTTATGATGACAGAGATGTGTTATTTACATGTAACTTGAGAAGGTTATTTTAAAATATCTTTCATGGTTGTAGAGGTGGATAATTTAGATGCAAATTTAGAAATAATTATGTATTTTTATAATTACATAGGTGGATAATGTTTTAGAATAAAACAAAATAGATTCAAATACTATTATTGGCGATGGTGAATAAAGTTTACAAAATTAAAAATTAGATGTTTATGCTTATTCCCATGGCCTTCACATCAAAATGATCACACAGAAGCCTGCAGCTTGACTGCAGCCCCCATCCATAAAAAACTAACGAACTTATTGGAGCTAGAGGTGCATATGCATGCCGCTTTCCACATGCATGATAAATTCTATCAAAAAACTACCTGAGGAGATTACTGAATGCGGCTTGACCTAGCTGGTGAATTATACACAGCTGGTAGTCACTACCAGCAGCCCCTGCATAATTCCTTGGACCTGTTGACCTCGATCAGCGCTACTAGCGCACGAGGTTGATTGATATGTATTTGCTTCGGTACAAAGGGAAATCATGTGGTTGCTGCTTTGCACTTTTTTTTGAAAAGTACTCCCTCCATCTCAAATTGTAAGTCATTCCAAGAATCTTGGAGAGTCAAAGTTTTTCAAGTTTGATCAAATTTATATAACAAAATAATAATATTTATCATACCAAGTAAGTATTATTAGATTCTTCATTAGTTATATTTTCATATTATACCTATTTGATGTCATCAATCTTTGTGTTTCTCTCTATAATTTTAGTCAAACTTGAAAAAGTTAGACTCTTCAAAATTCTTGGAATGACTTACCATTTGGGATGGAGGGAGTACGAAGGAGATGGTTAACTCACTCATGACCTCCCGTTGTAACAATAACCGTGTGAAATTCTTCTACTTTCCTTTTATGTCCTTCTCCTGTCACCTCTTCTCCCTTGTAACGGCTACAGAGCCATCTTAGAAGAAAAAAAAGGTGTAGCCTGTTTTTGCTTAAGACATATTTATCATGCATCAAAAAGTTCAGGAAGCAGGGAAATTGCAACCTATTGACAATTTGACAAAAAAGTGCACATATAAAACAAGGTGCTTAGAAGCGAATATTTGAAGAAAGATAATATTGCCACATCATAAGAACCAATATAGAAATTAATTCAAACAATGCAAGTTGTGTTTAAATAGGCCCAACAACCTTACTTGTACACATCGAACAACAGCAAACGTAAGAATGTTACCCACCTTTTAAGCAGTTAAGCATCAGCGCAAATAACATGGTGAAAAATGGTTTGTCATTAAGCATATCCTCTAACTCTAAGCACCCCAATTTTATGGTTTTACATGCTTTGAAGCAATCATGTTGCAAATCTCGGTAGACGACCTTCAATAGATGCCACTAAGGAGGGATTGGATTAGAGAAAGGGGGTAGGGTTTTAAGATTTTACACCAAGAATTATTGCTTCCAGGTTTATCGGCGGCAGGAAGGGAGCAGGGGGGTATGGAGGTGTCTGCTAGATCGGTGGTGGAGGTCGGAGGTGTGCTAGGTGGTGAGACAGGGTGCTCTGGTCACAACATGTTTTAAGGACAACTAATAAGCAGGGGAGCAAAAACAAGTGAGAGAGAAATGACATAAATAAACTTAATGGTGGGGACGTCGTTAAGGACAAGAGGAGCCCATAGTAGTGGGACGTTAAGTGCTGCGCGCCCTAGATGAAAAGAGAAAGAAAGAAGTGAGCACAAGGGAGCATGGGTTAGAGCATGAACATGGCAGCGAGCCTTTGATGGCCATTGAAAAGCTCACAATTGTATACAGAGTCTTATGATAATGCAATTTGAAAGCATTTTCTATGATAACGTAGTTTTAGAGAGATTATATAGACTTAGAGTCTTAGAGGTCAAACAGAGCCAGCCAATACCTTATAGATATTGTAGGGACTGTTTGGTGGATATCTATATTCTACCATATACATTTCTTATCCACATATATACTCCCTAAAAACAATTCTCTATTGAAACAAAATCACTTGCTCAATTCATTTGACTACCTGTAATAAGTTTTAATTATGAGTGTGCTACTGTAATAAGTTTGGATTGATGCTTCTTCTTCTTAGAAAAAGGCTGAAGCTAGAAATTTTCCATTATCTAAAAAAAATCCATTTGACTACCGACCTAGATTCTCCCTGAAATGAACTAGAATTGGTGTGAATCATCCTTTTGGATGTTTTTTGCTCCCTAGTGTTAAACGAAACATTTTAAGGTGACTAGCTCAAAAAAAAATTCTCGATGGTGAATCAAGAAAGATACTCTTCCCTTTTGTGTCTGGAGACCAAAGTGAGCGTAATTTATGAGGAGTTGGAATTAATGTTTTCTTCGTTTTCCTTAAAAACCCTATAACAAAATAATCTTTGAGGGGTATCCCATCCCATAAAAACCCTTATAAAATGTTTTGACCATTATTTTATATTAGAATATAATGAACATCCTAACAAATTTATACTTTCATGAAAGTCTTTTTCAGACAAGTGTATGCATATGATCTTTTTAATTTCTATACAAAATTCTTTTAAAGTTCTTAGTAATCAAAGGTTTGGAAGTTTGACTCAAATCTTGTCAAAAATGTAAAAGTTTGTAAACCGGAGGCAAGTGAGCAGCGTTTATGCATATAACTTTTTAAGGCCGGTACATCCTTCGTGATTCACACCGAACTTTGCTCAAAAGTAGCTTTTTGCAGTTGCAGCTGGATTACCTTCTGGAGAAACTTTAGTGAAGGACACAGCATAAAAAGAAGAAGAACAAAAAGGTATAGATAGTGCTGCCTACTAGTTTGCTAACTGGTACACGAGCTTCATGCATGGCTTCTTCCTGAAGCTGATATAGAGAAATAGGGTCCGGCCGGTATGTAATGCATGTCAAAATGTTAACGGCGGGCGATCTACCAAGTTGGTCTCCGTCTAAATCACTTCGGCAGAAAGGTTGACACTTGACAGCAATACAGCATGTCCATGCATGTGTAGTAGAGTCAGTGGCTCTCAAGATGTAGGAAGACACAGCAGCAGTTCTAGTGGCAGGAACCGGCCGGCTGGCAAGCGACGTTTTCAGTATGCTCATGCATGTGAACGAGCTACAAAAGGCAGCGCATGCATATGCATGCCTAATTCTTTTTATACATGTCAGTTCGTTGCTGGGTAATAAGAAAGAATGTGGTCTCTGGTAAGGAATGGCTAACTACATGAAAAACATTCAGTTTAAACCTGTGCTTAGTGTAACTACGAGATGCCTCCTTTGGAATTGAAATACGACTTCATTTTGTCGTTTGATGAGATGGCCTGAAATATTCCCGTGTATTGTTGCTTCACCAAGAGGCCACCTCTACTGGACCACTGGTAGGAAAAAGCGGGGACCTTGCATTGTACCCATCATGGTATCTTGCCTCCAAAACGAAGATCTGGATCGCTAGTTTTTTTTTCCTGTGAAAGCTGGGTTCAATCTTGCTGCATGTCGATTTCCAGCCACTTAAAACATTGTGAAGAAAAGGTTGGTTTTTTGTTCTTCTTCTAATGAATTTGCTCAGCTACTCTCTTGCTGAGTTTTCGAAAAAAATAAACATTGTGAAGAAATCAAGCGGGTAGTGTTAGTTTATTGGAAATTTTGATGCATAGTTTGATTTTGGCATATAATTTTGATCGAGTTTATATAGAAAAAAATCATTGACTGTTACATTGTCTAATAATCACACTGTCAACGGATATTTTATAGTGGATTTTAATGAAACTAATTAATGTGATCTTATATATGTTAGTGTACTTTTTCTATAAATTTAATCAAAACCATTGAAATTTGACTTAAAGACAAAACTAAAACAACCACATGAGAAGGGAATAGCTTATCCATATCTTCAGTGCACAGCTAATGTAGCATCAGTGTATGAACTACTAATAAAAAGAAGATGCTGGAAAATGAGCTGATCATCAGTGATCACCTTTTGGCAACTAAAGGGGAAAGGGGAATATAAACTCTCTTTCTGTTTCCACTCTCGTCACCCCCTGAATCGAAACCAAAGCTGCCCATATTTCTATGCGGAAAAGCAAGCTCGATGCATGGATGCGTGCAGGCACTGCCAGCTTTGAATGAAGCAGCCGCACAGCTTTTGTGCTGCGAGCTCACGATCTGTAGAGCAAGTATAATAATTGGTGTATAGCCGAGCAAATGCTGATAGGGAGGAGTGAAGAAATAAGAGAGAGGAGAGCTTAGCTCTCATGTTAGTACCAAGCTGGACACGGAAGCATATGCAGTTGTGGGCCCAACGTTAAGTGAATGTGAGGAGGATTAGGAAAGAGAAGATGAGGTATATAGACAAATAAGAGACCATTGTTGTATGTCTTGGCTCTTACAACTTCACTAATAACTTAATAATTGGCTCTATTATTGATCTTGCTCTTAGGGTCCTGCTGGAAAACTAATCAAACATGCATGTCCGATAATACAATACACGTCCATAATTCTAGGGCCTTGTCTTGAGGCGTGCTGTGTGGCTGTGCGCAGTGCAGGTACAGGCTACATCGATCGTCATATATGTGTGTGCATTGATTGTGCAAAGCCGAGTGAGATTTGGGCCCTGTATCCATCCTGCCTGTTTGTCCCCCCTCTCCCATCTGCTTTCAGCAACAGACAAGCGCGACAAGACAACGAGCCGGATGTACCCTGGCTGCTGCCTTGCATGGATGCCTCGCCTTTTTTTTTTTACACTCGTGGGCCTGGCCTTGCTCGACATGCGCGCTTATCAAGGCGTCGACCATTGGAGTTTTTTCGACCCCATACATTTCTTTGCCACAAGGTTACGTACGTACTGCTCGCAAAGGAGGAGGAGAAAGCTAGGTACGAGTACGACCCTATAGAAATGTCGAAAAGTTGGACATCAATCATGCATGCTGATTAGTCGATCCGTGTAGTGTCAGCGAAATGCGTGCACGGCGTACTGCATGCCACGAATGTATGTATGTATGTATGTATGTATGTATGTATGTATGTATGTATGTATGTATGTATGTATGTATGTATGTATGTATGTATGTATGTATGTATGTATGTATGTATGTATGTATGTATGTATGTATGTATGTATGTATGTATGTATGTATGTATGTATGTATGTATGTATGTATGTATGTATGTATGTATGTATGTATGTATGTATGTATGTATGTATGTATGTATGTATGTATGTATGTATGTATGTATGTATGTATGTATGTATGTATGTATGTATGTATGTATGTATGTATGTATGTATACACACACACACACGAAGCGTCGTCGTGTACGCTTCTTCAGAATCTGAACGTTTTGTGGCCAGTTGAAATTGAAAGATGATCTTCAATTAGTTCAGAACTTTTGTGTAAGCTGCAGGCGACACATTGATGTGCGAGAGGATATCGTGCTCGGGCAGTGCCACACTGCCATGGATCAAACCGGGAGAGGAAACCAGCGATGGCGAATTGGCGATCTAGCCATCTAGGCAGCTAGCAATCCCGCGCGGACACGAGGCGTCGGGGTCGGGGGCATGGCATTGGCAATTTGGCATGGCATCGACCGGGCCAGCAGCAACGTCACGCCGACGTCGAGCGTATGGATGGCAACGGACGTTCTCTTCCCCGCTACGGAAAATTCATCCCGTTCCTGTCTCCATTAACTGTCTCGGTTATAGATTCTTGCCCATCCTCGTACCTGTCGGGCATCGGTCGGGTAACAGATACCCGACGGGTACTGCATACCCGATAAATAAGGACACTTGGGGTCGCAGCTTTGCAATCGGAGACGTTTCTTCTTCACCCGGGTATAAGTGTCGGAGTCTCGGAGATGCCGAAGAGAATGAGCGAGGTTGCGAGGAGGACGAGGAAAGGTGGCAGAGAGACCGAACTGAGGAAGCGAGGAGCACGAGCGCTCGTGAGACAGGCGTGCTTGTGCTGTTGGCGGAGATGATGAGGAAAAATTGAACTATGGTTCTTAGAATACACAAACTATATATATGATTGTTCAGATTTTGGCCAAAATACCTATGTTAAGCTTCTTTGGGCCTAATACTCGCATGACAGCTCAAATAGTCGGGTTCCCCAACGGGTAACGAGGACGGGTAAATAGGGAACGTTCCTGTACCCGCTATACCCGTCGGGATGGTCTCTTGCCCATTTAGATGCCCGCGGATAAAGATATGATTCCATCTCCGTCCTCTAATAGATCAAATACCCGTCGGGTATCGGGTATCGGGAGCGTTGCCATCTTTAGTCGAGCGCACTTGTGGTAGCGCGGGTGCGGGGCCGGCCCCGGCGCACGCGTGCCCCCACGGCCCGCGCATACCTGGACACGGGGCCCGACCAGATTCCGGCTGCCGTGGTGGCCTCTCGCCCCGATTAGCCAGCAGCGTCTCGCGGATGGATGCCGACCCCGCACGAAAGCGACGGCTCGTGCACGGCCACGGCCGCCCGCCCGCGCGCGCGCGCCCGGCGCCCTAACGTGGAAGCAGATGCGCGAGTGGCGACTGCGTGCGAATACGGCGGCTAGCGGCAGGCTCGCCGGCTGTGCCGTGCCGCGCGTCCTCTCGTGTCGTGTCTCGTCCCCGTTTCATGCCAATGCCATTGCTGCCCATTACCTCTGGTCAGTGGTCACTCGCCAGAGCGCGGGCATCTTTCCTTTCCTGCCGTTGAGGTAGGTGGTCTACGGGAAGGAAACTCCGGTGCCGGGATACATACTCCCACGCTGCAAGTCACGCTGCCGCTGCATGCGGAATCTGAAATACGCTTTGTGCCTGATTCAGTGGCACGGTCGGTTCTGCACTTCTGATCTCCTCCACCATATGGCTCTTTCTCACTAGCCATCATCATTGCCTTGCCTCAGGCTCAGGGAGATGCTAAAAGCTTGACCATGCACGTGTACCACACCACAGCCAGCTCCCAGCTGCGAAAGTGGAAGTGCTAGCATTTCATCTCCGAGACTCTGACACGCGTGCTGGTACGGTTGACCGAGTTCAGATAAGCGTGCCTGACGGACTCTGCGGTCGTCTGGAACTAACACACACAAAAACATGAGCGTGGATGGATTGGTTCAGTTCCCTAAACCGGAGTGGATCTAACGAACTCTTCCAACCGCAGACACCCGCCTTAGACCATAAACTATAGTACTCCTACCATTGAACACAAGGACCAGCAGCATCTCAGTGAGGCAGCGCAGAGCCAAGAGCACCCAGCTGCCTGACGAAGCGCGCGCTACCAAATCTCCTTTTGGCTTCTCATCGATCACCACTTGATGAGAGACACCAACAGCTCGCAAACGCAATCCTGTCACATAAAACCCGGCGCGGCCCCGCGAGTCATCACATCGTTTTCAGGGAAGACAAAAAGAGGCTGGCCACGGCCTCCAAACCTCCTCCTGCTACACAGCGTGCTACAGACAGTGGTGGTTACCAAAAACAGGGCGTACTTACGCAACTAACGCAGAGAGAGCCACCTGCTGCCGTCCAGTCCAGTCCAGTAGAGAACTAGAGGACGCCGCTGCAAAGCCCGGGTTTGGGCGCAGAATCCCGGCGGGAGCAGTGGGTTCCCGCCGCTAAATGACAGGACGGAACGCTGCAGGGGGGCTTGGCCAGAGCTCCAGAAGCGTACGTACGCACGTACTCCATGATCGGATCGATCGCGATCGCCTTGGGAAAAGTGGTCAGTTTTGTTTAGGGTGTTAGTTACGGCCTCCAGCAGTTGGAGCCTTCGGCAGAATCGTTTTCTCAACATAGCCAGCGTCACACCGGAACCCTTTGTAATATAAAGCCCCCCTATCCTGATGAGCTGCTTGACTATAGTGCCGTCGACAGCAACGATACAAACAGGTCTTCTTCCCTGACGCAATCACTCGTTCGCGGCTATTTTTTAAGCGCTTCGTCGCCGTGAGCCCTCTGACGGTGCAGTCGCCGGCCACCCGAAAGGCGATCGATCGAGTCGTCCGGTTCAGGTGAACCAATGTCAGCCCTGCTCTGCTCAGTCTTATTAGGATATTCTATCTGCCGTGAAGTCCTAACTGCAGCTGATGTTGATTGCCCGCAATCTCGCTTGTTGTCAACATAAAGGCAGGTCAAAGGGGCGTCTCCAGCATGATTTCCCTGTCTACTCAACAGATATACTTACTCGTTCCAAAACCACGTCGCTTTGGCTTTGGCTGGCTACTGGCGCAGGTGTCCTCCTTCCGTCCGTCCCTGCCTCCGCAAGGGACGTTGACCTGTTGGCTGATCTTCAGTTCTGATTGTCTGGGTAGGAGTAGTACGCCAAAGAATGGGTCTGCTGTGTCGGACGGACGGACGGTCATGTCGATCGTAGTCAGCGCCAGCCGCCAGGTGGGGCGTTAGTCACTGTTTGCCTAAACGGCTGTTTAACCCGTTTAAACACTGTGTAAACGCTACACAGTGGTACGCGGTTTCTGTTTAATCATCCGTTTAGCCCGTTTAATTAGCCGTTTAGCCTGTTTAATGAACTGTTTTGCCTGAATAATGGCTAAACAACAGATGACCGACTGATTACCATTTAAGCGTTTAGGAAAACATTGGCGTCAGATGGCGTTTTCGGCAAAATCCCCACAAATATTCGCTCACGTGAAGGATCGGATCGGATTGGAGGTCCTTTTCGCTGCTTGCTTTGGCGTCTCGGTCGAATTAGGCTGTGTTTAGTTCGCGAAATGAAAATTTTTGGATGTCACATCGGATGTTTCGGAGATGTCGAAAGGGGTTTTCGGATACTAATAAAAAAAACTAATTACATAGCTCGCCTAGAAACTGCGAGACGAATTTATTAAGCCTAATTAATCCATCTTTAGCGCATGTTAGTTCTGTAGCACTTATGGTTAATCATGGACTAATTGGTCTTAAAACATTCGTCTCGCGATTTTCAACCAAACTGTGCAATTAGTTTTTTTTCGTCTATATTTAATACTCCATGCATATGCCGTAAGATTCGACGTGATAGTTTGGGGTGAAAATTTTTGAACTAAACCAGGCCTTACATTAACAGTGCACGGACGAAAAAAATGTCAGATGCGAGCAGTTGGGCTGCGGCCTGCGGGCCGTGCGCCTAGATATTGGTCGGTACAGGGGTCTGCGGCCTGCCCGGTTGTGCCGGATGCCTAATCCTGGGCCGCTGGGAAGTGGTGAGTTCGGGCCTGCCCATCGGGGATCGTACCAACTGTGTCTTACATGGGCTACCCGTGCCGAACTGAAAAAAGGCTACTGGGCTGCTACTACAGTCGTGATTAGTCGTGGACTAGCCCGCGCGTCCGGTGGATGGGTTAGGCCAGGGATGTCTCATGTCTGGGGTACTCCAGCGAGACCCCTGCCCAAACTCGCGTTGGTTCCAGATTCTCGGCTCAAATTTCATGGACCTGCACTTGGCAAAGCCCATGACGAGAGTAATAAACTGTGAAATGAAAAAAAAAAAAAAAAGATGCATGTCGACTTCTCGACGGCCCTCGCTCATTTCCGAGAAAACAGAAAAGCGATCGGAAAGTAAGAAGACCATTTGTGCATGCATGCACGTTATCGGGTTACGGTTACACCGTCAAATGCCGGGCCAATACGTGGATGCACGATGCCTCACGTACACGATAATATGGGGCACTGAACCCACCAACAAACCGCGATTGACTGATGCTGACGGCACACGCAGCGGCCATAAGCCCTTGTCCTCTGCGACACACCAAGGCTGTGCATGTACACTGTGCCCCTATCCCCTGGTTTCCATTTCCAATGAAATCCTCGTGCGTGCCCAGCTTTTGTAGCTTATCCGTAACTCGTGTTCGGGAGCACGTACTTTCGGCCTGTCTGTCGCGACTCGCGACTGCTTCACGGTGTAAAAGCGTTGCAGCTAGCTAGCTGCAGGTTTTACGTTACAGCGCACGCCGCACTTTCTCACCTGGGTGCTCCCACACAGGAGTCGCCGCGCCGCGCACGGACGTGTATAGCACACACCGGGACAGCCGGCCCTGGCCAGGCATGGTGCGAGCTCACCACACAGAGGTGACCTCTCAAAAATTAAAGAGGTGCTGCTAGCTCTTTTGGCGCATGCAGCCTTGTGCCTCCTTTCCGTCGATGGCGCCATGTTTGTATCTATATGCGTACAGGCTACAGGGGCACTTTCATTTTACTGTATGTGTGCATGCATGGATATATAGTGTTCTTATAGAACAAGAAAAAATGAAGATAATAAACTGTGGATTCTTTCTTTCTCTTCCATTCTTTTGTTTCCATATTAAAGTGTAGGTTTCTTTCTTAAATTTAATAATATTAATCTAATATGTCCACTTGTGTTCCAAAAGTACCCTACTAGATTCCCTGGAGATGAAGAAGCAACTTGGGCTGACTTATACAATGTTACGTATCAAGAAAGGATACTTTTTTTTTGGTCAAGAGATGCGTTGAGAGATCACAAATCATATTACAGATCTGATGGTATATCTCGATATAGAAGATGAAAATAGCGATATTTTTTGTTTATAATCTACCCCGGCGGAATAAAATTCCTTTATCTAATATATATATATATATATATATAAAGGTATGAAGGTTATACAAGAAGCAGGAAGCGTTGTCAGCCCACAAATGTATACCCATTTCAAGGAATTTTTTTGAGACATAGTAAGAAGAAAAATGAAAAATATTTAAAATCAATCAATGACCATGTAAGCTTTATGGGCTCTTGAAAATGTCCTATAGTATTTTGGTGATTATGATGACAACCCAATCAATCAATAGGACTAACGTGTCTATAACATGCATTAGATAAGTTCAAATATTAAGTAGAGCACTAAGAGTAAGATTTTAGAGGTTCAATTTACATCCTCCCCTTCTCTCTGTCTCTTGGGTCTCTCGGTACTTATGTGCTACCATTAACACATGTATTTTCTATTGATACCATGATTAAAATGCACTAATTAAATAATAAGATGTTCGTCTTGCTATCTCGAATCATGGATAGAGGTAGTACTTTTTAGAAAGCTACTTTTAAGATGCACATATGTCTTAATTTCTCTTTTGAATCTCCTTATACATTTTCTGACAAGTTTATGATAATTTGATTCTTTTAGGATAAAATGAGAAACACTTAGGATTTTGGGAAGGGCAGTATACTATTAGGGTCTGTTTGGAACGCAGGAAAAAATTTCCGTTTCTGTGTTTTTCCTGTGAAATTGAACTGATTCCTGTAAAATTCCTATGTAATTCTTGTGAAATTCCTGCGTTCCAGACCCTTAGATAGGAATATCTGACATCCGCGCACATTACCGCGACTTGTCACCTATGTGACTTGTGAGATATGACCAAGCATTCATCATCGACCATCCATTTTTACTTGTGCGTGCATGCGATGGCCATGACTAAAGAAGCCCACTACTATCCAGTATCCAGGCAGAAGTCAATGCGTTGTTACGCATCGTGTTGTCAAGGTCGTCACAGTTTGGTTTACACCCTCGAAAAGTTGTCTAGATCGACCAGACAACAATCTTAGAGGTTTGATTTTGATTATCTGTGGTGGGATGTAGCCTGGGCCATGAACTTTTCTTAAGGCTCACTGAACTGCAGGGTGCAGGAGTCTCCACCACTTTGGAATTTGGGTATGCATGCATTGCTAACAAGGCCCCAGTTGACCTTTTTGATGACCTTGACATTGTGTAGATAACACAGTGTACAACAAGTTGCGAGTAGCACATTGGCTGGTAGACTGGCTCATATAATCGGTGCATGCTAAGGTGGCGTGGACTGTGTAGAGCATATGAAAATACATATCAGGCAAACTTGAATACATGAAATGGCTATGATTAGTACTTCCACACAAGTCAAACACGCCCCAGGTCGACTTGCTGAAACTTAGCTGAAAGTGGCTGGAAAATACTGTTCTGGCTGAAATGTTGTGAGAAAAAAAATATTGTTTCGGCTGAAAAAAAAAAGTCGAACAAGCCGGATATAAGGTAAGCATGTATCTGACCCAGGTAGGCATGGCATCTGCGATATGATATACCTAGCTAGTCAACAGCCTATAGGCTATAGCTGCATGCCAGTAAATGTTTGTCCCAGTTTTGGGTTGCTCTTGGGTCTTGTTTAGTTGGCGAATTTTTTTGGGAAATGGTATTGTAGCACTTTCGTTGTTACTTGGCAATTAGTGTCTAATCATAGTCTAATTAGGCTTAAAAGATTCGTCTCGTGAATTTCATCTAAACTATGTAATTAGTTTTATTTTTTATTTATATTTAATGCTTCATGCATGCGTCTAAAAATTCGATGTGACGAGGAATCTTAAAAAAATTTACAAAATTTTGGGAACTAAACATGCACTTGGTCTTACCATCAAACTGTACGAGCCCTATTGCAACCTCCAAAGTGGTCCCCGCCTATTTTGGTAGGGCTTTGGTTCCGACGATTACGTTTTCTTGTAAGGAGTTCTGCTAAATGGACATTAAAAAGTAGCTTCTTGTAAGGAGTTCGGAGCCGTTTTTTTTTTACATAAAAACTGGAGCCGTAGAAATATGGCTTCTTTTAACCCATCCTCACAAACATAATACAAACTATTACAAAATTGTCACTAGAGCTATTTTTATTAAATATTTTCTAAAACAGCTTCAACTTCACCAGAGAAACTACTCTACGTGAGAAGCTGGGGTCGGAGTCGGAGACATTTTAGGAGGAGCCAGAGCCGTATCAAATGGATCCTTAATTGCATTATACACTATCCAGTGCTGGCTTACGTTTTGGTTACGGGCTTACAGTCGTCCGGAGGCCCGAGGCCAGGACCGCGTCCAGTGCCATTGAACTTTTCTCGCTATGAATTGTCTTGTCTTGCACCATTGTTGGGAACATTGTTGGAATGTGCGTTCGGCCGGGAACATTGTTGGGAAATTGGCAAAGTAGACACGAGGAAGGAATATTGAACTTTCAATGAGCAATTCCATTTCCAAAAAAAAAAAACCATTGGACTTTTAAAACTAGCCTTAGAAAAAGACACCTAGGATACAAGATAGACAAATCATGAAAATTAGTCATGTCTCGTAATAATAGAAGAGAGAGAGGGAGAAGGATATTCTCTAGACAAGAATCAAGCAAGTAAAGCGTGGCTTAGCTTTCAGGATTGTAAAAGTTTCAATCAACGTCCTTGGTGCCTATACTCAGTTGTTTCACTAGTATACATGAGGTTCTTCCAAACCCTAGGATTTTTTAGATAGTGTTCCAAACCCAAAGATAGATATCTCACATATTGTTACTACCTCGTTCAAAAAAAATTATTGTTACTACCTACTCCATTCATTCCACGATACTTATTATCCACGGCCTTGGAAGAAATGTTCTATAATACTCCATCTATTCTAAATTGTAAGTTGTCCTGGCATTTCTAGATATATATAGTTTTTACTATGCATCTATATCTAGGTAGGTATGTATCAAAAGCTATGTATTTAGAAAAACTAAAATAACTTACAATTTGGAACGGAGTGAGTACTTGCCAATTGAGGATGTCAAGGGTGTATATCTCCACACCATGGTCCTCATTTTGTGGGCTAAATGATAAGATAATAGATTGCCCACCTTTTTTCATTAATTCAACTTAATAACTGCTAGTATTTAAGATTATTATGAAATATTGTATTTTTATTCCAAATAGTTTTCCACAATAAAAATCGATAAGATGTTCTTTGGCTGATGTGGCAGCTACTACATATGCATATACTTCTATGTATGTCTCACGTATATGTTTCACTTCATTGAAAATCTCATGTTTTTGGGACAACTTCGGATTATGTTAAAACCAATTTGCTTTTGCTCAAAATAACAATCACCGTCATCATTGTTGTTGTTATTGTTTTGTCTCGCAAGACATTTTTCGTTAATACGAAGTATATGGGTGCCCAACACATAGACCACATGTATTCCCGGATTCGCCTATTCTACTGGGATCTAGAATTCTTAAACCTCTATTATTCAGTGTAAAGAGATTTTCAATTGTCCATACGTACTCCGATCCATATACAAGCACATCCTGTAAACCATTTTGGATGGATGCCTTGATGCGACGGAGGAACGACGAATTAAACGACCATTTGCAAGTACAACGGCCGTGTGTACAATAAAGAGAAGTTCGTTACTTGGACGGCCCCTAGCTTGCCGCTTGCGTGCGGCATCATCATGAGAAGGCAATGGTGGCCAAATCTGTCGGTAGATGGCCCGAAATCCGCACGACACGAGCATAATTGTCTGCGTAATGCGATGTCCACGTCGTCGTCGTACTCAAGGGGATGGATCCATTGACAGGCCCGCGCGCGAGCCTGGCTTACGCGAAGACCGCAACGAGCGCCCGAATCGGCCGCACGCAGAGCGCGGGCTGCCTGCCTGCCGGCCGCCCGGCGCGGGCTGGTGGGCGTACACCGCCGGTACACCGTGCGCGCACGAACCAACGCTGGAAACACGCTGCCTTCGCCGCCCCTGTCAGCCGATGAACCTGACCTCCCGCCGGCCCCCCGCGACGGCGACGCTGTTGGCGGACGGCCCGGCACAAGGCCATGCGCCCCGACGACGACGCGTCGGCCTGGGTCGCCGTCGCGGGCATTGTCCTAGCGTCAAGGCCACTAGGGCTCCCACGCCGGCTGATGATGTTCAGTGACGGGACCGCTGGCTAGCGACGGGACACGACACGAAGCCCAGCGGTCGCGGTCGGCAGTGGCGACGAAACGCGAACCCTCCGCGCACCGCGCGCGTCGTCGTGCGTGCACGTACTCCTCCTACGCTGGATGGACGTGTCGCCGGACGGCCGGAGGCCACCAGAAGTCGCAGGCGCGGCCGCGCGCGAAAGGGACCGCACGCCGTACGCTTGCCCCGACATTCTTCTTGTAGCCCTCTGTAGGCCGTGGACCGCGGGGCGGCATAGGCTGGGCGACGGATCTCGCTCGGGCGGGACGGGATGGGACCGGGCGCGTCGCGGAGTTATTCCCGTGACGGGGCCTGGGGGAGCCGTGTGGAGCCCGTGACGGGAGCGGGACGGCGGCGGTCGCGCGCTCGGGCCTCAGCCGCGGGAGCCTAGCTTCGCGCGCGACGGGGCCCGGTCGGCGCCCGGCATGTCGATCGTGTGCGACAGCGCCCGGCCGCCGACGGCCGGGCAGCCGTGCGCGCGTGCTTTTGCGCGGCCTTCGCGGGGGGCTGTGTCCTGTGTGCCCGCATTATTGTTGCTGGGGGTGCGTGGTGCGTACCGCGACGACGTACTGATACGTATTGGGTTGTATATGCGCACTCGCTCTCGATCGTGACGCTAGCTGATGGCTCGAGCTGAACGCGGTTAGGTCTTCTGATTGCTTGATTATCAAAAGGAGCCATGCATTGTCACGATGGATTGTGTTGGCGTGATCACACGGTTGGGCTTATTTAGCTTATGATGATCCGTTCGGGGGCCGAATAGGCCAATACTGGCCACTTGATCCGCCCACATCAGCGTAGTAGGTCCGTACTGCCGACTCGCGAGTCACGACAAAGAGTGCATAAGATCTTGCAAGATTCTATGCAATAGAAAGCAAAGTGCCATCCGCTGGAAAAAGACGTTTTTCGCTTGTCACAGTGTTGATCCTGATCGGGCCATGAGGAAACAGTAGGGGTTGTCCCGGTTTTGACGAGCTGAGAGCATCTTTCGCAGCTCTCTAATCCAACTCCCCGATAAGTTGATAATGGAGATAGGCATACCACTTTTTAGATTATTATTGGGCAGTTTTTTTTTTGTTATGATTACACAATACAACACAAACACTCGCTCCTATGAACACACATGCAAATCCTAGCGGATCATCAAAAACACCACCTTAATATAAATGGGTTCCACGTGTTAGCGAAAAATTTGTTTCTTTTATCTCCCCTCGGTTCTTCTCCCACGTACCGCTCTCTCCCTCGTCGCCGCTCGTTCTCTTAGCCGTCGTCGCATCTTCCCCAGCACCTCCTCCTCCTCCAACACCGGTCAATCCCAATCCCCGCCACCACCTCCTTCCCCAGCGCTAGGATTGGGCACCTCCGTCGCGGCTTGGTTGAGGACGACTGTGTACGCCATGGGCGTCGCCGGCATGTGGTGCTGCAGCGCTGCGGCGGGGTCGTCCCGCTCCATCGCTAGGTGCGTCGCCCCACCGGGTAGGACGAGGCGCTTGTGAGCTTGAGGTGGAGTCGGTCACTACGTACCGGTCTCTCTCGGGTAGTGGCGATGTCCTTGGCGGCTGCGGTTCACGAAGAACCATGTCGAGGTAGGGTGTTGGGGAGGCGGTCAGCGATGTTTCCGCATATAAATAGTCTTGTTAGTTTCTATATGTAGATTAATAGACTAACAACTAGTTTATAATTAGCAGACTAACAATTAATTTATCTGTTTATAGACCCTTATAGAATTAAAAAAACCTTAGTCTCTATGAATCTAAACATAACCTTACCTCACCACAAAGGCCGCTTGCTGTTTCCCTGGCGCGGACGGCAAGAAGCGAAAGGCGGACTTCAGCATCCACGGCCTCACCTCAGCCAGAGGACGTCGTCACGTGCGGTCCCGACGCCGTGAATCTCAAGAAGACCAGGTGCTGGCCGGACTCCTGCAATGCCACCGCCCACCGTTCCTTTCGACCTGTGGCACAGCTGCACGTACGTGAGTACACCACTGTACCGGTGCACCAAGAGACTCGCACCATGGCCATGGTCATGGTCTCACGGCCTACCCATCGGATGCTTGCAGATCAAGGACCTGGGGACACTGTCGTGCAAGAACAGGGACAACACAGTTCTGGAGCCACGACTGGAGCAATAAGCACGGCCCGCGGCCCCCAATACATGGACCAGCACTGCAACTTCCTGTCCACCCTCGAGCTCAAGGCCCGGTTCAACCTCACCCGCATCCTGCTCCATGCCGGCAAGACGCCATCCGACGAGAAGAGGAGTACGGCCTCTGCGGTATCTAGGACGATGTGGCCGCAGCGACGACGACGGAAACTCCACATCGAGCAAAAATATACTAGCGTCCTTCGAGCAACTCTCTCCATTCATTGGGATAACGAGTTGAACATGCAATTCGAGTATTCGACCTTCATTTTTTAATCGCAAGTTCGCAACCAATGCAGGTGAATTGCGTATCCTGAAAACTTGATGGTGAAATTTCGATAGTAAACATCTACTGTACTTTTTTTTTTGGATAACCTTGATCGTGGAGAATGGATCGTACTTTCTATTTAAGGTCATGTTTAGCTACACTCTAATCCATGTCAATTCATCATGTTATTAGGGTTAAGGTGGAGTGAAGCGCAGCCATACAAGCCCTAATAAGCTAAAACACGTGAATTTTTTCTAACCCTTGTACTTGCAAAGTGGGCCTGGCCTAGGCATGTGTAGCTCAGCAATAAAATTGGTTCATTTTCCCAAAATTGCGATGGGTATTTAATTTTAACCATTTGACGATCAACAGTCTGCATGCTGCAAGTCCAAAAGGCGCGCGTTACGCCACTGTGCATCCGATCAATGATCGTGCCGCCTCCGATCCTGCCCTGCGAAAACGAGTGGTGCCTTCAATCATGGTTCCAAATCAAAACATCGCGTGTGTGGGCTGCTCTCAATTATAAGATGCAGAAAGAATGAAGCCATGATTCCTGCTCCTAAAGCAGTAATTCAATCAGATAATTAGAACTTGTTTAGATCACTGTGATTATAATAATCAACTAAAATAATTTAATTGTGATCTAAATAAGCTAAATCAGAAAAATAGTAATCAATAAAAAAGACACATGTGCCCCTACTATTATTCTCACCATGCACTAGTTTGTGCAAGCAATGATTTCATCTATATATAGACTAGAGGAAAGCATTGTCATGCATGCATCTATGGTCATTTATGCCACCGCGTGATACCATAAATATACCTAAATGTTGCATCTTTTATAGGATAATTGTAGAAGGTCAGAATTGCATTCTGTTGCAGACAAAGAGAGTATAATTAAATAAAAATATGAATACACATTGCCACAAAAATAATTTTACAAGACAGTCTCTCTAATTAACAAAGGCGGACACTTTTAGAGACCGCCTTTGCCAATGGTCAGGCAGCTTCCAGAAAAATGACTGCTTCTGAAAATCATCGATTAACCGAGACGGTAGTGTTATGACGTCCGTCTTTATAACTTGATTTTTCTCAGTGGCGAACATCTTAAGATGCCCGTATTTGAAAATTGTTGTTAACAGAGGCGGTCATTCTAAGTGCCTATCTCTAAAAATCAATTCCTAGAGGCAAGTATCTTAAGATACATGTCTCTATAAATGGTTCCATGCAAAAAAAAATCATATTTTTCATATAAACTCGAATGAAGACAAACTTTATATTAAAATTATAGAACTTGGTGTGTTGTACAACTTTGTAGTTGAGAAGTTTTTTATTTGAAACTGATTAGAGTCCCAAAATATTGTTTTAAATCCACGGAATCTGAAATTTTCAAACAACCTTGGACATTGACATGGTCTATACTAAAGTTGTAGTTCTCAATACAATCTACAACTTTTAAGTTGAAAGATTTTGATTTAGAGTTGTTTAGAGTCCCAAATACATGTTTTAGGTTTATAGATTTTGAAATTCAAAATTTAGAATTTCTAAATAACCTTGAATGTTGACATAGTCAATACTAATTTCTTGTGGCCGACCTGATCTATATTTTTGCCGTTGATAAATTTTATATTTTAAGTTTTTTAGTGTCTCAAATATTTACTTTAAATTCACATTAGACATTCAAACTTTTGGATTTTTCAAGCAATCTCGAATAGAGACACGTCATATACCAAAGTTGTAGTGCTTGATAAAATTAAAAACTTTGTAGTTGATTTTTGTTTCAATTGAGTTCATTTAATAACCAAAATATCTAGTACAAGATTACAAAGTATTTATTTAAAAAGATATAATCCTATATATATATATATTATATATACTCACAAATGAGTATGTCGTACAGTGGTAAGGATGTGTTACTGTTGAGTGGTAGGTTGCGGGTTTGAGTCATTAGAATGACATATATATTTTTTTTTGTTTTTTGGACTGTCTAGAAACCATAAACAGTGATGTGCATCTAAACACCCTTGGTAATTTATTTTTAGAGCTAGGCATTAAATGGTGATTAATAGTGAATATTGGTTAGATGCAGATGACAGCTTGCCCGCCTCTAAAAACCAAAAATACCCGTCTCCAAAAATCCATTATGTAGTAGTGACATATGCGAAACTGAATAGATGGCCGTCAAGTTCCATCATAAGAATATATAGTAACTTGGTAAACTACCATGAACTCGTTTTTATGGACAGTTTGGATCCATTAGAAGCTAATTGTTAGTTGGCTAATAGATTTGACTAACTATTAGCTAAGTATTGTGAGTGTGGAGGCTCACCTAGGTTAACACAACTAAACTGATTGTCGTTCTCTTGACCGACTAGGTTTAAGTCAATTAATCCTGATAATCCTTGGAGATGCACCCCCATACTATCCACTAGCACAAAACACGGGATGCAGTTGCATAGAATACATACATGACAATCAAGTTTCAACTAAGGCCTTGTTTGGATGCATGTGTATCTACTTCAATCCACATATTTTTTAGTGGATTGGAATGGAACTTAATTTAATTTCACTCCAATCAACTTCAACACATGTGGATCGAGATAAATACATGCGCATCCAAACAAGACCGTGGGAGAAAACACATTTTCTAGACAGGTTAGACACAAGATCTTATCTACTCTAAACTCACCCAAACCACATTTTATAGTGGTGGTAGTATCTGTATGTGCTACAAAAGGCTGTTTATATAATTAGTCATGAACTTCTGGCGGACGTACATAACCAGTAGTTGTTCCGCTATGGCAACCCGCACAAGGTCTTTCGGAGCTATCCCACTTTGCCTGCGTACTTGCGTCATATCTTAGGACCCCAACAAAAGCTACGCTGGCGCCGTTTGCAACCGCGGAGCCGTGCCGTGGTCCGTGGGCAGACGGCGACCGCAGAAACGAACCCGGCCTGCAAGATCCACGCCCTTTTCTGGGGTGACCTCGATCGCTTTGCCTGTGCGCCAAGCGCCAGTGCGCGGCTCGTTCTTTCTCCATTCGGGGCCAACACCAAGATACACAAGGCCGGCGTGCACAGCTCTCGGCCCCACACGCCTACCGACCCGTACTCTCGCTCAGTCGCTCGCGATCGATTGAGTCGGGTAGAACGAGTCGACTCCCACACGGCTTGTCTGTCCCGGCCCCGTGGGGCACGCGGCACGGGCACGTGAGCTGCCTACGCCCAAGTGGCAGCGCGCGTCGACGCTTCGTCCGCGCATCATGCTACTGTTCCGCCGCTGTCTGCACACACCTTTGCTTTTGTGCGACAGAGAGAGAGGCCGCAGGCGACGCGGCCGTGCACTGCAACGAGCGCACGTACAGGTCCTTCTCGCTCCTGTTTCTGGCATGGTCCATTGATCCGATTCTGTTACGTGTAGCTTCCACTTTTCCAAGCGCTTGCGGGCGCAGAGCTTGGACAGGTGCAGTGGCGAAGCTAGACAAAATTAGATGATGGTACATTTGTCTTGTGGGTGTATTGACTTGTGCTATAGGTGGTGCATATATGATGAAATTTTAGAAAAAAAAAATCATTGTTTTCACAAAATTTGGATGGCGCATTTGCACCCACTAGCTTATAGCTATCTTCGCCCCTGGACAGGCGCACGTTCCGTCCCGTCGTGCATTTGCCCGACCGTCTCCATCTATTCTAATCGCACGTCTGAGCTTCAGCCTCCAGGACACGCCGGCCGGACCCATTGATGCACCTATTCGCGCATCTGCATGCAAGTGACAAAAGTTATTGCAAACGTAACAATGTCGAATGACTAGCATAGTTGAATCATGACATTTTTTTCCTACTACTACTTCTACTATCAGCTGACTTGATCGATCTGGCAGGAGTTGTGGGGTGTTGTGTTACTGGCCTTCTTAGCGATATAGGAGTACGTAGCATAGTTTAATCGTGGAGATGGAGACAACTGGGAGTCCGAAAAACAAGTGAGAAATATATTTGCTCTTGGTTCTTACCCGGTGTGCCTAGAGTTTTCCATTGGCTGTTCGATCCCGTGGTCTCCTAGTCCGGGCACATCTTGGACGAACATGATGTGCAAAAGTCAATTTCCCGAATGATTACCTCTACCCTCACACGTCACAACCTTGACCAAACGGGAGGCTAGCTAAGCACGGTCCACTCAAGAAACAAGAACAGATGGCGAAGGAGCAGCTGGTGGTACTAATAAATCAATGCAAAGGCGATCAGATCGCAGCGCACGATGGATCGGAGGAGAGGACTGGCGGAGAGTGGCAGGCCAACAATGGGCGTTGAAGAGGGTATTTTTTATTTATATTAAGAGGAAACGATATAAAAGCTTGCATATATACCTATTAATATCTTCTGCAAAACACACGATAATAAAATTAGCTACGGAAGCAACTCCGCCGCCCGCGCGCCGAGAGTACAGGCCAACAAGGGCGTTGAAGAGGGTGGCTGCACGCCGGGAAACGATGCAGCTGCCGGCCTTTCTGCGAGCACGCTAGCTACGGAAGCAACTCCGCCGCCCGCGCGCCGTGTCGGCCGCGCCGTGCCGCCGTGCGGCCGCGCACACGGGAGCCCTCTCCGAGGCGCCCTTGCTTGTTCAAGCTCGTCGCTTGCTGTTGATGCATGATCGAGCTCCCATGGCTGGCCTCTCTGCCTAGCGGGTGGTCAAGTACGTACTCCTACAATATTTCTTGGGGGAAGAGGTGAAGATCCCGACGCTATGTGAACTGCTGCTGAATCCTATTAGAAAACCGGCCCCGCACTTTTTCTTACTGCTGGAGGAAGCAAGAACGGGCAAGACGGCGGGTGGTGGTCCTTCTTCGTCTATACTATACTAAGGGATGATTTTGAGTCGTTTGAGGTTATATCGTCTTCAGTTTGATCAACTTTTTCCTAAAAATAATTATAATTTTGTGACGTCAGATTTGTATGATAAAATACAATATGCAATGTAGATTTATAATTTATCTTTTTTATACAAAGTATATGTTGGTATTTTTCTGTATAAACTTGGTCAATGCAACTTTATGATAGTTTGATTCAGGATAAACTTAATATCTCTTATATTTTAGGATGAAGTAAGTTTTTAAAAAAAAAGAAAAAAGTATAAGTATACATGTGAGTTGGTAAACGACCTTTCTTATTTATTTATAGCATCAGGTGGTAATAAAGCCGTTTAAGAAGAAATACAAGCTCAAATTACAGTAAGAGACAGCTTGGTTAAAACTGGCAATTAGGTACTGTAGGTCATTTAGCAGTTCTCCTGTTAATAAAGCTGGTGCGTTACTAAGACCTTGTTTAGTTCCATTTGCTGGCCCGTTTGCGTGCCCTTAAACCCGGTTTGATCTGCTTCTTTTTTCATCGGGAACAATGTTTTTCTCTCATAAATTCTTTAAGCATTTCTCTAAACCATCCAAATTCCTCCATAATTCCTCCAAGCGAACAGGCCCGCTATGGGAAAAGTTTAACCTCTAAATTTTTGCTGCTAAACTTTAGTCTTGCTTGAGGTGTTTAGATCCATGGTAAAAGTTTAGGCTAAAAGTGTAAAATGAGGTGTCGTTTACATCTCCCAATGCTTTTAGCCTAGTTTTGCACATCTTGAGGTGCAAATGGCAAAACTTTAGCCCTCTCCCCTCTCTGCTCTACCTGTTTAGATCCATTTGCCCAAAACATGGGCTAAAAGTGATGGACAAAAGTTTGTCAAAGGAAATAAACGGGACCTAAGGCAAGTTAGGAAGTCTAAAAGTCGATGACATAAATGGCGTGACAAATATTTTGAGCGATTCGCGTTACCGGCCAGCAAGTTGATCTGGAAAACAAAAGATACTGCTATATCTATTCTTCTATTAAATTAAAAGAAGTTAACAAGGGACAAGTCTACAAAACCTATAACTGAATCATCCAAACAGACATTCCACAAAACAATGTTGCAATTATGCTTGCTACCAGTCCAGTATCGAGAGAGTCAGCAGTAGTCAGTACTAACTGATGGGTAGGCCCAGCAGGCGACCAACTAGCAGTACTTTGACTGCGCTCCCCCTATCCTCTCTCTATATAAACCCACGCAGCCGCGTTTCACTCGCACACAGCAAACACACACACACACACGCCCACAACTGCCCAGTGGCCACGCACCAAATAACACGCCTCGTGTCGACCAGCGGGCGGCACCAAGGCACGAACGACTGCACTAGCAAGCGCACGCACCGTACGCACGAACTGCAGTGCCATGCCGGAAGCACCGACCACCAAGACCACCCCGCCGGCCGGCGGCTTCGCCCCCGGGGCGCACCGCGAGGCGCTCGAGTTCATCGAGCATGAAACGGCGAACGCCGGGAAGGTGCAGCGGCGCGTCCTCGCGGAGATACTGTCGCAGAACGCGCCGGCCGAGTACCTGCGCCGCTACGGCGTCCCGGGAGGATCCGCCGATGCCGTCGAGGCCTTCCGCCGTGTCGTCCCGCTCGTCACCTACGAGGGCCTCCAGCCGGACATACTCCGCATTGCCAACGGCGATACCTCGCCGATCCTCTCAGGCAAACCCATCTCCGAGTTCCTCACGAGGTATATGTATATTCATCTCACCATGCATCACGACGCTGCTGTGGCTGGACATGGAAACAAGTACTGATAACTGACGATGTTTGTGTGAACCAGCTCTGGAACATCTGGAGGGGAGAGGAAGCTGATGCCGACCATCGCCGACGAGCTGGACAGGAGGTCGTTGCTATATAGCCTGCAGATGCCGGTGATGAGCCAGTCCGTGCCTGGGCTGGAAAAGGGCAAGGCGATGTACCTGCTGTTCGTGAAGGCGGAGTCGCGCACGCCAGGCGGGCTGGTGGCGCGGCCGGTGCTAACGAGCTACTACCGGAGCCGGCAGTTCCTGGAGCGGCCGCACGACCCCTACACCGAGTACACGAGCCCCAACGAGGCCATCCTGTGCGTGGACTCGTACCAGAGCATGTACGCGCAGCTGCTGTGCGGCCTGGTCCACCGCGCCGACGTGCTGCGCGTCGGCGCCGTGTTCGCCTCGGGCTTCCTCCGCGCCGTCCGCTTCCTCGAGAAGCACTGGCCGCGCCTGTGCCGCGACATCCGCACGGGCACGCTCTACCCGGAGATCACGGACCGCGCCGTGCGCGACGCCGTCGTCGGCAGGGTGCTTCGCGGCGCCGACCCGGCGCTTGCCGACGAGATCGAGGCCGAGTGCGCGGGGTCGTCATGGGAGGGCATCATCCGGCGCCTGTGGCCCCGCACCAAGTACATCGATGTGATCGTGACCGGCGCCATGTCGCAGTACATCCCGACGCTGGAGTTCTACGGCGGCGGCCTGCCCCTAGCGTGCACCATGTACGCCTCTTCCGAGTGCTACTTCGGCCTCAACCTGAACCCCATGTGCAAGCCAGACGACGTGGCATACACGCTCATCCCCACCATGTGCTACTTCGAGTTCCTTCCTCTCCAGTGCAGCGACGGCAAGCCAGCAGAGCCGAGCCACCGCGACCTGGTTGGTCTCGTGGATGTCAAGCTCGGTCACGAGTATGAGCTCGTGGTCACCACCTACTCCGGTATGTGTATGTCTTCTGACATCTTCGATCGAAAGCATGCATGCACGGTAGAAGATCCAGGCCAATTAGTAGACCGACCAGCAGTGGACGATTGTTATGAACGTTTTATGTGATCGATGGTGACTGCAGGGTTGTATCGGTACCGCGTGGGCGACGTGCTGAGGGTTGCCGGCTTCAAGAACGAGGCGCCGATGTTCAAGTTCGTGAGGCGGCAGAACGTGGCGCTGAGCATCGACTCCGACAAGACGGACGAGACGGAGCTGCACGCGGCCGTGAGCGGCGCGGTGCAGCACCTGGCGCCGTTCGGCGCGTCGCTGGTGGAGTACACCAGCTACGCCGACGCGGCGACCATCCCGGGCCACTACGTGCTGTTCTGGGAGCTGCGCGCGGGCAGCACGGCGGTGCCGGCGTCCGTGTTCGAGGACTGCTGCCTGTCGGCGGAGGAGGCGCTCAACAGCGTCTACCGGCAGTGCCGCGCCTGCGACAAGTCCATCGGGCCCCTGGAGATACGCGTCGTGTCCGAGGGCACCTTCGACAAGCTCATGGACTACGCCATCAGCCGCGGCGCGTCCATCAACCAATACAAGGCGCCGCGCTGCGTGCGCCCGGGGCCGGTCGTGGAGCTGCTCGACGCGAGGGTGCAGGCCAAGTACTTCAGCCCCAAGTGCCCCAAGTGGAGTCCAGGGAACAAGCAATGGAACGCCAGCAACGGGGACGCCGCCTGACCTTTTGAACCGGACGGAGTGAAGATGGATGGTTTGGGTTGGTACTTACAGTATGAATTTTCAGAGCGAGGAATTAATAGTTATGGAATGATGACCTAGGGGTATCCACATCTGTTGATTTTTGAATCCTTTTTTTCTTCATTTCTGTAATATGTCCCGAACGTGTTTTCTGTTTCAGGTCGTGTATTTTGCTATGCACTTAGCTTGGTGCATGTCAGTTACATATACTAAGTTACTACTTTTACATTAGCCATATACTCCCTCGGTTTATGGGATGCGTGCAAGTCAAACATTCTCAACTTTGACTAGATTTGTAGAAAATGCGTGCAACATTTTTTTTCTCCAAATGAGTTTATTATGAAAGTACATTCAACGATCTATCTAATGATACTAATTATGTATTATAAATATTAATATTTTTTATATATAATTGGTCAAAGTTTAAAAAAAATGACTTCTCGGAAAGCGAGAATAACTTCTATTTTGGGATGGAGGAAGTACACGGAATGGATTTTCCTGTGTCAAACTAAAAGAGTTACTACGTTGCAAAGGTAGATTGTAGTAAATTATTACTGTACTAGAGATGGACTTTGTTCTTTCTGTTGGATTTTATATGTATGTTTCTCTCTCTTTTATTATAAATTCATGTGGATGAATTCGAGTTTATTTGCTGCGGCGCGCTGCAGTTGTTTGTTTGATCCCGGGAAACATGCGTCCTGTTCGCTTGGCTTATAAGCCGTATTTTTTCAGCTAACGAATGATATTTTTCTCTCACAATAAATCAGCCAACAATACTTTTGAGCCATGACAGCCAAGTGAACATGGCAATGGTCATGGAAATAGCATTGATGTTCAGAAGTGGATTCATGCACTACTCATTTTCTAATCAGACCACCAGGAGTACAGCACGTTTTTCCCCTTTTTTTCCCCAAAAAAACGATGGCTTGTGCCAGGCGTATATATCTCTATCGAAAGAGAAGGGAACGCTTTCTCATTTTCTAATCAGGCTTATAAGGCGATTAATTCCTGGTAGTTATAGTGCCTGGTTTTTTAAGTGGCTGAAAAAATATTACTGTCTATTAGTTGCTCTTTTATTTAGCCATTTAATCAACATTCGATGTATACCTCTCAAATTCTACATCAATTTTAAGCTATATGTATAGTTGTAGTTTTAGGTGATTTATAAACATAAAAGCAACTGAAAAGTGGCAAAGCTGTTAATACTAACTTTAGTACTTTTGAGTCAGCGGGTCTTCTTTTAGAATGAAGGTGCTGCACAACCCCCTCCCTAATAAGCATAAAATAATAGTTAGGCTCAATATCAATTCTAAAGCTATTAATCAGTCGAAAAGATAAGTGTTTCCATATTTTAATTTTTTTATACATGATGAAATTGGCAACAGATCTTTTTAGCTGCTAATTGAGAGTATTCGAAATTTTCCATTTTTGCTAGTAAAGGTATATTTGTGTGGTTGATAAATCATCATTATACATCAATACATTCTTTTTGTTGAACAATTTTTTTATTGACATTAAGACAATTACATCAAGGTAATACGATCATCTTTGATACCCCGCTTCTGATCTTTTGCTAGGATGGTCTGGCTACGACTGTTTTTGGTTGACCTCCTGCGACACTCGATAGAAGCGCATTGTCTGTATGATTAAACTCTTCTTCTTAATACTCCGTACAATGATACACAAATCTTTTGCGTATTCGAGAAAAAAAATTCTTTTCCAAACACCCTGATGCAATGTAGAAAAAGAGGACCAACTTAGTTGGTACTATGCAGCTTTTCAATTAGAAGGAAATAATAAGAATCTAAATTCAAGTTGAGGAGAACTTGAACTTGAGTGTTTGAGTGTATGACCACACACCTCCTGCTCAGTTAGTTGAGCTAGACACACTTCCTATATAGTCTAATACCCTGATGATGGTCTTTGTGGAAGTTATGATGAGCAGGAAGCTAGAGCTAGGGCTATCCAGGGCTCGGGCAAGTCACTCGCTCTTTGTTTCGGGGGAGCACTTGTCCCACTCCATTAAAAAAGACTAAAAAGAGAGTACCTTCCTGCAAAATTTTGGTGGAAATATTTATGGTGTGATACATTCCTTTGTTCTACATGCATGCCTGATTGCCTGTTTTACCTACAGTTATGAAGGTATATATGCTCCCCATAAAAAGAAAGGAGATGTTTTATATGAATATACTATGAAGGAGGCTTTATTTTAAATGAAATATTGTTCAAAAATGAAAACAAAACACGAGGGTACAATAAGAACGCGACCTAATAAGATCAGCTTGGACGTTAGTAGTGTCGGAGAAGTTCTGGCATAGTACTGGTGTGGTCATAAATGTTGTTTTGCGATTGCACTTCGCTCCCCTTTGAACTTTCTTTGCCAGGCCATCGTCTTCGATCACTGGCAGCTCAACTGACTAGATCAGGCATATGCGTGAGCAACTCAGCAATCGATACGTACGTAGGCCTTTGTTTAGATCACCTCCAAATTTAAGTTTTTTCACTCTTTTTCTATCACATTAATTTTTAGCCGTTTGCATGGAGCATTAAATGTAGATAAAAAAATAATTAATTGCACAGTTTAGTTGGAAATCACGAGATGAATCTTTTGAGCTTAGTTGATCCACGATTAAATAATATTTACCAAATAAGACGAAAATGCTACTATTTATTATGTTGAATTTTTTTGCAATCTAAACATGGCCGTAGTAGTACTAGGCGTCAGGCCTCTGAAGATGACAGCGAACGAGCACGGAAACAAGTCTAATAAATGAATAGTACGGCCGTGACATTGTACTCCAGCATTATACTGTACTAGCTTAATTAGTTGGTCTAGAGAGCACCGCGCGCTTATACGTGGACATGGTTGCCAATCTTCCGGGAGCCTGGAGCGTTTGGTTGAAGTGATTGCACACAAAGACATACCATCGTGTATGAAAAGCACGCACTTATTACACACACTCCACATAAACATAGTCAAGCAAACTCTTACAAATTTCAGCGGTTGGATCATAAAGACATGGATCATCGACCCAAGAGGCCAAAACGTTCGTTCACCTCACGGAGCTGGCGATCGGCAGATATTGAGGGGCAGACAAAGCCAAAGGCCGAAAGGCGTTGCGTAAAGCGGGAACAGGCGAGCGAGCCTACAGATACAGTACCCCCAAGGCAAGCAAGCAGAGAAGGTGAGGCATCCTTGTGGACGGCACGGTACAAAGCGGACAGGGCGGCCCCCGGCGCGGTGGCGCACCTTGGCGGTTGCGGCGGCAATGATCTCCGGCTCCGGGCGTGGGCGGCTGCTGGAATGGGGCTGGGGCTGGCACGGGGGACCGGGCGCGGGAACGCGCTGCCAAACCAATCGGCCGTGTAGAGGCGCACTGGCCGCCAGCCGCCGGCCGGACCCAGTGCTCTATGCCGGCCAAACGTGTGCTGCTCCTGCAGTGTTCGTGCAACCGCCTATCATTGCTTGCTTGCCCCTCGTCTAGACTTGTTGTCAGATCATTTTGACCTGGTCATCGGGTCCAGTCTCGTCAGCGCAGCGTAGCTCAACTGGTCAACAACCACATACTATCTATCATGTATGCATGTCGATCAGTCAGACCCATACAGTCTTGCATGACACCGAGCACGATCACTGTTAACTGCAATGCCTCCCAACGAAGCGTTACCCAACCGTACATCACTCCCATCCTATGCTAGCTATGCCACTACAGTCTACAGAAATTCTTAATAAGCTGACGGGTTCTTGATAAGATCCTTCAGAATAAGCGACAGTGGTTGGGCTGCCCGGTTGGGTGGGTGGGAGTTAAAGAAAGCCGGGGCGCACACGTGTAGCAGGGGACACGTTGCCCGGCCGCGCCCGCCCCATGCCATGCCATGCCACCGGGTTAATGCAGATGCAGGGGACGGTGGCGATGACGGGGGCCAGCCTGGTGGCTGGTGCGCGTCTTGTCGCAGCCCGGCAGCCCCCCTCGACGTGGCTCGCCCCGCGGCCCCGGCCGGCAGGCCCATCACTCCGTCGCCACATCCCACGCGCGCCGGCCGTCGTCAGCCGAAGGGAAAAGGCATCCCGCATGCGCGGGCGCGCGCTCTCCCGCTGGCCGCTGCGCCTCCCAACTCCCGGCCGCGGTCCGCGGCAGCCGGCAGTGCAGGGATAGGATAGGAATGCACCCATGCCGCCTCCTATGCGCCATCGATGGCCCGGCCGGCCTGGCTACCAAAGGCATATTACAATACCAGACGAGTGAGATGAGTAACACACTAAAACAGGGAGGCAGGAAGTCAGAGCGCCATTGAATCCCTTGTCTGGTAACGTTTGGTGCCATCCGCTCTCCGATCCGGCCCCGCGTTTGATTCCCAGACCCAGCAAGTACGCGCCAAAAAGGTTTCCTTCCTTCGCGTCAGTGATGGAGCGATAAATGGCGGAGAAATCTGGTTGCGTTGCCGCCCTCGCTCATTACTCCATCCGGCCCAGCTAACGACGATAGATGGCTGATGATTCGTGCGTGCCGGAAGCCCCGTCGAATCACCAGGCGGGACATGCCACTGTGCGCGGACCATGACGCGGCGACGTGGCTCAAGGCTTTTGATCGATCGAGTTGCCTTGCCTCCTCCCCTCCTCCGTGCACGGTGGCGTGCGGCATCATTGTTGGTGCGCTGCATCTTGCCGTGAACCGCGCCCGTGGGAGTGGGGCAGCGACGAGGCCGGGGACATTCCCAGCTACCGGCGGGGCCGCCCCTCCATCTTGTCGCTATCCTACTGCACGCCAGCAGGTGCGATGCCGGCGCTGTGTCTGGCCGTGGCAAGTGTGAGCGATTCAACCCTCCGCACGCGCTCCATCCAATCCAACTGTCGAGATCGGAGATCGATCGGACACTGTTTCCTTTCCTTGAGGCGCATGTGCACGAAGGCCAACAGTGGACGCGCCGGTTGTTTTGCGAGAAACGTCTACCCCTTTCTCCCCAGCAGAAATGGCGGGAGACCTTGCCTCTTTTTTTTCATCTGATCTGATGATGAGAGCCACCTGGAACTCGTATTATCAAGCCCAGTCGTTATTAACTAGGAGATGTCTCTATGTGTTCTAACTTTAGACCCAAGTTTGGATGTTCTCCTGCTGGGCCTGGGGGTGTCACTTTCTACATGTAGCAAGCGATGAGACCAAGCTGATTGTCAGTTTGTAGACGTGATCATGTGATGTGTGCTCTCCCGCTGCCGCGGGGCGTAATCTCCCAGATGATAGGCGTCGTAGGGCCGCTCTTTGGTCCGGTGACAATAATGCCTTGTCACCCCTTCACAATCACAGGGCTTGATGGCCTACGAACGGGTCTGCTCCTCTAAAGACCAATGAGGACTTGGCTTCAGGGATTTGGGTTACGTTTGCTGCTTAAGCTCATCCACCTGCTTCACCGCGCCGAGGGCTTGGCATGGGCACGCACTATGGGTGCGTCAGTGCGCTTGTTTGTCGACAATGGAGGGTGATCTCTATGCACAGCACTGGGAGGTCCTATAATCCTTGCACCCCTGTAACAAGACATTACCACGGTTCATTTCGGCCATGGCCGAGATACATCATTCTGGTTGGATGTGTGGACTGGTGATGACTGATGATCTCTGGCGGACCGTTTCCCTATCCTCTTCAGTCACTGCAGACTGCAGGTAGCGCAAGAGCACTGTGTGTTAGGTGATCGAGTTCGGGCTTTCTGGAACAGGCACACTCGTGTCACTCCTGTCACCCCAGGCGCAGGTCGAGCTGGATGGGGTGCAAGAAATCATCACCGAGACTGAGGAAGCAGATTGCAGACTTATAAGTCGTTTCAGCATGGCGCCTGGGGAGCTAGGCACTGCAGGGCTTTACAAACTCCTGCAACCACGTCCATTTGGAAGAACGCAGCGCCGCCCAGAGTTCAAATTTTCATTCGGTTGTTAACGCAACGGAGAATTCAGTGTCGGATTAATTTGCATCTGAAGAAAATTATGGATTCCGGCTTGTGAAGTACGTGGCCTGGCGGAAGAAACCGCTGCACACATTATCAGTGAGACCTTGTTCAGTTCGGTGGGGAAAATCCTCCTCAATCCCCTTGTTCAGAACATGCAAGGGACTTAAATTATACAACTATTTTAGCTCATGTACGATTATCCTAATATTTCGTAATAACAAGCAAATAAAAAAAAGGAGCAGCGGGATTGTGACCTCTGAAGTTGGCATGGTCATCTATGCTTAACATTTTAAAGTTGATTTTCAGGGAGCAATGGTCGCTTGAGTTGTAGAATTTTGGTCATTGTCATTTGCAGTAGCTACTTTAAATAGATACTCAAACAACTTCGTACCATGTCTCAAGACTAACCATGACAACGGAAAACAACCTAATCACAAAACAAAAAGAAGCTGCATTACTCAAGTTTATTAAAAAAATCCTAAGATCGAAAATAGAAAATAATTAAATAGAATACCAATAAAAAAAACAGACAGAAAAGAATGACCAATGAATCAATGAGGGTCGGTTTTGGTTCTGTAACTTCTCAAGATGACGATGTTCACAGCTGAACCATCCAGCGTAGCATTCCTCACCTTCACGATACGCGACTTCCTGAAAAGGTGGGCAACGGTGGACAAGCCGACGTGCCGGTCGACGGCGATCGCGATAGCGCCACCGCGTCGGACGGTGCGCTCGATCTCGGCCGCGAACCGGGACGGGAAGAGCGCGCCGGCGAGCGCGCCCGGGTCGTCCGAGAGCACAACGTCGAAGGCGCCGTCGAAGAATGGGAGGTTGTGTGCGTCCGCTTGTCGGACGAGCGGCGGGAAGTTGACGAGATCAACGGCCGTGACGTCCCCGACGCCGGCCGCGTGGAGCGCGTCCGCGGCCAGCCCCGCGCCTGAGGCGACGCAGAGCACGCGGGAGGATTCGCCGAGGAGGCGGAGACGGCGGAGCGGGACGAGAGTGGACGAGGAGAGGGCATCGCTGCGGCGGCGCCAGCGCGGGGAGGCCCGGAGCTTGGCGAGGCGGAGGTCGAGGTCCACGACGCGGCGGGATGCGGCGTCGCAGGAGGTGCGCGGGAAGGGCGCCAATGATAGGGATGAATATGTGGGCGAGCCGCTGCCTCCGGCGATGCAGTAGGAGGAGGAATGGCGGAACAGGTGCAGCAGTGCGGCGGTTGCGACGGCGGCCAGGGCGATCGACACGCGGTTCAGCAGCCGCCGGACGTGCCCGTCCATGGCCGTCGCAGGTCGGTAGGGCCTTGGGGGTCTCTGAGCCCCCGATGCGGCGAGTAATGGGCCAGGCAGTTCAGTTTGGTTCGGATGTACTACTACTACCTGGTTGGGCTAACAATTAACGGCCCAAATACAATGCGCAGCATCGCAAAAACCTCCGCCTCCCACTCCGTGCGCTCCCATGGCCATGGCCACCCCCGCCGCCTTCTACCGTACGCGCCGGCTCTTCGGCATCTTGTCCTCGGCCACTCCGTGCGCTCGGCCACCCAATTTGGCGACCGAACCCACGCCGGACCAGAAAGCGGCAGCCGTCGAGGCGGAGGCAAAGCCCAAGGCGGGCCGCAACCGCCGGAATCCCCTCGGCAAAATCTTGCGGATCATTTTCCAGGAGCGCGATCCGGACAAGCTGGTATCCCAGTTCATCGACGCGTCCACCGCGTCCTCACGCTTCCGCGACATCCACCGCGTGTACGAGGTGGCCGTGTCCCGCCTCGTTTCCTTCGGCCGCCGCGACGCTGTCGCGGCCCTCCTCGACTCACAGAAGCCCTTCCTCGAGGCCTCCAACGAGGACTTCGCCGTGCGCATCGTGCGCCTCTATGGCCGCGCCTCCATGCCGTCCCACGCCGCCGCGACCTTCCTTGCCCTTCCCCCGAAGCACAAGTCCGTCACGGCCTTCAACGCCGTCCTCGCCGCATACGTCGACACCGGCGACTTCGATTCTCTCGCCACCGCGTTCGACGAGATCCCGGCCTCTCAGAAAGCCGAACCCTCGGCCGCCCTCGATGTCATTTCGCTCATGGAGAAGTGCGGTCTGACCCCCGATATGGTATCTTTCAACTCTCTGCTTAATGGGTTTTACAACAACGGTCGCTTTGACAAGGCCGAGAAAATCTGGGAGATGATGAAGGAGAGGAATCTTCAGCCGAACGCAAAGAGCTACAATGCAAAGCTCCGGGGTTTGGTTGCTGAAGGGAGAATGGAGGATGCAGTTGCTGTGATTGAGAGGATGCAGAAGGAAGGGTCTAAACCTGATTCAGTATCCTACAATGAGCTGATTCGAGGGTACTGCAGAGAAGGGAGATTGGATGACTCCAAGAAGGTATATGAAGATCTGGTAAAGAATGGATATGCACCAAATAAAGGCACATTTGAAACCCTCATACCATGTCTTGTGGAGGCCGGGGAGCTTGATCTTGCTCTAAATTGTTGTCAGGAGATCTTTAATAGGAAGTGCAGAGTGAAATGTTCATTGCTGCAGGCAGTAGTGACCGCATTGGTTGCTGCATCTAGAGTCGAGGAGGCTAGAAGGATTGTTAAGCTTGGGTGGAAGAACAACTATCCTCCGAGGCATTTGAATATTCCAGCACTTAAGGGAAAAGACAATAATGTCGATGCTGAGACTGACTGCAATGATTCTGTACCGTATGAAGAGGGGAGTGAGGAGGAAGTGGAGTCTATAACTGCTTGATGGTGTGAGGAGGATATACTTTTGAAGGTTAGCCATTGATCTGTCATGCCCATGCACACAGTACCTGTTCTACTATTTTGTTGGTCTCTGTCATGCCGATACAAAAACACTAAGAATGCATGTAAACATGCAATCCTTTATCAAGATAGTGGATAACTTCGCTTTTGTGCTGTAATACGTTTGTAAAATAACAACTACTTATGACAAGATATTTACAGCAAATACTTGGTGCTCCCTAGAATGTTTAGCATGAGAAAAGTTTTCATGATGCATTCGAATCATAATGGCTGTTCAACGGTAGCAATCAAATGAATGATATTCAACAGTACCTATGTAAAAAGGTAATAATCTGGTCTCTAATAATACCACTGTTAGCTACTCGCTTTGTTCCAAATTGTAAGTCAGGATTGCCAAGAGGCTGCTGGATAAACTCTTCCATCAACTCGGCGCCACTACTAATGGATGAAGATCGTGGAGAAGAATACCGAATTGACTGAGCTGGATCTCCAGCTGCTTTTGTGATGCTGACGCGCAGACTGTGTTTCTGTAATCGGTGCCACAGTTTGTAGTATGTTGGGAGCTATGTTCTGAATTGTGGTCTTTCTGGCAGTTGTTGCTTTAGCTCGACTTGAAAGGGTGAAATGGTTGGCTGTTTGACTTTCTGTTGTTGCGGCTAGGTTAGTCTCTGAGTCAGAAGCTATACTTATTTGTCTTCATCGATAGAAATGTGGTTTCCTTGTTTCTAAAAAGCATAGCTTTTGCTACGCAACTACGAAAACAATATGGAAAAGTCAAGATCATTTACAATTTAGAACAAAGAGAGTACTTAGCTTTAACAAGCAAACAAGCATGTGATTCCCGCTTGACGACTTGGTATATGGTATAGTATGTGGACATTTTGGTCCCGTTCGCTTCACTGAAAAAACAAGAATACTGTTCCGGCTGATTTGTTGTGAGAAAAAACACTGTTCCGGCTAAAAAACAAACTGAAAAGTACGGATTATAAGAGAAGCGAACAAGGCCTTTATATCTCACAGGAGGCTCGAATTTACGCCCTGTTCACTTGGGCTTGTTTGGCTGATAAGCCATGGCTGAAAATACTATTGGCTAATTTGGTGTGGGAGAAAAATATTGTTCGTTGACTGAAAAAATACCGTTTATAAGCCAAACAAGTTCAAATGAACAGGGTGTTAATATGTGAACCTAGATCAGTCGCATTTTTTTTTGGTTAGTTGAGTCAAAGAGACAAACTAGTTCATAATTCTTCTCCACAGCAGGATTGATTCTTTTACAGTGATGCCTGTTTTTTTTATCTTAGTTTCATCAGACCATCTTATCCGATCAGATAACTAACCGTTAGAACAGTGAACTGTTAATTATTACAGGATGGTGCACTGAGTTCAGATTGTTGCCTTGAAGTACTGTACAGTCCTCATAGTAGAAGGAAGAGCGGGCCCTGAAAAAATGGCTCTTCCTTGTATGGTCCTTTTTTCAACTTACTTGTATGGGCCATGGCCTTCTGTCAAGTCTGTTAGGGTAGTATGTTAGTTTGGCCACTGGTTAAGACACGAAAGGTTTAAACTACCCTTCTGCTATTCCTTTCCATACCGCCGCATCCCGCATCGCATGGGACAGAGGCCGAGACCGAGCGAAACCAGAGATTGAGCGGGGAAAAAACATGAGGGGGGGGGGCGCCGACTAGACCTCCAGCCTCGGATCCGCCGGATCCACCTCGTCCGCCCCCAATTCGAGCGCTGGTCGCCGTGGAGGAGGCACCGTCGCTCTTCTGGTGGAGCGCGCGCGGCCCCGGCTGGTGGGCGGCGTGGTAGTAGGAGCCCCATCCGGTGGCCAGCTAGGCGCGGCTGGGCCATCCCGCGGCGCGGCGCAGCATGGATCCGAATACTAGTTTCAAGTTGAAAATTAAATTGTTGGGCAACAGTAAGAAGTGTAGACAAGATGTGAAATGTTTTAGCTTTGACATGGGCACGCGAAGCAAAAGAAGGCTTAGTCTTTGATTTGTGATATGCCTATTAAATTTGCTAGTTTTATGTGAGACCAATGTATGTTTGAATTTGCACTTTTGTGAGATCTTATTTATGTAAGACTGAAACTATGGTGGATTTATGTGAGGCCTAATTTATGTGAGGCATATGGTTAATTGCAATGCATTTGTGAATTTTTAGAGCACGTAATGTACTGTTATGTGTCTTATTTTCTTAATATTACTCTAAATATGTACTATTACGTGTACTTGATTAAATATTCCAAATATGGCCTACTATTATGTGTGAATTTATTTGCTTAATATTACTCCAAATATACAACAAACAAGCAAAACTCTGCAATTTATTTTTTTCGTCAAGGGCAAAACGGTTTTTTACCGTTGACTTAACACCGTCAAGTGTCAAAAACAGACGGAAGGCCATAGAAGGAATGAAAGTTCGTTTCAGGGCTATACAAGTAAGTTCAAAAAAAGGGTCATACAAGGAAGTGCCATTTTTTTCAGGGTCATACATGTAAAAAGCTCTAGAAGGTATAATTTTGATTGAAATATGGTACGTTAGTATCTATAGATAGAACGGTGAAATTAACGAGGGGGCGGTGGGAAGCGTCGACGCCACGTGTCGGTACAGAAAGTGACCAACTAATGAATATTTGTAGTTTTGCTATACGTTGTGATCGGAGGTGGCTTAGCATTCAATGACACATGATTTATACTGGTTCAGGCAACGTGCCCTACGTCCCGTTTGGGTCGGTCGGTGACTTTATTCTTGAGCCCAGGTGCTCGAAGTCTATAGTGGGGTTACAAACTAGAAGAAGAAAGATGAGGGTACCAGAGGCCCGGTCGGCTCCGGTCGGAAGGGCCGAGAGCGACGGGAACTCCGCTATGAGCTAAGTGTTCAAGCGTGTGCTTGAGATCCGAACCTGACGGTTCTGTCGTTGTGAGCTATTGGACTAATGAATCTAAAGGAACTGAGCTTCGATGATTCGGGGACTAATGTCAGGTGCACGTGGGAGGTTGCTTTGTCTTCTTTAGGAAGGGTTGACGTCGGTACCTGCAAGATACTGTTTGTCCAGAGGCATGCAAGGAGTCTCACCACGTTTACCGGGTATGGTGAATCCCGGCGCCTACAATATTGTAGGGATAAATGGTAGGTGCCTACAATATTGTTTGTGTCAGGGTGGTTGTGGAACACTGTTTCCGTAGGCGTACAGGGTTTGGTCCCTGTACCATGGTTTGACTCACGTCGCTGCTTTCTCCGTTCGTCCCTGGTTCCTTCCGAGCAGGCGTCCCCGGTCGGATGGCCCTAGTCGGCTTTGGTTGTGCCGGTCGGAGAAGAGCGGCGAGCAGGGTCCTTACGTACCCCGGTCGGAGAGACGCGGGGTCAGAGCCGGAAGATTGCTCGGGGCAGGCCTTTCGATTGGAGAGGCCGTCCGAAGGCGGCTGGAGCCCGAATCGAGCGCTCCGGTCCGGAAAGGTGGGCCGAAGTAGCTGACGAGCGGGCGTTGCTCTTCTTGGGCCGGGCCTTCCGGTCGGTTGCTAGACCGCCCCTTTGCCCTGCTGGTTTTAGACTCTCGGGTCGAGCCTTGGCGTGAAAGCCAATCCCCGAGGGACCCCGGGTTTATGAACCCGACAGGAGCCCCCGCGTCCCCGTGCGGTTCAGGCAGAACTGGCTGGGGGGGTTTTCTGCGTTGTCAGCGGGGGAGGTTTTTCTATTGTCCGGCAAGTGCGCGCGAGCGCACTCGCGTGTGTAGCCCCCGGGCGGTTCGGGCAAAATCGTCTGGGGGTGTTTTTAGCGGGCGTGTGTGCGTGTTTTTTAGTCCGAGACAGATTTTTGTTTAACCAAGGTGTCATTGTGCAGCCGTGGTTTTAGACACGGAGAATGGATTGAGACAGAACTTACTGATCCCGGCGTCGGTGCGCGCCGTGAATCGGGTGAGAAGGTTAGTTCCGGACAAACCCTGGCGTCGATGCGCGCCATGGATGGAGATAGCTTGGTTCGGATGCGACAGAGCTCTATGATCTTTGGCGTCGATGCACGCTGTGGGATCGGTCGAGGCGTAGTCGCGAGCGGACCCAGGCGTCGGTGCGCGCCGTGGATCGGAAGTTAGTTTAGTTAGTGAAGCCGTTACGCGAGTTCGGAGTCGCGATCCCAGGTTTATTGGAGCGCAGTCGGAAGTAAAGCCGTTTGAAGCCGTTACGTGAGTTTGGAGTCGCGGTCCCCGGTTTATTGGAGTGCAGTCGGAAGTGAAGCCGTTTTGAAGCCGAAGCGTAGTTAGTTGGTTAAAGATCGGACGAGGCGATGCTCGCGGATCCAGGCGTCGGTGCGCGCCGCGGGACCGGGCGAGTCGGAGTCGTGGATCTGGCGAGTTCGAGCTCGTTGTCCTTGGTGTTTTTCTTGAGCCCTCGGGCCCTATCGGGCCTTCGTGGGGTCGATGTAAGTTATGTGCGTTACCCCATCCGGTTCCTCACAACCGAAGGGGCTAAGTTTCGACGCTTGTCCTGATCGCTCGGGCTCTAAGACTAGCTCGATGAGTTCGCTAACAGGTGTGATCGAGTGGAATCCGGGTTCGTCGTTCGTGACGGGGTCGGCATAGCCCTCTTATGACATTCCACTAGTCCTTTACCTGCAACCCGACAGATGCCTAAGTCGTTCCAGAGACCGACCCGGGTGGCCTAACGGCCTCTCCTTCGATGGAGATTCTGTGGGCCTGGCGAGAGGTTCAGGATCGAACGAGAAGGTTGAGATGACCCGGTCTGCCGGACCGGGCTAGGGCCGCACAGTGCTCATCTATGGTTTTCTCCCCTGGCTCTGTTGGTTGCTCATGTCGAATGAGGCAAACCGCTGCTTCGTGACGCAACACGGAGCGTTGTGATGCATTTCGCTGCACGTGCGATGCTTAGTTCCCGAGCCCCCGGGCGGTTCATGCCCTAACCGTCCGGGGGGTTTAGGCGTATGGAATGAAATGCCCATGTGGATGTATGAAATGATTTATAATGAAATAGAGGGGGTTTTGATAGTGTTTACCTTGACGACTGGAGTGATGGGGTTCGAAGAGCTCCAATCGGAAATGTCCGACCAAGACCCGTGCTCGTCGTTTGAGACGGAGTCGGCATGGCCTATATGAGGCATCCCTTTGCTCCTTACCTATTACTTGGTGCCTATCCTGGGTGATTTGATCGACTCAGGGGGGTCCGATGGTCTCTCCTGGCGAAGATTTCTTTTTGGTTTTTCCTAGGCCTGGCCTAGGGAAGCGGGGAGACGCCCGCATGCGGTGACGCTTCGGTTCTTGTGCCCGTCGCGTGGTAGTGGTTGATCGTGCGGTAGTGGTGGGCCATGACCAGGCCACGTCCCTTCTGATCAGGAGCTGCTCCGTCGGACTGAGCACGTCTCATCGGTCAGGGCATGTCTTATCTGCATTAAATGGAAAAAGAGAGAGATTTTCCCGCTCCGTCGTTCTGCCTTCCCCGATCGGCGCGTCCTTCCCTAACCGTTGTTTTCCTTTTCCTTAAGTAGGAGAAGTGATGGGGTTTTCGTCCTGTTCTTTTGCCTATTCTTCCTCTGCCGCCGCCTTCCTTTCTCCTTCTTGTCGTGAGCGTTCCTGAGAGCCGCGGTGGTTTCTAGGAAAGAAAGGGGAGAGAGCGAGGGAGGAGAGGAGAAACTCACCGATCCTTTTTGCGATCCGAAGTGAAAATATCGGACTAGAGGTCATCCAACATGAGGAATTCAGTGCTGGAGGCCTTCGTCAAGAAGGGGTTCTTGTCGCCACGGGAGGTGGCGCACTGGATGGTCCCTGGAGGGGAGGAGTTCCAGCAAACCTCGTCCCGATGAGGTGGTTTCTTTCCTTACCTTCCATGAGCGCGGATTAGGATACCCCGCGCATTGGTTCCTGCGTGGGCTCCTCAACGAGTGGGGTTTCAAACTGCAGCACCTCAATCCGATGGGGGTGCTGTACATCGCTGGTTTCATCACCGTCTACGAGGCTTTCCTCGGGATGGAGCCGCACGCGGATTTCTTCCGGTGGCTCTTCTCCCCGAGAGCCTTGACGGTGGGAGGTTTCGCCCTACAGAGGAAGCCAAACATGGGAGATTCGTACCCCGCGTACTCCCCCTGTGACTCCAACCGGAGGTGGCACGGGGAGTGGTTTTACATCTGGAATCCGGTGGAGGCGCTATTTCAAGCATTCACCGGTGGGAGGCCAGAGAAGCAGAAGAGTTGGTCATGGGGTTGCGCCCGCACGGAGAGGCACAAGGTGTAGGTCATCGAGGAGGAGCTGCGGAAGCTCGTAAGGAGCGGCCTTGACGGGGTGTGGGTGTTCCACACCCTGTTCTGTCGCCGGGTCACGCCGTTGGCGGAAAGGACGCGGCCGATGTGAATGTACGGTGGCCGGTCGGATCCGGACTGTGCGTCATCGGAGGACCTGCCAGACGACGAGGTCTGGAGTCGCCTTGGCCGGGTGCTGCAGCTGCGGCCGAAGGGTACGGTTGTGGGGAAACCCATACCGTTCAATGCTTCGGTCGTGTCCAAACTGGTATGATCCCTTATTTTGTTCATGTTTCTTCCTCTGCTTCTCTTGTTTCTTGATACTGAGTCGTCCGTTCCGTAGGGGCTTGAAAGGTACGAGTCCCTGCCGCACCTTCCTAAGGGACCGGAGGGCAGGGCTTGGCAGGCCGCCTAGAAGGAGGCGGCAGACGCCCGGAAGAAGGAGAGGACCAGGGAGGTTTGGCGAAAGGAAGAGAAGAAGAAGGAGGTCGCTCGGCGCGTGAGGGCCGGGGAACGTCGGAGTGACGTCGAGTCAGAACTCGCGTCGAACGATCCTACATATGTGGATGACATGGTCTTCTCCGATGAGGAGGGGAGTCAGGAGGTCGTTGTGACCTCGATGGAGCATTGCGGCCCTACGACGACGTATGCTGGTGACGGATAGGAGGTCGCGCGGCGCGTGGCGGTTCCCGCGTCGAGGAAGTGCGCAGCGAGCGCGGACGTTGTTGGCGAGCGGGCGGCGAAGCGGATGCGGTCACCGCACCCCTCAACAGTGTCGCTGGTTCCGTCGCCGCCTATTGTGGATGTGGCAGAACAAGGCGGGCGGTCCGAGGAGTGGACTGGCACCCGTTCATCACTGGGGTCGGTGACGGCGCGTGACTTACAGCCAGGGATGGCCCTTCTCGCTGTGGCCGCAGTCGAGTAAGCCGGTCGGTCTGAGGAGCAGACCAGCGCCCGTGCGCCGTGTGACTTGCAGCCAGCGGATGTTCCGCTAGTGGCTCCGGTCGGGGAGTCCCGAGCCAGGGGTCGTGGCGACCCACAGGTCGGGCAAAAGCCGGTAGGAATGACTCCACCCCTGGCTGAAGTAAGGGAGCATGGGTCGCAGTCTGGGAGCGGGCCTCGTCGTATAGGCCCGTCGACGTTGAAATGTGCCTTCAGAGTTGTGCCGCTTGCCTCGCGGTACATCTTTCTCCGTTTCCTTTCGGTCCTTTCCTGGCTGAGGTTTTGTTGGAGTGTGACATACCTGTACCTTCTGCCAGTGGCCTGAGGATGCCAGGGCCGAGCATCGCCCCAACTCCAGTGCAGGAGACCTAGAAGCCCATCCTGCAGCGTGTTGCAGCGAGCGAGGGGGGCAGCAGGGTGGCGGCGACAGTATTGGTGGTGATCCCGGTGCCCATGGCGGGGTTACGTCGGAGGTAACTCTCGCCGCCCCTCCTCCGCTGATCGCGGTGGAAGAGATGAGGGAGGGCGAGCTCCCTATCTCACCGGGTGGAGGGACGCACGGCGTGTCCTTGCCATCAGAGCCGAAGGCGCTGGAGGGAAGGGTGGTCGGGATGGAGTTGGGACACCCGGTGGCGTCCCATGCGAATGAGGTGGTGGAGATCCCGTCTGATGATGAGGCGGATATCGCGGCGAGGCCCTCGGTGTCCCCGCGGGAGCGGGCGGTGTTGCGGAAGCTGGCGATGGTCCAGTCGGAGGCTGGGCCCTCCGGTGGTTTGCCGGAGGGTGACCTAGGGTGGCCCTACCTTGAGGACCCATCGAAGGCGCGGTTTGCCCTCTGGGATTCCTGAGAGTGTCAGCTCTGGGATATCTTTGGGGGGGCAAGGGCACGCCGCGGTGTCCGAGCTCACCAAGCTATCCACGAAGCTCGAGAGCACCCAGAAGCAGGCTCAGTTCGCTCGACAGTTGGTTGAGGTCGACCTGTAGCTTGCCGTGGAGGTGAGTTTCTGGTACTTGTCCTTGCCTTTTGAATCTTTTGTCGGTTGTTTTTAGCATGCTTGTTTTTCATAGGAAATAAGGAAGATATCATCCCACAAATCTTACTTCCTCTAGATGGAACATGTCTGGATGGCCAAGCTTGAGCGTCGGGTGGAGTCCGCTTGTCGTGAGTCCTAGGTCCGAGCGGTCGAGGCGCGGGCAGAGGGGCAGCGTGCGGTGGAGCGGGCGACTGCTGCCGAGCGAGGGCTCGAGGCGGCGAAGGTCCGCTAGGAGGAGACTGAGGCGGGGCTACGGACATCCCTGGCGAACACCGAGGCGGCGCTTCAAGAGGCCTTGGCGGCCCTTGAGCCGGAGCGGGCCACCCTAGAGTTAGCACAGAAGGCCCTGGAGGCGGAGCAGAGGGCCCTGGTCAGAGGTGGATCAGGAGGTGGTCGTGCTCCGGGGCCAGGTGATGGGGACGGAGGACATGAGCGCCCGGCTGCACGAGCAGGTGGCTCAGCGGGCAGAGGATCTCTCCACCCTTGAGGCCTCTCGCATCGATGCGTACCTTTTTTGTTTTCTCGTGGTGTTAATTTTTCCCTCAGCCTGTTTCTGAGTTTGTGACCCTTCTTCCAGAGCTAGGTGAAAAGGTGAAGGCGCTGGAGCGAGACCTGGAGGCGACCAAGGCGAACTTCAGCTAGAATGCCGAGGAGCTGGCCAAGTCCCGTGAAGAGCGACGTGCTCTCAAAGGGGATCTTGACCAGATCCACAACATTGCCCGGCTTGTCGTCTCGAAAGTCTTCGAGTTAGCGCCCAGTACCGGCGCGCCCGTGGTCTAGCTGGCAGAGGTTTCGGATGTGGTCTGGGACCTTGTCAGGAGCGAGCTGTTCTACGGAGCATCGAGGGTGCTGACCTCGGTGGCGACGCACCACCCGAACCTAGACTTCGCCGCTATCTGTAGTGGGTATGCTGATGGTCTGAGCATGGAGGACATCCAAGCAGTCGGGGAGAGCTTGCTGCCGTACGCGCGGTCGGTGTCAGAGCAAGTCTCCGCCGAGTGGGTGATGGACGTTCGCCGTCAAGACATGGCCCGAAGCATGCGTGGAGAGGACACTTCCAAGCCTGCGGATAGCCCAGAGCCTAGTTTGGGGGGGGGTGTCGCCTCGGCCTCGACCGAGCCGAACGTCGTGTCGCCGGGGAGTGAGCAGCCAGCGCCTTTGTCGGTTGTGCCGCCAGCAGATGCCGTCGGGTCGGTTTAATAGCTTGCAGAATATAAGTAGTTAGTAAATGTAAAAAGTTTAAGTTCGTGGGGAAGCCCCTGTGTAAAACGTTCGTGTGTGTTTTAATGACTACAATCGATTTTTGTTTTTGTGATGGAGTTGCTCCTTTCGGGGAGGTCTTCCCTTTCGTTCCTTAGTTTTCCCTTAGCGTAATTTTGTTTTTTATTTCTTTCTTTCTCGTACCTGCCCATTTGTCCCGTAGGCTGCAACCTTGTGAGCCCGGGGCGTGGCCCGCAAGGCTCGGCTGCTCGGAACCATAGGAAAAGGCGGGGTGTGATCAGTCGGAATGTTTTAAAGCAAAGCTACGTAAGGCAAATCAAAAGAACGAATTGCCCTTCTGTTTGGGTAGGAAGGAGTTTTCTCCATATGAAAGTAAAAGAGTACTCAAAGTAAAAACAAAATGGAGGGGTAGTAGAGCCCCCTAGTGGAGCCCCCGAGCGCACCGAGCCGAAAAGTGTTCGGGTCGGGGTGCTCTTACAGGAGCGTCTGCTAAGTAAATAATGGTAAGACTAAAACTTTAGGGAAAAACGACATAGCTGTTCTAGGGCATTCGGAAAGAGCGTTGTTGCTGTTGTCCTTCAGTCGGTAGGCGTCCGGTCGGATCACTTCATCCTCTAGTCATCTGGATCCTTGCCCGCTATGCCTCTTTCTTTGTTTGCTGCCTCTTCACCTTTTTCTTTCCTTGGCCTGCTAGTCTACCTCAGCAGACGCTTGAAGAGCTGGCAGTCCTTGTAGAGATGGTTGACGGGATAGTTGTGGTTGGTGCATGGGCTCTCCATGAGCTCGTGAAAGTGGCCCAGAGGGTCTTGCTGGGGCTGAGTGCCCGCATACTCCGCCGCAGCGACCAACGCGGAGTTGGCCGGTCGGCGGCGATCCTTTCTGTTCTTTTTTCCCCTCTGCGTGGAGGGGCCCTCGTCTTGATCCAGGCATTTGGCCTTACCTTTGCTGTGGCCCCCATTGAAATGCGGTGAGAACGACGCTTGCTAGGGGAGTTGGGCAAAGGTTGGTGGTCCCGGGCCATCAGTGATGGGACTCCGGTCATCGCTGCACGTGCCTTGGTTTGGTCCGCGCCGCGCGTAGATAGGCGGTTGGTGTGGAGCGGTTGTCAGGTTAAGACGAGGCGCCGTTGTCAGCGGCTGTTGCGGTGGCGGGGTGTAGTGCCCCATCTGCTGCGTCCCTATTCCCCGGACGGGGAGCGAGGTCGCGAGTCGGCGTCGCGATACGGAGCACTCCGCTTGGTGAATGGCGGCGGTCTCCACCAGTGCTCGGAGGTTTTGGTGGATCGCCTATTCACGAGGGTCATTCGGCTTGGACAGGCTGTGCAGGAGCATTGCCATGGCGGCAATGTTCTGACTGGCCTGAGCGAACAACGGGGGATCGATCCCCCTAACTGGGGTGTTGCGCTGGCCCTGACGGGCGTGACCCCGAGCGTCGTTCGCCAGTCTATGCGCATGGGGCGCAGTGTGGCGCGCCAAGTGTGCTGGCGTGGTTGGTGGCTGATGCGGCTACTGTCATCGTAGATCCTCCCCGTGCTCTCGTGTGAGCTTGGGGGCCTCCGTATGAGGGCCCGAAGGGGCATGAGTCCATGAGGACTCCATTGCCCTCAGCGGCTGTTCCGGAGCATCCATCATGGCGCACTCTCGGGACAGACGGTGGCTGGGTGCCACGTCGCTGATGCTGGAGCCGTCACTCCCGATGTCGTCGTCCATGATGTCGAGGAAACAGGTGGGACCATAGCTCGCCATCCCCACAAACTCAGACGTGAGAGGAGGCGGCGCCATAATCTTTTGGAGCCCCCGAGCATACGCGTCCATGGGAGACACGAGGCCATAGGGGAACCGGTCGTACGGTGGTCGCGACAGGGACAACGGCAGCCCTCCAGGTATTTGGCGGAAGATAGAATGTAGTAAGTAAAGAACGGCATGTATATTACTCACAACAGGGTTTGAGTCGAGAGTTTGCTCGAAATGAAGCGTAGATGCCGCGCCGTTGAGGTCACGTGTCCCAGAGTGGATGGAGGACGTCTCTCCGACGGGTGCCGGGTCACGAGTCTCCTCGCGGAGGTGGAGTACACCGAGCCGGTCGGTGATGAAGTCTAGACTTCCGAAGAGGAAGGCCTGGGATGGCTCAAAAATGGGTGGAACCCACATCCCCAAAGGCGAGAGTGCGGGATACTCCAGCGAGCTGAAGTGAATCGTATCGCCCGAGCCCGTCACGGCAGGGGTGGTGAAAAAATGGGCCATTCGATGACCAAAAAGTGTTGAACGTACAGTGTCTTCCCCACGGACGTCGCCAACTGTCGGTACAGAAAGTGACCAACTAGTGAATATTTGTAGTTTTGCTGTATGTTGTGATCGGAGGTGGCCTAGCACTCAATGACACAGGATTTATACTGGTTCAGGCAATGTGCCCTACGTCCAGTTTGGGTCGGTCGGTGACTTTATTCTTGAGCCCAGGTGCTCGAAGTATGTAGTGGGGTTACAAACGAGAAGGAGAAAGATGGGGGTACCAGAGGCCCGGTCAGCTCTGGTCGGAAGGGCCAAGAGTGACGGGAACTCCGCTATGAGCTAAGTGTTCAAGCGTGTGCTTGAGATCCGAACCTAGCAGTTCTATCGTTGTGAGCTATTGGACTAATGAATCTAAAGAAACTGAGCTTCTATGATTCGGGGTCTCTCCTGCTGGGGTGAGTGCATCCCCTTTTATAGATGAAGGGGATGGCTTTACAGGTGAGAGGGAGAGGGTATGGATGCTTTTAAGCCTTGTTGCCCACGCCGACAAGGAGTGGATAATGGTAGGTGCCCACAACATTGTTGATGTCACTGTAAAATGTTAGGTGCACGTGGGAGGTTGCTTTGTCTTCTTCAGGAAGGGTTGACATTGATACCTGCAAGATACTGTTTGCCCAGAGGCATGCGAGAAGTCTCACCACGTTTACCGGGTATGGTGAATCCCGGCGCCTATAATACTGTAGGGATAAATGGTAGGCGCCTACAATACTATTTATGTCAGGGTGGTTGTGGAACACTGTTCCCGCGGGCGTACAAGGTATGGTCCCTATACCATGGTTTGACTCGCGTGCTGCTTTCTCTGTTCATCCCTGGTTCCTTTCGAGCGAGCGTCCCCGGTCGGATGGCCCCAGTTAGCTTTGGTTGCGCTGGTCGGAGAAGAGCGGCGAGCAGGGTCCTTACGTACCCCGGTTGGAGAGACGCGGGGTCGGAGCCGGAAGTTGGGCTCGGGGCAGGCCTTCCGATTGGAGAGGTCGTCCGGAGGCGGCTGGAGCCCGAATCGAGCGCTCCGGTCAGAAAGGTGGGCCGAAGTAGCTGACGAGCGGGCATTGCTCTTCTTGGGCCAGGCCTTTTGATCGGTTGCTGGACCGCCCCTTTGCCCTGCTGTTTTTAGACTCTCGGGTCGAGCCTTGGCGTGGAAGCTGATCCCCGAGGGACCCCGGGTTTATGAACCCGACACCATGTGTCATCCCGATGTCGACCCATAGGTAAGTTTATGAGCTAGAGCTTGGCGAGGCGGATGTGTCTGAAAGGTCCTAATATGGCTAGAAGGGGGTGAATAGCCTATTTAAAAATCAACAAGATCACTAGAGCAATGTGATTTGTATAACAAATAGCGAAATACAAACTTGCTCTAGCTCTACAAGGGTTGCAAGCCACCTATCTAACAATTCTAGTTACTATGATCACTAGGCACATAATTTGCTAAGTCACTACCCACTAAGAGCTCTCACACTTGCTACACTAAAGAGCTCCACTAGATGAACTTAAACTACAAGCAAGCTCTCAATTCTAGCTACACTAAAGAGCTTGCCATAACTAGTTTGTGGGAATATAAATAAGTGAGTAGGATGATTATACCGCCATGTAGAGGAGTGAACCAATCACAAGATGAATACCAATTCAATCATCGGGAGAATACCAAGGGGCAAGAGACAACTGATTTTTCTCTCGAGGTTCACGTGCTTGCCGGCACGTTAGTCCCCGTTGTGTCGACCAACACTTGGTGGTTTGGCGGCTAAGAGGTGTTGCATGAACCACGTTCACACAATTGGACACTACAAGAACCTACCCACAAGTAAGGTAACTCGATGACACAAGCAATCCACTAGAGTTACCTTTTGGCTCTCCGTCGGGGAAGACACAAGACCCCTCACAATCACCGGGAGATGGCCATGAACAATCATCAACTCATGCCAATCCACCTCCGCTGCTCCAAGCCATCTAGGTGGTGGCGCCCACCAAGAGAAACAAGAAATCCACAGCCGCAACGATCCCCAAGTGCCACTAGATGCAATCACTCAAGCAAATGCACTCGGAATCGCTCTCAATCTCACAATGATGATGAATCAATGATGGAGATGAGTGGGAGATGTTAGCTTAGGCTTACAAGGATGTCAAGCATGTTAAAGTGCCAAGAGAGTGAGCCTAAGGCCGGCCAAAGTCTATTTATAGCCCCCAAGAAAATCCAACCATTACTCTCCTTGGAGTCGACCGGATTCAGTGACCGGACGCTACCAGCGTCCGGTTGCACTTGCTAGCCAACCACAATGCACCACGGCGCCCTCATTCAAATTCGACCGTTGCCACCTTCGCGCACCCGCACATGCTAATGATAGGACGTGCTGCTCGAGCGACCAGACTCAAGAACAAGCTAGCATAAGATCGACTCCAGTAAGGTACCAGAGGTGATTTTTCTTGACCATACGCGTCAGGTCCTAGGCGACCGGATGTGCCGGTGAGTCCAGTCCTCGCAGTGCCTTCAACCACGCCGATGTCAGTGTACGTCAGCACTTGACCTGACGCGGCCCCTACGCGTCTAGTCGTGCTAAGTCACCAACCTCCCACAAGTGACAGACGCGCAGGTGGCAATGTTCGGTCGCTCCTCGGCCCTCTTGGCCAGCTGTGCTTCCTCGTTTATAAATGACCAGACGCACCGGGGTGAGTCCGGTCACCCCACGACCAGCGTCCGGTCGTGGACTTCTTCCTCTTTTTCTTTTTCTATGTCCACAACCACTTCGCCCTTGCTTCCAACTTGCTAACTACAAAGTGTAGAACTTGTGTGCATGTGTGTTTGCATTTTTCAAAACATTTTACAAGGGTCAAAGTTAGCACACTAGGTTCCTTAATGCATATGCAAGAATCATGTCACCTAATGGCACTTGATAAACCATTTAGCCAAAGATTTCTCCTCTTTATAATACGGCTATCGATCCTAAGTCACTCATAGCCTCTATGGTGTCTTGAGTGCAAAACAAAAGCCTATCATATACCTTTGCCTTGATCTTCTTGGTTTTTGTTTTTCTCTTTCTTCTTTTCCAAGTTGAGCTTGATCATCATCAACACATGTCCACCTTCATCACCATGGACCTCATCTTGCTCAATCACTTGGATTGGACCACCTTTTCTAATTCACACAGTTAGATCAAAGGTTAGTCCTAGGTTTCATCAATTATCCAAAACCAAACTAGGGCTTTCACTGTCGCAAGACAGCAAGAGCTGCACCGGAAGAGAGCTAGAGGAGGGAGACCGTGATTTTCGAATCAGCGCTTTCCTAGCGATCGTGAGTGTGACATCATCCGCGACCCCAATCTAGATCACCATAATCAGTGATCTTGATCTGTTGCGCCAACGGTCGCTTTAGCCACGACGTTCATGCCTCGCCACCGACCTGCAGTTGGTGCTAGACACTGCAAATCGGCAGTTAACCGCTCTGGCGCCCTCGACCATAGATTTCCCCTAGGGATTTGAGCGTCGCTTAGATTGTCCTGGGTCAAAATTTCACCTATGCCTGTGCCTATGCTAACTTACACGTAGTGCTCCATTGTTTTTCTGCCCCCTGATCCGGCTACTTTTGGTGATGGAAGGAGGAGGCGGCAAGGGAAAGGGGGTGTCAGCACTAACCCTAATGTGATGGACCTGCTACGACGCTTAAACCTCATGGAGGAAGAAGAGGCGGTTGTTGTGGACTTTTCTGATGATGAGGACGAGGAGGAACCTCTACCGGTGGAGTGGGTGATTGTGGGGAAAGTGCTCTCCTCAGCGTCGGTTCATGTGAATACAGTGAGGTCGGCGATGAAGCCGGCATGGGGGAACCTGGTTGGCCTCAAACTCCGAGCGATCGCGAGGAAGAGCTACAACCTGTTCGTGGCAGAGTTTGGCTACCGCGCGGACATGGATCGGGCTCTGGCCGACACGCCTTGGATGGTGGGAAGGTATGCGGTTATCCTACAAGAATATGATGAGAAGCTTAGTGAATCGGAGATCATTTTTTATCAGATGGAGGTGTGGGTGCGCATCTTGAATTTGCCATTGGGTTGGATGAATCGGATGAGAGGCGCTAGGGCCATGAATCTGATTGGCAACGTGGTGAAGATGGATGTGGACGCAGATGGCAAGGCTAGCAGGGCGTTCCTTCACGCCCAAGTGGCCATTGAGATTGACAAACCGGTGCGGCGAGGTGTTCTCCTCTATATGAGCAGGACGGAAGAACCACGCTGGTTTTAGGCTCAGTATGAAAAGCTTTTGTATTACTGCTTTGCGTGTGGAGTGATTGGTCACTCGAAGATGGAATGCCAACATCCTGTGGCCCGGGATGAGTATGGCAAACTGCCATATGATGTCCAGCTCTGGGCGCAGTAGAATCATTTGGAAGTGGATCGTCTTTGGCTTCTAAACCCCTCGGGACACATTTCAGCAAGTCGAGTGAGACAAGATCCTTGGTGGGTGATGATGGATCACGCCACTCATCTGACTTTGTAGGCGAGACTAAGGATCAGGAGGTTTAATCTCCTCTCAAAAAACAAAGCACAGGTATCTCTGTGGAAGAGAGGATGAGAAAGGGGGTGATCAGGCAACTTGACATGGATGTTCAGGGATCCGGCCAATAGCCTAGGAAGAGGAAGTCAAAAACAGGTCCGGCTCTGCACACCCCAAACCTGAATGTGCCAGTCGGGTCGAATGCTATCGTTCCTATTGGACTAGTGAACTCAAGGGTGTACTAGCTAGACATGGGGACAGAGAGCAGTAGTGGTGGGAATCTGGAGGAGTCTCTGAAGAAGCAAAGGCAGGGAAGTCTTACAAAAAATGCACGATCGGCAGCGGCTGCGAAGGATAGCCCCCACCGAGCATAATGAAAATCATAAGTCTGAACTACCGGGGCTTGGGGCACCCCAAGGCAATTTGAGAGCTCCGTAGGTTATGCGAGCTACATCTCCCTTGGATGGTCTTCTTGTCGGAGACTAGGTTTTTTAACAACAATGTGGATGACCTGATCAGAGCCCTGAATATGGCCGAGGGATATGGCGTTGGATGCTTTGGTCGGGGAGGAGGATTGGCTTTGCTATGGAGTCAGGAGGTGGAGGTGAAGCTAGAGAGCTATGACAAACTTCACATTGATGTCACAGCTCAACTAGTTTCGATGCGGGGTGTGGAATGGTGGTTTACAAGCTTCTATGGAGAAGCTAGGTGGGAATTGCGATATCGTAGTTGGGAACTACTGAAACTGCTCAGAACAAAAAGTGATCTACCATGGTTCTGTGCGGGAGATTTTAATGAGGTGCTACACGCTAGTGAGCAGATTGGTGGGCAAGGTCGCATGGAACGTCAGATGGAAGGCTTTAGAGAGGCAGTGGAGGAGTACGGTTTTGTGGACCTCGGTTTCATTGGGTTGCCCTACACTTGGGATAACAGGCAACCAGATGGTACCAACATAAAATGTCAACTGGACAGGGGGTTTGCAACCACTGGCTTTCTGAATATTTTTTTGTCAGTCAAGATTTGGCACGTCCAAACAATGGAATCCAACCACTGTTGCCTAGTTTTGGAATGTGAGAAAGATGTGCATCGAAGGAGATGGCAATGAGCTTTCCACTATGAAAACATGTGGCGGAGGGATCCAACATATCAGTGAGTCATTGAGGAAACATGGAGTAGACTGAACAACCTAGCAGATATGAGGGAGTTGTCGCTAAAGTTGGGTACTGTGACAAGCACTATGAAGGAATGGGATCGCTCCACCTTTGGGTTGGTCCGTTAGGAGTTACGGAGGCTTCGACAAGAATTGGAGGAGGTTAGGGGCTCATCTCTCTACTCGGTCCCAACCAAAAGGGAACGCCACCATATGTCGAGGATTTTTGAACTTCTGTCGAGAGAAGAGATTATGGAAAGCAGCGTGCCCGCATCGATTGGCTCAAAGAGGGGGATAGGAACACTGCATTTTTTGGTCTAAGTCGAAAGAGCGTGCATGCATCAACCGGATCACGGCCTTGAAACGAGCATATGGCTCCATTACGACCACCAAGGAAGCCTTGGAGACCACAACTTTGGAGTTCTATGCTAACCTATTTACTAGATAGAAAGTGCTCGATCCAGGACCAATCCTGGAGCACATGGTGGAAAGGGTCACGCCGGAGATGAATGAGGCGCTTCTAAAATCTTACATGGTGGAAGAAGTGAAACGTGCGACGTTTATGATGGGAGCAAATAAGGCCCTGGGTTCAGACGGATTGACCGTTGGTTTCTATCAATTCCATTGGGAGACTTTGGGCCCGGGGATCATAGCCGCGGTGCTTGAATTCTTGAATGGTGGTGCCTTACTAGAAACTATCAATAGCACCACCATTGTTCTTATCCCGAAGGTGAAAACCCACAGGAGATGAAACAGTCTAGACCTATTTCATTGTGCAATGTGATCTACAAGATCTGCTCGAAGGTGTTAGCAAATTGCTGAAAGGTCCTAATGGCTAGAGGGGGGTGAATAGCCTATTAAAAATTTCTACAACAACACTTAGCAAACCGGTTAGACAATTATGAGGCAAAACAAGTGTTGCGCTAGCCTATTAAAATTGCAAGCCATCTATCACAACTCTAGTTTCTATAGTCTTTATCCACACAATGGCTATGTAACTACACTAAGTTAGTGTGCTCTCAAAGGTTAACTAAAGAGCCACACTAACCAAACTAACAAGCTCTCACGATAAGCTACACTAAAGAGCTTGACAACTAGTTTACGGTAATGTAAAGAGATAGAGCAAGATGGATATACCGCCAAGTCAAAAAATGAACCAATCAATCACAAGGATGAATACCAATCACCTCGGAATCAAATAATGACACAATGATTTTTACCGAGGTTCACTTGCTTGCCGGCAAGCTAGTCCTCGTTGTGGCGATTCACTCATTTGGAGGTTCACGAGCTGATTGACATCACCCGCCAAACCCTCAATAGGGTGCCACACAATCAACACAAGATGAGGATCACACAAGTCACGAGCAATTTACTAGAGTACCTTTTAGCTCTCCGCTAGGAAAAGGTCAAGAACCCCTCATAATCACCAGAATTGGAGTCGGAGGCAATCACCAACCTCCGCTTGATGATCCTCACTGCTCCAAGTCGTCTAGGTGGCGGCAACCACCAAGAACAACAAGCGAATCCCGCAGCGAAACAGGAACACCAAGTGCCTCTAGATGCAAACACTCAAGCAATACACTTGGATTCTCTTCCAATCTCACAAAGATGATGAATCAATAATGGAGATGAGTGGGAGGGCTTTGGCTAAGCTCACAAGGTTGCTACGTCAATGCAAATGGCCAAGAGTATAAGCTTGAACCGGCCATGGGGCTTAAATAGAGAGCCCCTATAAATAGAGCAGTTGGCTCAATTATTGGGCTGACTGCGGGATGACCGGACGCACCAGTCGTGTGCACCGGACGCGTTCGGTCGCTGCCTGACCGCCACATGTCCCATTCAAATGAAGTAGCCGTTGCTGCCACGAGTACCACACTCAACTGCGACCGGACGCGTCCGGTGTGGATCACCGGACGTAGGAAACTCAGTGTCCAGTCGAGTCCAGAGAGCTCCTAGAACCGCTCTGGGACGACTGGACGCGTCCGGTCACACCGGACCGGACGTAGGAGACTCAGCGTCCAATCGAGTCTAGAGAGCTCCCAGAGCCGCTCTGGGCCGACCGGACGCTCCCAGAGTCTGATCAATTATAGCACTGAAACCCGAGAGTGCGACCGGACGCGTCCGGTCGCTTCTCTACAAACCTAAACCGAGCTAACTCACATTGACTGGATGCTGAACGGTAACTCCTCAGCATTCGGTTGCTCCACTGAGCCAGAGTCCGATCGTTAATATCAGACGTGTTCGGTCGCCATACCGGATGCGTCCGATCACTCTGTGACCAGCGCGACTAACTCCTTTTCAACTCTATCTTCTTCACCCTTGCTTAAATATGCCAACCACCAAGTGTATCACATTGTGCACATGTGTTAGCATATTTTCATAAACATTTTCAAGGGTGTTAGCACTCCACTAGATCTTAAATGTAAATGCAATGAGTTAGAGCATCTAGTGGCACTTTGATAACCGCATTTCGATACGAGTTTCACCCCTCTTAATAGTACGGCTATCGAATCTAAATGTGATCACACTCGCTAAGTGTCTTGATCACCGAAATGAAAAAGGCTCCTACCACTTATACCTTTGCCTTGAGCCTTTTATTTTTCTTTTACTTCTTTTCTAAGTCCAAGCATTTGATCATCACCATGGCAACACCATCATCATGTCATGATCTTCATCTGCTTCACCACTTGGAGTAGTGTTACTTATCTCATAATCACTTTGATAAACTAGGTTAGCACTTAGGGTTTTATCAATTCATCAAAACCAAACTAGAGCTTTCAATTGCCTAAGACTATTTCTTGATGATGTCGTGGCAGAGGAACAAAGTGCATTTGTCCCAGGAAGGCTCATAACTGACAATGTCCTAGTAGCTTATGAGTGCACACACTACCTTCAGAGAAAGAAAGGGAAATCAGGTGCCTGCGCAATAAAACTTGATATGGCAAAAGAGTACGACCGTATTGAATGGGATTATTTATGAGTGATCATGCTAAAACTAGATTTCAATGAGACATTTCTCTCTCTTGTGATGAGGTGCGTGACGTCGGTTTCGTTTTCTATTAAGATTAATGGAGTTTTGTCCAGTGTTTTCAGCCCATCAAGGGGTATACGGCAGGGGGACCCGATCTCACCGTACCTTTTCTTGCTGTGCGCTTATGGATGAAAACGGTACGGATATTTATTCGACCGTCCGTTCGACTGAACAAATATGAACACTTATCTGGATAGTTACTCGGATATCCGTAATTTTTTCGGATACGGATACTAAAATGGATATCTTAGGCGGATATCAAATACGGATGTAATATCATCGATATCCGGCGGATATCGGATAATCCGGTTAAGTATCGGATATATCCGGATATTTAAAAACGGATATTATCCGGATATTATTCAAACGACCTTGGATGGAGAAATGATCAAAATAAAAATTGTAGATCTCAAAAAGTTATGAAACTTTGTTGTTTACAACTTTTTCGTTTGAAATCATTTAGTGCTTCAAAATTTAAACCGTCCAAACTTTCTCAAATGGAAAACTAGTTTATAGACGTCAAAATTTAAAAATCACAAATTTGAACCATCCAAACTATCTCAAATGGAAAGTTGACCAGAACAATAATTGTAGATCTTGATGAGTTGAACAAACTTGGTATTCAAAACTTTTCAATTTAAAGTCATTTAGAGTTCATAATACTAGAGTCAAAGTATTGTTTTTTCATTTGACCAAATTTGACTTGGTCAAACTTGCTCAAATGAGACACTAAATGACCTCAGATGAAAAAACTCTGAATACTAAGTTTGATCATCTTATCAAGATCTACAATTGTTACATAGCTCATTTTCCCATTTGAGAAAGTTTTATCAAACACTAATCACAAATTCTTGAATCTCATATAGACTTTCTGAAACTATGTCACACACTTGTGAAATTTGAACTATATTTTATTCAAACTTTCTCAAATGAAAAAATGGCCTATATAAGGATTGTAGATCTTGATTATATGAACAAATTTGGTATTCAAAACTTTTCAATTTGAGACAATCTAGGGTTCCGAAAACTAGTTTGTAAACGTCGAAATTTAAAAATCACAAATTTTAACCGTTCAAACTATCTCAAATGGAAAGTTGACCAAAACAACAATTGTAGATCTTGATGAGTTGAACAAACTTGGTATTCAAAACTTTTCAATTTGAAGTCATTTAGAGTTCATAATACTAGAGTCAAAGTGTTGTTTTTTCATTTGACCAAATTTGACTTGGTCAAACTTGCTTAAATGAGACACTAAATGACCTCAGATGAAAAAACTCTGAATACCAAGTTTGATTATCTCAGCAAGATATACAATTGTTACATATCTCATTTTCCCATTTGAGAAAGTTTTATCAAACACTAGTCACAAATTCTTGAATCTCATAAACTTTCTGAAACTATGTCACACACTTGTGAAATTTGAACTATATTTTGTTCAAAATTTCTAAAATGAAAAAATAACCTATATAAGGATTGTAGATCTTGATGAGCTGAACAAACTTGGTATTCAAAACTTTTCAATTTGAGACAATCTAGGGTTCCGAAAACTAGTTTGTAAGCATCGAAATTTAAAAATCACAAATTTAAACCGTCCAAACTATCTCAAATGGAAAGTTGACCAAAACAAGAATTGTAGATCTTGATGAGTTGAACAAACTTGGTATTGAAAACTTTTCAATTTGAAGTCATTTAGAGTTCATAATACTAGAGTCAAAGTGTTGTTTTTTCATTTGACCAAATTTGACTTGGTCAAACTTGCTCAAATGAGACACTAAATGACCTCAGATGAAAAAACTCTGAATACCAAGTTTGATCATCTCAGCAAGATCTACAATTGTTACATAGCTCAGTTTCCCATTTGAGAAAGTTTTATCAAACACTAGTCATAAATTCTTGAATCTCATACAGACTTTCTAAAACTATGTCACACACTTGTGAAATTTAAACTACATTTTGTTCAAACTTTCTCAAATGAAAAAATGGCCTATATAAGGATTGTAGATCTTGAATCCATGACCATGACTCCATAAGACCCATGAAGCCATGAGCTTGGCTATTTCTACTCATGCCGCGAAGATTGGTGCTTGTATGATGTTTGATGTATGATGTATCTGTATCTTTATCTTATTTGTTGCTTTACTCTTTAGTCTTTCGGCTTAATCTAGATGGATTATGGACTCATAGAGTGGTGTAATGGTTTGCGCACGTATGATATATATATATATATATATATATATATATATATATATATATATATATATATATATTGCTTTTACTCAATATCCGAATAGATATTTGTATCCGACCTTCTCCGAATCCGATTCATACCGTATTCGATACTCATTATTCGTATCCGTAACCGAGTCAATCCGTATTCGTATATGTATCCGAACGCTATCCGTGTCCGAATCCGAATCCGAACAGAAATATGAAAATAAATATAATATAAGTGATATCCGTTCGTATCCGATCCATTTTCATCCCTATGTGCGCTGAAGGGTTGTCCTGCCTTTGAAGTCCATTAGTCCAGTGCAATTATCCAGAGGTGTTCGCATGGGTATCCACGCTCCATGGGTATCACATCTTTTCTTTGTGGACTATTGCATCGTGTTCTCAGAAGCATCACAGAGAGGGGCAGCTAGACTTCAACATATCCTAGACATCTATAGTCGAGGATCAGGCAGCAAGTGAACAGAGAGAAATCGGCTGTCTTCTTCAGTAAAAATTGTTTGGAGGGGGTGAAGGAGGTGGTCAGGTCCGAGCTACAAATTGACACTGAAGCTCTATCTTATAGATACCTCGACCTCCCAACAACTTTGGGCCGATCAACTACTGAAGCTTTTGAATTTTTGCTGTCCGAAGTCAAGGGGCTAGTGGGCTCCCAGAGTGGCAGGGAAGCTAGCAGCACTGGGAGAGAAGTTCTTCTAAAATCAGTGGCGCAAGCTATGCCAACCTATTGTATGAGTTGCTTCTTGCTTTCCAAAACCACCTGTAAGAAAATGAGAGCCACCATTGCGAACTATTGGTGGGGAGGATCCGGAGATAAGCATCATATTCACTGGTTACGTTGGGACGGTTTGACACGGCACAAATCAGAAGGAGGCATGGGATTCCGTGATTTGCATTTGTTCAACAAGGCTATGTTGGGGAAGCAAGGGTGGAGGCTTTTCACCCGGCCTGATAGCCTGTGTGCCAAAGTACTCAAGGTCCGTTATTTCCATGATGGAAACTTCTTGTGTAGTACGCGGAAGAAGCATGCTAGTCACACATGGAGATCGATACTCGCTGGTAGAGAAGTCCTAGAAAGGGGATTGATCAAGCGAATTGGTGATGGCAGCTCGACACATATTTGGAATGATCATTTTATTCCAATGCATTTTGATGCGCGGCCGATTACACCTAATGCAGGTCACGAAGTGAGCCGTGTGTCGGAGCTAATGATAGAGGCTGGACGATGGAATAAAGATCTTATTAAGTCCATCTTCCTACCCATTGATGCTCGAGCTATTCTTCGGAACCCTGTGCGACCACAAGAGGAGGACTGGTGAGCTTGGGAGCCGGAGAAGCATGGTGAATATACAGTCAAGTCAGCTTAAAGGAAGTTGGCTGCACCCCAAACCTTCCAAGCTAGTGCTTCGGGTGATGAATCCTGTAAACGTATTTGGAAGTTGCAAGTTCCTCTGAAAGTGAAGGTCTTCTGGTGGAGTCCTCCATGAATTTATCCCAACAAAGGATGTCCTCCACCGAAGGCACATTGAACCCACGAGCTTTTTGTGAGATCTGTGGAGCTGATAGGGGGTCTATTAAACATACTCTAACTAAATGCACAGTTGCTAGAATTTTTTGGCAGGAGATGAGGTCTCTGTCTGGAGCTAAACTACCACGACTCCACCCTCACACCTGGGCGAGCGACATACTGAAACCAGAGTTCTGTTCTGAGCATGACCGCAGCGTCTTCTGCATTGGGATGTATGCTCTGTGGCTGTAAAGAAACAAACTTTGGCATGGTGTCGATCGCCCCATTGAGGAAGCTGGTATAGTGGTCTGTAGACACTGCTCATGATCTATGCCAATTGCTCACTGAATCACGACAAAAGGGTGCATTTGTTATCAAGAAATGGAGCATGCCACCTGTCGGCTGGGTGAAATGCAATGTTGATGGCGCTTTTGATGCAGACCAGGGACAGGGTGCAACCGGGGTAGTGCTCCGGGATCATACAGGAACTTACAAAGGAGGTAGAGCACGCTGGCATCAGCATGGATTGAACGCCTTGTCAATGGAAGCTGAAGCGTGTAGGGATGGCATGATTCTGGCTAGGGAGTTAAATGTCCACCGACTGCAGATGAAAACAGACAGCCAAGAATTGTTGAAGCTTTGGGAGATGTGAGAAAGTCAGAGGTCTTGCATTTCACCGATCATCAGAGAAATAAGAGAGCTTAGTATTTCTTTTGTTGATTGTTCTCTGGTGTATGCTAATAAAGTTTGTAATCGTGTAGCCCATACTCTAGCAAAGCAAATCTCAGATAGCAACAGGGTGGGTGGGTCGCAGTTAGCCCCATCCTGCATTGCCGATCTGCTGACTGAAGATTGTAACCGTGCTGTTTCCTGATTGATTGAAGCTTCAAGTCGCAAAAAAAAGAAGGGCGCTAGAGAGCACGAGGTACGTGTAGATTGTCTGTGGGAGTGTGGGCTGTGGCCACGGTCTCCACTCTCCACAACGATCCCCACGAACAGTTCAGTTGCCGCTGTCGCGGTCGGTGAGGGGGGTCGTGGGGAGATGACCTAGAAGTCGCAAGCAAGCCCCACAGTTCCTGTCACGTTGCGGAATATTTTTATTTTTTTAATCTTTTTTAAAATTTTATTTTCAAATAGCTTCACGTTTTTTTATTTTCGCTCTTTTGTCATGCTAACGCGCCTGCGTTGGCACGGCGAGATCTGCCAAGCAGGATTGATTCAGATTGATTCATTTCGACGTGGAAATCCTTGCCACGTCATTCTGGTTGGCGTGACAGTAGTGTTTTATGGCATCAACGGGAGTGACGTGAGAAGGCTCAATCTTAGAAAAAAATATATTTTCCATACGACATCAGATGAAGATGATTTTATATGAGCATTCTATATCTCGATGAGATCTACAACTTTTTATTTTTTATTTTTTTTTTCATTTAAGATCGATGAGATGCTCTAAAAAATAATATAATGTTTCAACAGCAAAATAATTGTTGACATGTGCTTGTCGTCTTAAAAAAATAATATGATTTTGTATGATGTCAACTTTTTTCTGAAAGTTATACTTTCTGATGAGATATACAACTTTGTAGTTTTGAGTTTTTACAGTTGAGATATTTAATATGCTAAAAATAATATAAAGTTTTTCATCAGCATATTAATACAGTACCAAAATCATAATTTTCTTGTATGGCGTCAAATCAAAATAGTTTTTATACTAAAGTTGTAGCTATCGATGAGATCTACAGTTTTTAGTTTTTTTATTTGAGATCATTAAGATGCTCAAAAAATAATATAAATTTTAAGAACATATTAATCGCGTACTAGGGCTAGTTTTTTTTAGAAAAAATTATATTTTTCTAATACGATGTTAGATAAATATACTTTTTATTGAAATGTGTAGCTCACGATAAATCTACACCTTTTGATTTAAAATTATCTTTATCTGACATCATATAAAAAAGATATTATTCTTCTAAGAAAAAAACCTGTTAGGCAATTAATATTTTTTTTAAATTTATACTATTTTTTGAGCATTTTAAATATATCATATGAGGAATCTCAAAACTAAAAATTTTGTAGGTGATTAATATGTTTTTTTTAAATTTAAACTATTTTTTGAGCATATTAACTATATCATATAAGAAATCTCAAAACTAAAAATTTTATAGATCTCGTCGATAACTACACTTCAAAATAAAAACTATTTTCGTTTCATCCCATACAAAAAACATATGATTTTGGTACACTATTAATATGTTGATGAAATTTTATATTATTTTTTAGCATCGTAACGACCTCAAATTTATAACTCAAAACTACAATTGTAGATCTCATTAAGAGCTATAACTTTTGTATATAAAGTATCTTCATTGGATATCATATAAAAAGATATTATTTTTCTAAGACAATAAGCACGTGTACGTGATTATTATTATATTGTTGAAACTTTATATTATTTTTTTAGAATTTTTAACGACCTCAAGTGAAAAAAAACTCAAAATGAGAAAGTTATAGACTAGTCAAGGTTTACAATTTTTATTTAAAAATCATTTTTTCCAATGTTATATAGAAAAGATATGATTTTCTAAGATTGAGCTTTGTCACGCAACTAACGTTGGCGCCATAAAACATGCCATGACAAGGTTTTCAAGTTAAAATCGCCATCCAATTGGTAGATTTTGCGGCTCCAACGCATGTAGCGTGACAGTGTGCTTTTATCGCACCAAGCGACGCGTTGGCACGATTAAAAAGGTTAAAAAAATGAAATAAGTGGAGCTTTTTTAAAACTAGCAAATATGCCCGTGCGATGCACGGGAGTAAAAAAACTATCGAATGTCGATAAGAAACAATGACAAAAATGATACATACCTATTTATGTTTTTATCCTTTTTTATAAAATTTAAAATCTATAATTTATTTTATGACGACAACATTGGCAATAGCATAGTAATGTTCTATTAACCCTGTATCGAGTTAAAATACAACTTTGATAGATTTTTTATCCTCTTACAAAGCATAGAAATATTTAGACGTTAATATATCATAATTTTAATTTTTATATACTTATCGATGTATTGCTATAGTTAAATATCAAGTTCTGTAAGTTTTGAATAAAGACTCATAAAAATACGTAATTCTAATCTATCATTGTATGCCATCAGGCTCTATCCCTTTCTCTCTTGGAAAGAAAAAAATTATTATTGGCTCTTTAATTAATTATAGGTAAAAATAAATGATAAAGATAATATTATAGATATGAATATAAATCCACATCCTCATATGACTGGGAGGCGCTACAGAATCCTTTTATCATTTTCCTGTCGACTCCTTCCATCATCCGCATGCTTGTATGACTAAGGGGATGGTTACGGAATCCATCTTTTTACCGTGTGATATCGAGTCCTTGTATCTCCCGGCTCCGTTCTATGCGATGCCTGCACATAACGATGCCGGTGGGGAAGCTTCAGGGTCAACCGTACCCATATCCGTTAATTATCCATCCTCGATTACCCATAAAGAGTAATCAGTCTGTTCGTTTGGTCGTAAACGATCGTGGATTATAAACCAGAACACTATTTTTCTTTCACACCAAACCAGCCAACAATAATAATTCACGATCGTTTCAGCCGAAACGAATAGGCTGAATGTCCATTGGATGTGGATTATCCAATGGGTAAGAGATTTTTGCTGGGATATTTTCTTTCTTCTCCCGTCGACAGGTAACTCTCGTTTGCAGCATCGCCCTCCGCCGGCACTGCTGTGACCACAGCCCCGGTCGGTGCTGCAGCCTGTAGGCACTCGTTCGCTCCCGTGCGCAGTCACGAACCAGCAACGAAATGAACCAGCCAACCGAACAGGCTGAAGCTCGGTTGGTACTGTTTTGTTATGAAAGAAAAATATTATTTATTAACTGATAAGTCCTGACTGAAACTAACCAACGAATATGCTGAGATTAAATGGATAATACCTCCATTATCCTACATTCCTACCCATACCCACAATCAAATGGATAATCCATACACACACACACCCCCCACACCCCAAACAGTATCGGTATGGACAATGGGGCCTCGTTCACTTTGCAAAAAAAGTGAACCTAATGACTAGTACCATTTTCGTCTTATTTGGTAAATATTGTTCAATCGTGGACCAACTAGGTTCAAAAAATTCATCTCGTGATTTCCAACTAAACTGTGTAATTAGTTATTTTTTTACCTACATTTAATACTCCATGCAAACAGCTAAAAATTAATGTAATGAAGAGAGAGTGAAAAAACTTAAAATTTGGATGGCATCTAAATAAGGCCTGGTTATCCAGTGGCATCGTTACCTGCACATGTTCAGATTTGTTTGGACTTGGTGAAGCACATCAGCGACGTATAGACATGGGGCACAGTTATTAACGATAGTTAGGTGAGTTGGACGCGGGTGGGTGAACAGACGCCACAAAGGCAAAAAAAAGAATAACAAAAGTTAGGAAAAGGGCCGAAATAAGAAATTATTCGTGATTTTAATATGTCTACGAGAATTCATATTTGAGATTGAATAAAAGTCTTACATCTTACTTGTAAGATCACGGATGACGAAAGACTCATGTAGCATGACGTGTAGATGGAACGGTTATTACAGAGAAAAAGTAGGATCACACGTGACGAAGGGCTCATATAGCATGGCGTATAGATCGAACGATTATTATAGCGGGACATCCCCTCATAAAAACTCGCTCTTTTATAGTGTGATGATAAAATTAAAATAGGATTTAAAAATAAAAATGTTACTCACGTTGCGCCCCCATTGCCATGGCACGTGGCGTCCCTGCCGCCTCCTCTACAGCATCTTCTCGTTGATGGGCTCTGTAGCAATGAGCAGCGTGGTCCAGCTGGGTTGTGCGCTGGGCTGCAAAAGTTCACGGCCCAAGTTGGATGTGCACTTGTGCAGCAAAAGCGAAACCCTCCGACTCTCTCACCACAGTGGCCAGTCGGCCAGTCGGCTAGCCGCAACCGCAAACCCCACCCCGCCGTCGCGTTGCCCCCTCCCCATTGCCATGGCCTCCCCTGCCGCCGCCTCCCCCGCGCGCCGCCTCGCCAGCATCTTCTCGTCGACCAAGCCACGCGCCCGACCACCCAAACCGGCGCCCGAGCCCACGCAGGCTCCGAAAGCGCCAGCCGGCCAGTCGGGTTCGAAACCCGACGAGCGCCGCGAGTCCCGGGATCTCAACAAAATCCTGAAGGTCATCTTCCGGGAGCGCGATCCGGACAAGCTGGTGTCCCGGTTCATCGCCGAATCGACCGCGTCTGAACGTTTCCGCGATAAGCACCGCGTGTACGAGGTGGCCGTGTTCCGCCTCGTCTCCTTCGGCCGCCACGACGCCATTGCGGCCATCATCGACTCACAGAAGCCGTTCATCGAGGCGTCCAACGTGGGCTTCGCCGCGCGCCTCATCCGCCTCTGTGGCCGCGCCTCCATGCCGTCCCACGCCGCCGCGATCTTCCATGACCTTCCACCGAAGCACAAGTCCCACATGACCTTCAATGCCCTCCTCGCCGCCTACGTCGACGCCAGCGACTTCGACGCACTCGCCACCGCGTTCCAGCATATCCTGGCCTCACACCCCACCATTGTCCCCACTGTATACTCTTACAATATACTCATCAGTGCGCTGTGCCAGAAGCCGGACCTCTCGGCCGCCCTCGATGTCATTACGCTCATGGAGAAGCGCGGTCTTACCCCTGATATCATCTCTTTCAAAACTCTGCTCAATGGGTTTTACAACAATGATCGCTTTGATGATGCCGAGAAAGTTTGGGATATGATAAAGGAGAGGAATGTTGTGCCGGATGCAAAGATCTACTATAATGCAAAGCTGCGGGGTTTGGTGTCCCAAGGGAGGGTTGAGGATGCAGTTGCATTGATTGAGAGGATGCAAAAGGAGGGACCAAAACCTGATTCAGTGTCCTACAACGAACTGATTCGAGGGTATTGCAAGGAAGGGAGGTTAAATGAAGCCAAGAAGGTATATGATGATCTGATAAAGAATGAATGCACACCAAATAGTGGCACATTTCATACCCTTGTGCCACATTTTTTGGAGGCTGGAGAGCTTGATCGTGCTCTAAGTTGCTGCCATGAGATCTTTAGTAGGAAGTGCAGAGTGCAGTGCTCGTTGCTGCAGGGGGTAGTGACTGCATTGATTGCTGATCAAGGATGGAGGAGGCTAGGAGGATCGTTCATCTTGGAAGGACGAACTACTATTCTCGAAAACGTTTGAGGATGCCACCACATACTAGAGAAGACGAGGGTTTGAAGATGCCACAACCTGCTGGAGAAGACAATGATGTAGAAGGTGAAACTGATTCAGATGATTCTGTATCATATGAAGATGGGTACGAGGGAGAAGAGGAGTCGAAAAATGCTCAGTAAGGATATACCTTTGTAATTTAAGCATTGATGTGTCATGGCGATGCAAACTGAATTTGCTCTACTTTCTGGCCTGATACAGGAGAATTGCCTGTACAATTGCAATTCTCTAGTACTTTAGTAAGATAATGGTTTATTTTGCTTCTCTACTGTAGGTTGATTAGTAAAAACTCGTCTGCTCATTATACATGATATTAGAATCAAACCCCTATTCTTCCCTAGAATGGCTTGCTTTGGCTATTTTCTCACATGTCTTCGATATTGTTAATTACGTTTGTTTTAATGCCTTTTTCCTCTGTATTTATTCATAAATGATGTGTGAGCTTTATAATTGTTTTCATGTACTGGTGTTTGATCATGCCACTGTTTGCTTTGGCAAGCAAATAAACACAGCTCCTGAATCATTGGCCTGGTTGACTTCATGTTTGGAATATGATAATTTCATATCTCATGGGACTTGGGCTTGATGTCACTAGATCGAATTCCATTCTCCCTAGATATTTATATTTGCATAGCAGAACTCTTTTCACTTTATAGTCATTGTTGTTTATTGCTTTTTCTATCTTTGAACAGATCCTCTCTTTTTTTTTTCTTCTTGAACACATCTTACTTGTCAAATAACTTACTATTAGAAGTGCATTAACAAAAAATGCAGGTTGTTTCATACCAATTTGTCACACATTGGATTGCTGATTTTCAAGTACATGGTAGTGGTTCCTTTGGTGAAATGGGTCTTGTTTTGATTTAGAATACATGTACTTAGAATTTAGCACTAGCAGGTTGACTGCAATTTGCTATGGCTGGTTAAATATTGAGACGGTCTTTGGGTTTGTTTCCACATCTAAGTTAATGGAATTAAGCGCCCTGTTCGTTTGGGCTTTGTTTGGCTGATAAGCCATGGCTGAAAGTACTGTTGGCTGATTTGGTGTGAGAGAAAAATATTGTTCGTTGGCTGAAAAAGGACGGCTTATAAGCCAAACAAGCCCAAACGAACAGGGTGAAGAATGAAGGCAAACGAGCTATTTGATCTGATAAATATTGAGATGGTCTTTGGGTTTGTTTTCTTGCACAGCTTTCAAAGTTTTTTTCCTTTGTTAGATGCCTTTACAGTTTTCTGCCAAGTCTTGTGTTTATCGCAATAGGGGGAAAAACTTGGATCTAGCTTATCTTCCAAAAATGAAGAAAACTTAGAAGTTACTCCTTCCACTCCAAATGTAAGATGTTTTCCATCCAAAGTCAAATTTCCCTAAGTTTGACTCAGGCTGTTGGACACTTGTTCAGCGCTGCCAGTAGTGGAGATATAATAATTGTGTCGCTTGCTCCAGAGTACTGTTGCTAATCAACGCGGGTAGTGTTTGTCATCTACCCATTTGGCACTACAAACCCCATTACTTTGTTTAGGAAGCCTTGCTGTTGCATATGCAAGAATGCTTATCTAGCTGCTTTTATCGCGTATTTAATGGCATAGATTTGTGTAGTCTTATGTTTATGCATAGATTGAGTAGAGAACTTAACTACAGATCCGGTCACTTCAGTTTCTAAAGTTGCTACGATTATGGATATGGATGGGCTAGAAGAGGCACAGAAAAAAAATGAAAGTGTCTGCTTGGATACAGGGCTTGTATCTAAAACGGATACAGGGAACTTGTATCTAAAACAGTAAGGATTCAGTTCAAAGTTCTGGAGAATTTGTAAGGATTCAATGGTTGTGCCATGGACTCAGTCGTCGGCGTTGAGCGTAAGCTCTGCTCTGAACCTGGAACGCACTGGATGTCTGAATAGTTCATACTCTGTTTCCAGAATATAAGGTATCTTAGAAATTTTAGGACACACGTATCACTATAATTGTATTATTAATAGAAATTAATAGTAGATGTGCATATGAATGATGCCATTTTAAACAGAGTTGTCGTAGAATCTTTTATAATTTGTTAAGACGAATTTTAAAACGTTTGGATACTTCCTATTTTAGGACCGAGGGAGGTAGTATAGAATCATAGCTGAGCACCAAGCATCATGAGGGCCACAACACGCAACAACTGAACATAGGAGTAGTACGAGCTTAGCATTTGGTCAGTTAATTGGTCTGGTCTCTCGTTGGCCTTGGCAGAAGCGTGCGTAATCAGCCAAATCTTCAGCAGTCCACAAGCAGATGGCTATGCTAAAATACCAGCTGGAGCAAGAATATAGTAGCAGAACAGAAGACTCCAGACTTACAAAATTGTTGTCAAATGTTGTAGGTTTGGCAGGTGGAGACTTTGGGGGCATCCGTAATCGGCATATCGCGATTAGCGAGCGCGCTGCGCGGAGGAACGTGGAAACTGGATTTGCACACGGAATTGTAGGCGCCGTGCGTACCGTATTGTACGTGCGGTCAAATGCGTGCGAGTGCGGGGTTGCTGGTCAATGGAACACAGATTAATGCTGCCTGTGCTGTGCAGCTGGTGCCTGTCCAGAACCCTTGATACAAAATGCAAACATTAACCCTGGCGCTTAGCACTATGAGGTGCGTTAATACGGCCTCTGGTCAGACAGATTCATCGTTTGATGAGTCGGTAATAAGCCCCATACCGCTGGTAGTTTTTTAAAAAAAAAAAAACTGATCCACCATAAAAATACCTATATGCTTTCTATAAAATTCCTACTACATCCGTAGCGGGTGCTTGGTTTGTCCTTTTAAATTTTAGTCGCTGTCCCATCGGATGTTTAGACAAATGCATAGAGTGTTAAATATAGACTAATTATAAAACTAATTGCACAGATTGTGACTAATTTATGAGACGAATCTTTTAAGCCTAATTAGTCCATGATTTGACAACGTAGTGCTACAGTAAACATATGCTAATGACGGATTAATTAGGCTTAATAAATTAATCTCGTGAAGTACCGACGGATTCTGTAATTTATTTTTTATTAGTATCCGAACACCCCATGCGACACCCTCACGTGACACCTCCTAAATTTTAGTCATCGGATCTAAACACCCCCTTAGAAAGGATATAATACTATTTTTGGTTTAAGTCCAACTATTTTAAACTTCACTAAAATTAAAAAAGAATGGTATCTAAATTTATGACTCTGACTAAATGTATTTCGTGTTAAATTTAATAATACTTATTTAGTATGATATAAATATTAGTATCTTTCTATATGAATTTGGTTAAATTTCAAGTAGTTTGACCTAGTACTATTGTGTGTCATTGCAAAAAAAAAGCCTCAGGGTTCAAATTTTGAACGGAACCAAACAATATAATCCGACATGGGTGCGTGCGAGGCAACATACTTTTGGTTTGATGAATTTCGAACCGAAACCAAACAATATATGGGCCCCACGACTACTCTATTTTGCTAGTATAATTTTGATTGAAGAGAGAAATTGATTTATCATTATGAACTGTGAAGCCGCATCCACACCAATATTTTGATTTCTGAGCGGAATGACGAATCGAACCATTGATGAATGACGCTGCAGCTGCAGGGCGCAGGGCGCAGGGCGCGGGCGCAGGCGCAGGCCGTAGGAAAACGCAACGCGGGTCAAGCTGGCATGGCGTCGGCGTCGCCCCGATCCGCCACTGTTGTCGCAGACGCCGAGACAAAAGGCGCATTGAATGTCCGGTTCAGGCGGCTGGTAGCCATCGATGTGACAACGACATGGCGTCGCTGCCTGGTGGGCGCAGCGCAGGGAGGACCAGCACTAGCTTGCGTCTTGCGTCTGCCACGACAAACAGGCCTTTGCTGCTTCAGGGGGTTTAACACAAGGCTGTAACAAAATGCGGACAAAAATTGAAAAAGAGACGGACGATGGGGCTACACGCAGCAAGTCAGTATTCAATAGACCCGTGGTTGCCTGATCGGTAAGGCTGTATTTAGCTGGCGAAATGAAAATTTTTGATGTCACATTAGATGTTTTGGGATGTCGAAAAGGGTTTTCAGATACTAATAAAAAAACTAATTACATAGCTCGTCTGAAAACTGCGAGACGAATTTATTAAGCATAATTAATCCATCATTAGCGCATGCTAGTTACTGTAGCACTAATGGCTAATCATGGACTAATTAGTCTTAAAACATTCGTCTCGTGATTTCCAACCAAACTGTGCAATTAGTTTTTTTCGTCTATATTTAATACTACATACATGTGCCGCAAGATTCAATGTGATAGTTTGGGGTGAAAACTTTTAGGAACTAAACCAGGCCTAACTTCGTGGTATAGGGCCTGTTCGCTTGAAGAAATTTGAAGAAATATTGTAAACAGTGTTTTCAGCCGTAAACCGTGCAAATCCAGCTGAATTTATGACCAGCCGAACGCAGCCATAGAGTTTAAACACCAAACTGTAACCTAGTCTGTTCATGAGAAACGACTCCACATAGTGAAGAGCTACTCTTTGTGCTACCCAAATCGACACATCTCTCCTTCAGGTAGGCAAAGCATGACTGTTGACTGGTTCGATGTTGTCTGCTCAGCAGCTGGTGGGAAGCCGACGGTGAACCAGACACCCAAGCAAGCCACGAGCACATGAAGGCACGCACGCACGTGCACAGAAACATGCACAGATACATCCGCCCCAGCCGATGGCTATGCTGTGTTACACTAGTAGTAGCTCAGACAGACAAAGTAGTTGGCTACGGTTTGCAGATGACCACGAAGCACGGGAGCAGCGCCCTCGGGTTCAGCAGGTACAGCTCCTCGATGTTGGAGTAGGGGCCGACCTTGCCGGCGAGAGAGTCGAAGCCCGTCTGCCCCACGAACTCCTTGATGTTGTCCAGCGGCTTGTGCACGCGGCCGGCGATGACCCTGCACACCAGCAGCGCCCTGCGCGTGGTGGTGCCCAGCTGCTGGTCAGCTCCGTCGTCGCCGGCCTCGATGGACTCGAACGCGCGGCCGCTGGTGGACGTGGTGAACACGCCCACGCCGGCCTTGCCCTCCTTCTTGGCGGAGAAGCCGTGCCGGATGATGCGGCACACGGCGCACTTGTCGGAGGCGCAGAGGCTGGAGGAGCCGGAGCCGCCGCCGCCGCCGCCGCCGAGCGCGCACGAGAGCGTGGCGCCGTGGAAGCGCAGCAGCTCGTTGCCGTCGGCGAGGCAGCGAGGGTGCTTCTTGGGCAGCTTGCTCGCCTTGAGCTTCACGGCCTCGCGGTACTCCTCGAAGCGGGCCAGCGTCCGCTGCGTGTTGTGCACCTTGAACACCCGCTCGATCCGAACGCAGCTGCTCTCCGACTTGAGCAGGCTCGTCCGGCAGATGATCTCCACGATCTTCCGCGACGAGTCCCCTTCCACCAGTTCCGTCACTGCACGCATATATACAAGGAAGTGGCTGGCTCAGCTACTAGCTTCATGCCGATCAAGCATCCAACTGCTTGCTAGTTGCTACTCTCAGATCAATCTTCCTGGTTCTCTCAAGTTGCATTGCGTGAGCAGAAAAAAAAATTGTTCTGAAAAATCTAAGCTTCTGCTTTGCAATCAAGAATCATGCGAATGGCTTCCTGTAAATCAAATTAGCACGTAGTACATCTTAATGGAGAAAAAGCATGGAGTTATTAAGCCGCATGCAATTGCTACAACCTACGGAACGCAGAATCCACCAGAATCTGATGCTACAGGCTCGCAGTTATTGAAAAAGTTGTGAGCGTGGATTCGGAAAAAAGCAGGTGTTTGGATGAACATGGCCGTGAAGCCTGCCGGGCTCTGTACCAGGTAGTTGCAAACTTTTTGCGCTGATAAAGATGCGGCCGGCACTAACTAAAGTGCCACCGCCCACCGTCCACCGCCCGGGCGGCGTCAAGATCCACGGGGGAGGAGGAAGGAGGACTGTGTCTGTATGTCTGTAGGACGTATGTACCACCAGGAAAAGGTCACTGATCTGTACGGTGGGAGATGCAAGCAACGCGGCGGATGCAAGCAGTTAGAGATGTGAGCAGCAGCAGCCTCCTCACCTGCATGCTTGGAGAGGTGGTGCGCCTCCAGCGCCTCCCACTTGCTGAACTGCTCGCCGCACCTGTGGCAGCTGAGCCCACCGGAGGAGCCCTTGCCGGCGCCGTGCTTGGCGCCGGTTTCGTCGCAGGACGCGCGGTGCCCGTTCCCGTTCGCCACGGGGCCGTTCCTCTCGAGCAGCACGTTCGGGGACCTCGGCGGCGTGCAGCGCGCGCCGCCGCCGCCCCGCACGGAGCCGCTGTACGGCAGGCCGTGTCCTCCGGCTCCGGCCCACGCGGGGCCCGGCGTGCCGGGACGGAGCGTGCCGACGAACGACGACACGACGCCGCCGCCACCGTCGGCCTCGTGCGCGGCGCCGCTGCCGGTCCCGGCCCCCACCCCGACGGCCGCCAGCCCGCCGCGCCGCAGCCGGTGATCTTGAGCTCGCAGCGGGAGTTGGTGCTGAGCACGACCTCGTGCGCGATGGGGTTGAGGAACTCGCTGCTGCCGATCGACCGCGGGCTGCAGCTGCTGGGCGGCTGCCCCGGGTGGCGCTTGCTCCCGTGGATCACGTCCCGCAGGTTGGCGATGGAGCGCGAGCAACCCGACCGCGTGGTGGCGCGCTTGGTGACGATCGACGACAGGTGGCCGCCTCCGCCCCCGCCCGCGACGGGTCCGGCCTTGGCACGCGGCACGTGAACCTCCGACGGCTCGGAGCGGCAGTGCAGCGACCGCTTGAGCGCGAACCACACCGTCGGCGGTGGCGCCTTCCCCGGCGCCGCCGTGGCCTTGCCCTCCTCGGCCCGCGCAGGCGCAATACTACCACCGCCGCCACCGCCACCGCCACCGCCACCGCCACCCCCGAGGGAAGCAGCGGTCGCGCGCCTCCTCCGCTCGCCCATCGCGTCCCGGGCCGTGGCGCGTGAGCTGCTTGACTTGGTCGCTCGGCCGGGCGGCCGGTCAGTGCGGCTGGCGGGCGCGGCAGAGCGGCATCCGAAGGAAGCGAGAGCGAGGGAAGCGGACCGGCAATTAAAACCTCTCTGGGAAAGTGTTGGGCTGGGCGGGCGGGGCGGCAGTAAAGGCGCACCACCAAACCAAACCAAAACCAACTGCTCGCCTCGGGGCTCTGCCGTCTGCCCAGCTCTATGCTGCTGTTTGCCTGGCGTGTTGGCGTGTTGCCCGCCGAGCCTGACGACCTCATTGAGACGAGAGCAGTGGGTGTGTTGCGCGCCGCGCGACCTGTGACTCGGCGGGGCTCACGCTCACCAGCTCGACAGCGAGGTTAGTTCTCGCTTCTCCGGCGTCTGGCCTGGCCAACCATACAAAAACGAAACGAGAGGCGCGAGGGACGCCAGAACGGGGACCATGGCCGACACGTAACAACAAATCTTCAACTGTAACGAGGCGGAGGGAGGCGGGCGGGCGGGAGGGAGGGAGCGGGACCGCAGCGGCCGCGATGGGGCCGGCTGAGGCGCTCGAAGGCATGGGACCCCGCGGCGGCGGGGCGGCCGTGATTGCGAGGAATGGCGACCGAACGAGATCGCTCAGACCGTGAACTGTACGTGCCGGGCACGGACGCCTGCCTGCGTGTGCGTGCGCCGTAGCCAAGTCCAGGACTACTTGTTCCCATGGTGGTCACCGCTTCGCCTTAGGATAGCCGAGTTTCCATGCTGTTTGATTGATGGGCAAAATCCGCGGATGACGCTGACGATTTTAATTATTTTGTCTGTAATAGATCCTGGTGCTCCTATGAGCTAGTAGTGCATTGATCAATTGCTTGCGTTACTACTGGTATTTTGCAATGATTACTGTAAGCCCTTGTTTAGTTCGCGAAATTTAGATTTTGAGGCTACTGTAGCATCTTCGTTTTTATTTGACAAATAGTGTTCAAACATGGACTAATTAGGCTCAAAACGTTCGTTTCGCAATTTCTCACCAAACTGTGCAATTAGTTTTTCTTTTCGTCTATATTTAATGCTTCATACACAGACCGTAAACATTCGATGTGACAGGTACTGTAACAATTTTTTTTTAAAATTAGGGTGGAACTAAACAAAAGGTGAGTAGGGATGAGAGGATATAAAAAAGAGCAGAACGAGGGATGCTGCAGTTTCGTTCGTGCCAGTGCCAGCTGTTTTGTCTTAACTCACCGTCCAATCTCGTACGGCGAGAAACCCGCACCCACATGCTGATACGAGCAGCACAACGGGCCGAATTTTTTATTTTTTTTATCTTTTTTTCAAAGTTTTTCGTAAATAAGAATCCGGAGAAAAGATTTCAGAATCTAAATTCTTAACTCGGCGTATCGATACTGACATCGAGCTAACACGTTTCGGCGCTAGCGTCTCTGGCGTCGAGTTTTTGGTCTCGAGACTCATGTGGAGGTGACATGGTAGGGGGCGTCGAGCTCGGCGACGTAGATCTTGGCATCGAGCTCGGCGTCAGGATGAATGACGCCGAGCTTGTGTTTTAACCCTGGCCCCAACCTTCCTACCTGAGTCTTCTTCCTCTTCTTTCTCCTCTCTTTCGGGTTTTTTCTCTTCCCACTTCGCCATACCTCACGAATCGACATATTGGACCTTGAAAACTTTGATTTGATCCGTAGATCTTCGAGAGCAAGGTATCTTCGTTCCCCTCCTAGTTTTTTTCGCATCAATTTGATATATATTAGTCGGATTTTTCAACCTAAGAATCGTCAATACTTAGGGTTTCATTCTATCCCTCAATATTTATATTATACAACCGTAGGATGATGCAAAGGCGTGGAAAAGCTAGCAAACCTAGGCGCATGTAGTTATGTTATGCGTTCATTATTGTACATCAAATGGAAAACCTCTAGGTTTAGGGTTTAATGTTAATTGCTTTCAGTTCTTAGAACGAAATTAGTTGTATTGTAGTTATGGTTCTCATTGACATTTATTTGTGATGTTTTGATTTATGTTTGTTAAATTACATCCGTTTTGTTAGATGCAAGAAATATTTCGGGAGAAGTTTTGGCGAAAACGAGGTCGTCCTCGAGAATTATACCCTGACGCTTCTAGCAAAGATGTTCCCGTCCCTCCTGACCTCACTGTCCCTAACTATGACTGTGGTTTCGCGGCCCATGTTTTTCAATCTAAACATTCAAACACAGCGTCGTGGTTCTTCTACACATGCAGTCATTTTAATGTAAGAAATTGTTTCCACTATCTTTTTCCTTTATTTGTGTAAGTATGCTACTAATATTTTATTGGAATCTCATTGTGTAGGACCATGAGAGGTGCTTTTTCTTTTAGTGGATCGACGATGCAGACAAGTTTGATCCTAGGTACCTCCTTTTCGACGATTGGTTTAGAGGGAGACATCCACGTGAGCACTTCAAGCGATGGGTTCCACCCCCCTAACCCTCCGTCAATGATGGCTAAGGAGAAGCACCTAGCCGCAGTTAGACGACTCGAGGAACTTCCTCTGTACGATTGCGGAGATCGAGCTGTGATAAATCCTGAGAATACGTTGGAGTTTATGTGTCCAAACAAGCATGAAGTGAGTGCAAAGTGTATGTGTTGAAATCTTAAGATATATGTGTTCATGTACTAATGTCACCTTATTTATGTGTTTGCAATGGCAAAGTGTCGTTTCAAGGAGTGGTTGTATGGTCCTAAGAACCAATGGCCGGAAGAACCGCGAAAGGTTAAGTAAAATAAGAAAGAAAGGGTAATTTACAAAGCACCTCCTGTCATGTGCGAATATGATGTTAAATCCAATTGTGGCCTATTCCCTTCGGATCTTGGAATAGGCCATTATTGCGGTCATATGGTTGAGTATGATGAGGTTGGTTATTTTTGTGGTAAACATAAAATCGTATTTTGTTTCTTTTGCTAAGATATATATGATATAATATTTCTTTTGAACAGAGCACTAGGAAATGCAGGTGGGAATGTTATGATGATCAAGCTAAGTTTTTGGATGAACTGAAGGGGAGACATGTAATTGTACGGAAGAGGGGATATGGACCTGACTACGTCAACCTATTCGTTAAACATCACAAAGAAAAGATGCGTAAGTTTGCTAGACAGCGCGGTATTTGTAACCCGATCGATGTTGGGCTTAACAAATGGGGATTAGAGAGACGGATGACGTTAGAGGAGGAGAGGGCAAGGAAGAAGGCAAGGGAGGAGACAAGAGTATAGATGCCGGTCTTGAATGAGCATGTTGTTGCATTATGTGTCAGTGAGTGCTTGAAAGCCTTTTTTTCGTTGCCTGATTTTAAATGTAATATAATCGCGTTGCTAACTGATTGCATTTTATACATCAAGGGATTGGTTGCAGCGAGGAACATGCCGCAGAGGTGGCTCATGCATGGTATGAGGAGAAGAAGTTAGATGAGCATAGATCGCGAGCTGGTCGTACCGTTCAATCACCAATTTTGTTGTCTAACGAGGGGGACAAGGATGAGGACGACACTGGCAGACTGAGTGAGCTCATTGCTCTAGCAGAGGCGAGCTTGCAAACGCAGGAGGCTGAGGACGATATTGACAGACTGAGCGAGCTCATCGCTCTAGCAGAGACGAGCTTACAGGCGAAGGAGGATGACGATGCGTTCTTCACTCAGGCCACAACGACCGTAGATGAAGTGGAGGCTGCTTACTACAGGCGACAGGCAGGTCAGAGCAACACAGGTAAGCCTAGCCACAGCAACAGGATTGTGGTAGAGGACTGATACTCAGATGATGAGTTGCTTACTCAGTATGTTTCAGACTGAGGATTTGAAAGTGCATTTGCCCCCTATGTCTACTGTCGGCATATACTTATAGTATTATTATGTTGTTTAATGTGGCATAGTATTAGACTTTTATTATGTGGTTGTTTTCATTATTTATGGTCTTAATATTCCGCTTAATATTACGGACGTATTAAAAATGCATTTATGCCTTTTTAGTAGTGTAGTATGAATAATGATTCACGGAAAAAAATCGTAAGAGTTTCCCGTGTTTTAGGAGCATCTACAGTACAAACAGAGACATCATTATATATTCTAAATATTTAATCATCCAAGGAGCAAATTGCAACCACAACGAACATCACAACCAACATAACATGTTCTGCACAGTCCAAATAGTCCACAATGTCCATACAGTCCGAAATAGTTACAGGAAAATAAATACAAAATCTATAATAGTGCATACTAACATCTACCACAACCCTCACTGCCTCCTACTCTTGCCCTTACCCTTGTGACCGAGAGCGCTCGTACCTAGAGTGTAAGGGTCATGCGGACGGCGTCGCCTAGTGCCTGAAGGCGGTGTAAGCTGAGTCAAGGGAGCGTCATAGAGCTGAGAGGGGCCAAGCTCCTCGTGCCTCTGGTCCACGTCATCGTCGTCGTCGTCGTTGTCGTCCTCGTCGTCCTCGTCCCCGTCCACTATAGCTGCTTGGCTCAAGGAACCCAAGCCACCTCTACCTGTGGAAGGAACATACACGTCTTGCGCCGTGTCTATCCTGCAACTACAACGAGCATCCGCATGGCGTAGCCGACGTGACAGCCTCTGTTGTACAAAATTATATTAACTGAAAGAATCTAACGTATTAATAATATGTTTGAAAGAATATTTTGAATCTTACGTCCAAGGAAGGCCTTGCTCGCCAAGCTCACGTCCAAGAAAGGCCTCCACTCATGCTCTCTAGCCTTTTGACCTACACTGCCCAGTGACTGGGTTGCCATGAATCCTCAGGCCTAGCATCTTCTGATAGTCTTGGAGCGTGATTGTCATCTCCCCAAAAGGTAGGTGAAAGCTGTGAGTCTCCAGCCACCACCTATGCTCGACCTGATAAGTTCATGTGGCGTGATCAAAGCATGTAACCTCATGTGTGCCAGCCCTTTCATTTCCCTTCTCTAGGTGTGCCTTCGGTTTTGGAGCCCATATCTCTCCATCACTCTATAACTTCAATGCATGGGCGTGTCTATCATTGAACCAGGCCACAAGCTTATAGAAGGTAAATTGAACGATTGCATTCAGGGGCATACCACATATCCCCAATAGCAACTTATTGAATAACCCCGCCATGTTGCTACACTGAAACTCGTACCTCCATCCACCGGCGTCGTGAGCTCTCGTCTATTTCTCCAAATCCCTCATCAAACTAGTGAACCATTGTCTACCTTCTGCATTTGATGCGGTTCTGACCTGCTCTAACTTTTTCTGAAAGTACTTGTCCTCAAGCTGTTGAGCAGCCTCCTGGAACAGATCAAAGTTACCCTTCACACCATGCTTCCAGAGTAGATTCTCGACAAGGTGCTGAGTACACCAACGATGGTGCAAAGGTGCATACCCCTCTATCTGCTCTCGCATGGCATTAAGTATGCCCTGGTGCCTATCAGATATGACGCCAAACTCCCTACCAGGCCCAACCACGTGTATCCAGACTAGCCTCAAGAACCATCAATGGAGAAGACGGGATAACAGTGCCTAAAGGCCTCGACACACTGAGGGAAGCACCAGAAAGCACGAAAGGATATCTGCCTCCCATCCTTCCATGTATTTGGTTTTGGGATGTACTCATAATGTATGCATGGATTCACCGCTTTGATTGCATTGAAAAGTACTGGTAGCTGCTCGTATCCATCCTCCCAGTCCCCATATATCATCTTCCACGCTCGCTGCTTTGCCCTCCAAGCTTTACCATAAGTTATCACATAACCTCATTACAACGTCTCAACGGTCCTGATAATTGTCCTCACCTTCATGTTGGGTTCTCCCTGCAATATTCCCATCAACCGCTTGGCAATGAGGATAGATGTCAACTACCGATGCCTCAGTGTCAGCTCATGGTCAGCACAATTATGTGGCCCAACAACTTTTGTGATCTTCCACTTTCCGGTGACCGTTTGCTTCCTTGCACAAACCCTCCATGGGCAGCGTTCCTTGTCACACACAACTGTGTAACAGCGCTCCGCATACGAATGCAAGACATTGTAAGGTCTCTTTTGTATCATTGCAAACGCCTACAGCCACCTCTTCAATGCAGGGAGGTCATTGAACACCCTCCCATTCTCAATTACCATGTTAGGGCCGGGCTCGATAGCTTTTAGGAGCTCATCATCACATCCTTTTGCACATGCCTGATCGGAATGAGTAAGATCGCTGAACTCGTGAACTCTTAGATCACGATGGCCGGGAAAGATACGCCTCAGCATCTCAACATCACTCTCTGTCAGCTCTCTGAAATGACCTAGGATGCCACCTAGAGGGGGGTGAATAGGCGTTTCTAAAAATTAACATCTTTAAATGCGGAAACAATTAGAAAAGGGAGTTTCCAAAATGAAAACTCCAAATTAAGAGTATTACCACCCCTCACAAGTTAGCCACAGTGTAAATAGGATATATAAGAATATATCTAGAAGCTACAACCCTACAACACAAAGTTAGAACAGAGAATAAATATTTTCAGCACAGAGCTCTAATACCGGACGTGTTCCGTATACACGATTTCTGCAGATCAGTCTCGAACTTGCTCCTTTCGATTTCTATCTTCAAACCAAAATGCAGGCACCTACTAGAGATGACAATAAACACAGAGAACCTACACAAGAGTTAGAGCAACACAAATATCAAATGAAATGTGAATTGAGACACGATATTTGTTTTACCGAAGTTCGGACTCGTTCGAGTCCTACTCTCTGTTGAGGGGGCTGCGAGCGACCCAGTGAAGGTCAGCCCTTGAGGGTACCACGAAGGTCACTCTAGCCGAAGTCTTTTTCAACTCCTTTTCCTCCTTCCACTAGTTGATTCTGAGGTGGCGGAATCGACCGTTACAAACTTTCCGAGGCACACCACAATCTCTTGGGTGCTCTCCGGCGACGCCTAACCGTCTAGGACCAAAGAATCCAAGAGTAACAAATGTGAATCATGAGATTGACAATATGCACAAGTGCTCAAGTGGTTGGATTGCTCTTTTTTCTAATTTCACTCAACCCACAATTTGATTTATCAAATTTGATCAATCACTCACTAAGAGAGGGTTGGGAGAGTTGGCAAGGCTAAAAACGTGTGTGTATATCAGCAGAATCAGCAGCCTCCAAAGGTGGAGGCTTGGGGGTATTTATAGCTCCCTTGGAAAAAACTAGCCGTTTTATAACCGTTGCCATACTGGACACGTCCGGTATGACTTACACTGCACCAACGGTAACTAAGTTATAGTGACAAAGTGAGGCGTCGGAACTCCCGATGAATGCTGAAACTCCCGACCGTCGGAACTCCCGACTCACGTCGGAGCTCCCGACCCTCAGCATATTTGAAAACCATGTAACTGAGTTAAAGTATGTGAGGTGTCGGAACTCCCGACTCATGCCAGAAGTTCTGACCGTCGGAACTCCCAACACACGTCGGAACTCCCAACCTTCAAGGCTTTTGAAATCTAGCCGTTGGCTTCTGGCCGTCTATACCGGACACGTCTGGTATGACCAGGGCAGTGAACCCTCTAAGTCAATTAATCACGAAACGTCGGAACTCCCAACCAATGCCGGAACTCCCAACCATCGAAACTTCCGACTCTCGTCGGAACTCCCGTTGAACCAATCTAAAAACAATAAGAATTTTATCGTGGCTTGACACATACCGGACACATTCGGTATCAATACCGGACGCCAGACCAGCAAAACACAAGTTAGCTCTTTTGTCTCTCAAATACTTAAAACTCACATGGGTTGGCTTGAGCACTTATGAAACATTATCTATCAACATGATGCATCTCTCTTAATAGTACAAAATTTCTATTAACTCAAATTTAAAAGTATAACGAATTTAAACCTTTTGAGTTGATCTCTTTCAACCGAAGCCGTGTATTCCAATCTTCATCAAGTGAGGGTGCTAACATGTCAACTTTGATCTTTTTCACTTGAGCATAGCCATCTTAAGCACGTGACTTGATTCCATTCATCAAATATGAATAACACCAAATGCATCAAGTCACTTCAAACACTTTGTTCAATATACATTTGATCCTCCACATCAATATGACCATCGTAGCTTGATTAGTACCTCAACTAAATGCAAGTACTTCCTTCTTCACCCTAGCTAGGTTCTTCGGCCGCCAAGCCATCGCTTGCCCTTCACCCTTGCTTAGTACCTCGAAGCCTTTCCTTGCTATCTTCACCATCTCAAGCCATCAAGTCGCATCTTGTGTTGAATCATCCATTCATTTGTATTATTATCTTTTTCATTTTAATTTAGAAAGCTTCAAATATGAGACTATTCCATATGCAATCCCTCATGTCTCATTAATTAATTCTTACAAGCTTGCTTTCACATAGTACAAGAAAATCCCACAATAAATAAGCCTTTGTATGAATTCTATTTGCATTGTTGTCTTGTCCTTGAACTAGATTGTTTATACAACAACACATCATTTTGGCTTTCATTAAGTACCGGTGAGATAACCTATTACCTGTCCACACTTAGCAAACGGGTTAGACCTTTAATCATGTTGTCATTCAATCATCCAAAACCCACTAAAAGGCTAGATGCACTTTCAATCTCCCCCTTTTTGGTGATTGATGACAACTTGATTAAAGCTTACAAAAGAATATAAACATTTAAACTTTTGGGTTCAATGATTTATGAGAGGCTCCCCCTTAATATGGGCTTATGATTAGAATTCACAAAATGACCTCAAATATCAATTGCACATACTAAAACATATAGGAGACTCCTCCTAAATCATTGCATCCATGGGGTGCATGTGTGTGTGACAAAATAAAACCGTGATGCATATGACAAGATATATCACACAAGAATAAATATAAAGGCATCACATCAAATATTTTCATTCTAGCATGCATAGTCCTTATGAAAATAAATATAACACATGTATGTCACACATAGCACTCATTACACATTTTCTCAAGTCCACAAGCCACTAATATATAAATAAAGATCATGTCTCAAGAGATACATAGATAAAGCATAAGTAAGTCTCATCTGAAACTCAAGATACATCAATGAAGTCAAACTCAAGATACATCAATGAAGTTCAAAAAAACTACGACCTACAATACATATCTTCAGGTACAAAGATAAGCAAATGAAACAAAAAAAATCCTAAAGCTTTAATCAGTCTCTCTACCCCTTTGTCATCTATCACCACAAAGGTCCAACAATGACAAACTAAGGACAAAAAGGAGCTGCAATCTGTCTCTAAAAGCTATGATCACTCATCATCATCTTCATCTCTATCAGCATCCTCATTATCTGAACGTGTAGCACCTGCTGGACGAGAACCACTCGCACCAAACGGGTCATAGAAACTACCCGTGAGGTCACTCCACCAGTCTGAAGCATACTCGTCTACAGCACTGGGACATGGCTGAGAGTGAGTAGGCACCCGAGCCTATAGTGGTAAAGTGTTAGGGTGCTCTGGAGCCTGCTGCTACTGCTGCTGTCGCTGAAGGAACTCAGCAAACTCTGCGTCGTACCTACCCTGCTGTCGCTCCTTAGTCTTAGGCTCACTAGCTGCCTCATCTAATAGTGGAGACCTAGGAGGAACAAGCTCAAGTCTAGAAGCAATCTGCTTCAAAGTCCAAGTATCCTTCCTCCTAGCCTCCCTCTCCTTCTGCTGATAGGTCCGTATGTCCTTGCACATCCCAAAGATAGCACTAAATATATTGCTAATAGGAGACGGAGGACTGCGTCGATGTGAAGAAGAATGTGAAGGAGCATGTGGTAGAGGAGAAGCTCGTCCAGCTGCTCACCACCTATAGGTGAATCTGCCTCTGGTGCTATTGTTCCTCCTCCTGGTCCTGCTAGAGGCACCCCAATCTCTGTCAAGTCATCTACAATCTTCAGGACTTTATGCTTCTTGTTATACTCAAATGTGTGTCCTGTGACCTTCTCAATCATAAACATGATGTAAGGTGCAAATCCATAGCCCTTGAAGGGCCTCTCTCCCACACTCCTGATCTCTGACCAAATAAAGTCAAACACACTGAATGGCTGAGCATCAGGTGCCATCCTGTGGAGCAAGTTCCTGAAATAATCTGCAATGTTGCCCTTGTCTCCACCTTTACAGTCAATAGTCTTCCTGAACATCCTGTCCAGGTATCTGTAAGTAGGGTGAAGACCTAGAGCCTTCCCCACTGCTCCTCTCTCACCTCCTGGTGGATACATGTAGGCGAGCTGCTCTAGAGGTAACACCTGCTCGGTGTGGATCCTATCTCTCTGGAGGTCCTCCTTTGAGAAGCCAAGAAAAGCTGCAAAGGCGTCGTAGTCAACACTGTACCACTGGCCTTCAAGCATCCAATGCATACGCCTCGGCTCCTCTTCCACAAATAGAGTGGCATAAAACTGTGCAATGACCTCAGAGTTCCAATCATGCACAAACTCCATGAGCGTGTATACACCTGTGTGCTAACAAGTGGCAATAGCATAGTCAATGGTGGACTTCCATAGCTCTCTGACATGTTTCCAATCTATCCATTGAGACTTGGCTACAACAGGATTCCTAGCAAGTATCGCACTAGTATAATAATCCAGATGGAACATAGTGTGAAAGCGATGATCATACTGAATCCTAGGCAAACCTCTAGAATAAATCCTCCTTTGGTCTCTTGCTCTCATAGTCATACCCTTTCCTTTATAGTTGACTCTGACAACATAGTTGGGTAAAACAGGAGCATGTACTTCAAGAAGGCCATAGTCCATGCCCTGACCTGGGTGGCGCACTGGAGGTGCCTCCTCCTCCTCCTCTATCTCCTTAGAGCCATCACCAACATCTGACTCTCTGTCTGAGTGTCTATCAGTGCTCTTCCTTTTCCTATGCTCAAGTCTGTGATCCTCAGTTTCATCACCATAAGAGGGGCTGCTATCACCATCACCACCCTCTCTGTACTGTGGAGCGCCCCTAGTGGCTCTAGAGGGTCTCCTCCTGCTACCCTGCTCCTTCTGACTGAATCTGAGATGCATTTCCTGCCTTACCTTCTTATATTTCTCTAATGCTGGATCATGCCTATGCTTGGATCTGGGCACCTATCTTCCACTCATTGCTGTTGCCCTGTATCCAAAATGATTTGCAAAGAATCTTAGACACATGCCCAAGCAACATTTCTTATATCATCGTCTATATATATACAATTATTTATCCAAAATCTCGCAATCACCTATCCCATCCATGGTCAAGGTTTGCAAAATTAATTTAGACAAACAGTCATATATATAGGGACAATAATCAATGAGTATTGAGTTGAGGCTGCAGCTGAACCTGCACTGCTGGCTCATACCATCCAGACACGTCCGGTACGAATACTGGACATGTCCGGTATATGTACACAACAACCCTAACCAGGGGCTCACGCTCAATCTCATCTCCAATTCAATCCAAATTTTAACCATGGCTTTTAGACCTCCAATGCAACATCTTGACCAAATGAATATACAAATGAGGCACTAAGGAGTAGATCGGACGGGTTCCGGGGTTTGAAATAACTAAGATGAAGAACACGAAATCGATTTCAAATCCACGGAGGGTACTCCAATCCTTCTTCCTTCTCCCCTACTTCCTTATCTTGTTCTCCTTGCAAGGCGTGGTCAGAGGAGATAGTGTGGGTTGCAAAGGGTCCTACTGAGGGCCCACACTCCATCGCTGTGGCTGAGGACAAGGGAGAGCCAAAGGATAGAGGGCACGTGACAAGGAGGCAAGGAAGAGCGAGGGCGTGGAGGCACTGCCATCGGTGAAGGCGAGAGCGGGGCGAGCGGCGGTGCTGCTTGGCGAAGAGGATGGAAGAGAAAGAAAGGGCCTCAGAACTGGGCTGAAGGGGTAACTTATTCTGACCACCCCGCGGATACCGGACATGTCTGTTATTTGCGGGTAGATCCCACTTGTTCCAAAATTTCATGTCTTGATTCCAAAGCCCTTCTCAAATATTTCTTACTCAAAAAAATATTTTGACCTTGATCCAAGTAAGGTGTAAATACATTTCTTATCCAAATGCCTTGAGTGTCACTTCTCTTTTCTAAATATTTGGCATATATAGATTTTGATAACTTGAGAAAGAGATAATGTGAGACATAGTAGATTGTGGACTTAAGAAAGCCATGCCATGTGTGATTAGCCAATCAAACAATCAAGGAGAGCTATAATCATCACATGACAAGGCTAGGTCACAAAAGACCAAGATTCAAATAGTTTTTCAAATTCACACTTTCTACTCATGCTAGTTAGGGGTTTTGAATAACATCTCTCCTATGTCACACAAATGCACATTCTAACATATAAAGGGCCTTAGATGCACTTACAATGCATGTATGTAAATACATACCTTTGCCTTGAGCCCACACGAATACCACTAAGAAGATACATAGCATGATAATCTTTATGTTGACCTTAATTGCCAAATAATCATGCTAGATACAATTTCATCCAAAGGACTACAAAGAATGCTAGATAAATTTGTTAGTCCACAAAGTGCAAAATAGAAATTTAGCTCCCCCTAAATAAGTGCCATAAGTAATTTGAATGACTTTCAACAAGCACTTTTATTCTATTAAGAAATTGGGAGCCAATTCTCCATTTTGACAATAAACCAAATAAATTGCCATATTTAAAATTGAGTTCAAAAGATGCTCACAATCCACTTAGATTTGATATATCACAAGCTTCTGAGAATATTGAGGGTATATGAAATCACATGGATCAAAACTCAATTGCATCCAAATTGGTGTTCTAGTTCTTGCCATACCGGACACGTCCGATAGGTGTAGGACAGAAACAAATAACCCGCTGCTTGTGATTCTTTGTTTTAGCTCTATTATTTATTGTATACCTGCATCTCAACAAATGAATTTCTCTACTAGAGAGCTGTTAAAAGCATCATATGGCAAACATGATAATTATTAAGTAGAACTAATTAGCCACTTTCAATTTTTTTACAAATATGCTTAATTGTGAGTCATTGAACATAAAACAAACAAAGTGGCTATCTTAGTAGGTTTAGGTACTTGTTACCAGTGGTGAGGATGAAATAGATGATATATTCATTAAATTATCTTTGGGTCAACCATATAAGAGATTATGATAAGAGTTGGTTGATAGATTGAGTGAATATTATCAATTTGCTTGCTCAAACACCCCGAGGCCTTCATTTCATCACCAAGTACCTACATTATTAACCTAAGCACACTTTGGTACCCAACCCTTATTGGGTCCTTTTGGGTTAGTCAACAAGTGCTTAGGCACCCAAATGACTTTAGCACTAGTTTATGGTGAACACATCACCTTGCTAGTGCTAACTCCATTTGTGGTCTTCCTAAGCATATCATTATAAACAAATGTGTTTGGTTTAGGAGCGTTACCATTTGGGTATTCATAGCTTAGATGCCCCTTTCTTCTACAAGCATAGCATATGCGGCCTTTGTTTGCTCTATGCTTGCCTTGCTTGTATGGACATCTATCAACCTTGTGGCCCATCTCATTGCATCCATAGCATCTTCTTGTTGCAACTTGGGCTTCCTTTCTTGCCTCTTGATACATTGGACATTTCTTGGTAGGATGCCCCAATTTCTTGCTCATGAGACAAGTGCTTTGTCTATTACTTTTCTTTTGGTTGGCCAAGTTGTTTGAGGCCTTTTGTTTGGCCACTTCATACTTGTCGACCCAACTCTTATGTGGACACATGGCCCACTCATGTCCATATAAGCCACAACCATAGCATAACCTTTTTCCATGTTTCTTGCTCTTGGTTGTGTTGGCCTTGCTTGAGATGTGATTCTTTTGTTGGGCTTTGGAGGAAGCAAGGTTTGAACCCTTCTCAAGCTTCTTCACCATGTAATCACGGTTATCTTGAGAAGGTTGTGCTTTCTCCTTACCCTTCAACCGAATCACATCTTTCTTTAATCTTTTCACCTCTTCTTTGAGCTCTTTGTTTTCTATAAGATTTAGCTCAATCGAAGATTGGCTTGCTTGAGGAGCACACTCATTAGTACAAGAAATATTTAATTGAGATGATGTACTAGTGAGTGAATATGTAAGAGGTTGAGAAAATTTTACCGATGTGATCATAACCTCATGAGCTACCTCAAGCATGAAGCTTGATTCTACTACTTTCTCGTGAGAGCACTTTAGATGAACATAGTTTGCTTGTAGCACATTATAATTACTTGATAGTTCATATAGCCTTGCCTTGAGTTCCAAAATTTCCTTCTCTAGTTGTGAAACACTAGAAGAGGAGTTAGTAACTAAAGCATTCTCAAATGATAATTTTTCATATCTTTCACTTAGAGCCTTTAGTTCTTCCATCTTGGAGATGAGAAACAATTCTTGCTTTTGAAGTGATTTCTCTTGCTTCTCAATTTCTTCTTCAAGCTCATCATTCTTTTCAACTATCTTCATGATGATGAACTTGTCTTTGCGGTTGAGATGATCAAGGTTGTAGTTGTCTTCAACTTCAACATCACTCTTATCTTGATCATCTACTTGTGCTTTCTCCTTTTCTTGATCTTTCTTGTTACTCTTCTTCTTGCTTTTCTTGGCCATGAGACACAAGTGATGAGTATCATGAGATACTGAGGTTGACTCATCACTTGGTCGCCACCGGGCTTGAGCATTGTTACAAACAGTTGCTTGCTGTTCTGCTGCCTCGGCCATATCGGACACACCCGGTAGGCATACCGGACACGTTCGGTATGTGCAGGCAGACAACAGGTCATGCGCCGCTTGCACTTCTTGCTCCGGCTCGGCGCTCTTGAGGTCTTATGAGTCTTCTTCATTGCATGAAGGCACAATGGACATACTTTCCATTGACTCGATCTCAAGTGCATCATCACATTTGGATTTTGCATACAAATCAAAAAGTCTAGTCCAAATGAGATGAGCACTCTCCGGAGATGGTTGTCCATTGAAGATTGCGTCATCTTGAACCTCTAGACTCAATGTACTAAAAATGACATTAATAGCTTGAGCATTGAGTTGCACACATATCTCTTCCTCTTTTGACAAATTTTTGTAGTTGCTCCAATTAACTATAGGAAGAGGTATGCTTGCATCCACGATATGCTCAACAAGAGGACTAATATCCCTAAAAGCATTGAGTACATGAATTGACCAAGGTAGAAAGTTTGAACCATCATTTTGGAGAA